>JAMAKF010000009.1:0-418675 GCA_023628655.1 Sarocladiaceae sp. R1802
GGGGGAGAATACACAAGTCCCCGCGGGTATGCAACGTAGGCTGTTGTCGTAGACAGAGCCGTTATCGGGCAAAATGATACCTCTCAACAGTATGCGGCAAGTGTCGCGACATTGGGAATCTGGCTGGCTTGCCCCGTGTCAAAACGCACCATATGCACAACATCGACGTCGGCGTCTCTACTTGCCAGGAGCAGAGGAACATGCCGAGCTACAAGGACACGAGCTCGCACCGCAGCCTGTCATAGGTTGCAGTGTGCAATCCAGCTTAGGTTTAAGACCGTGGGAAGCCACTTCTGCTGCGACTTTGTCTGCCATAATTTTTGTAATGCCCATGATGTTTCCTAACTACCTGTAGTGAACTGTACACTTCGGCGGCGCAGGCTGAGGTGCAAACGTCAGGGCAGTAAATCCACGGACACGCTCCGATCTGGTCGACATGCCGATACGGTACGGCCAAGGTCGCGTGCGCCGGATCTGGACAAGGAATTTTGACAGTCTGAGCAGCACAGATAGCTTCTCATATGTGCAAAGCTAGGTAGGCAGAGATTGACAGACAAAATTTGTTTGTTAGGGGACATGACAAGGACACGTCTTTCGCAAGCACGCACAAGCAACCCAGTGTGCCCACTGACGAATAGTAAGTCGTCGCCCTCACCCACCAAACTTCGCATACTTTGGCATATTGCATCAGCAGCACGACTAAGCCACCCATGATGAACGGGGGCGACCAGATGGGACACCAGATGGAACACCAGATGGGATGCGTTCGACGCGTTCGGCCCTTCCCGCTGTCAATGACCGTTGCGGGGTGGCTGCCAGGGCGGCAAAGAAGAACATACACCCGACAGGACAACCGGCCTTGGTTATGCGATGACTCAATCGTAAGGCTTGACTGATAACCACCGAAAGGTTATGTATGTGTGTGAATCGAGAACCTCGACCCAACGTTCAAGTGACATTGTCAAGCCGCAGGATCTGACCAGCGTTCGCATCGGCTTTCGAAAAGTTTAGTTTCACTCTTCCGAGGGCTGAGCCAAACGCATAATGGCTGTTTCCGCGCGTTGGCGCAAGCTTGGCCTTGCCCAGCATCCGCAGATTGACGCATTATCATGAAGATGTTCCGCGCAATTGTCCTCTTCGATATACCTTGAACTGCCTGGGAGAAGCCTCCGGTTTGTCTTCAAGTGCAACTACCGCAGCGTCGACCTGCATATGCATGGGTGTGCATGGTGGGGAGAAACTCGTACCGGGACTGCTGCAAGCGGCTAGGGCGACCTGTCGCGCTCTTGCATACTACCGTTCCGGAGCATAGTCATGTTCACCTTGCCTCTAAGACGCTCATTGAGGCTGACGTGATGCGGCCGTCGCGGATCGCAAGCTCTTCATTAAAGTGCCCCTCTCGACGGCAAGCCGCCCGAATGCCGGCTAAAGCGAGCCACAGGGCCCTGCTCTCGCGCACTACGGCCGCCGTTGGAGACATCTGGGCCCCCTAGCATGACGGCATTCCAGGGTCCATTGCGGCCTTTTTAGTGTTGATTGGTACTTGTGTGCTGACACTCCGATGAAAACCCGCGGCCGGTTCTCCGAAAAGTTTTTGGTCCAGTGACGTGACTCAATTTGTGCCGAGTCTGTTAGGAGACTACCTTCCGAGCCAAGTGTCAATACGCTGAAATCTACGTACTGTCTTAGCCACCATCCGGTACTGCCCTGTTCGGGCCTTCCTACCCTGCAGCAACCATACTGAACTTCCCGCCGATGTCGCCATTACCTTCCAACGTGTTACTCTGAGTTGCGAGACGCTCCTGGTCGTATCTTATAAATCGTACGATAACTACTTTTTCGTGACCTCCTTGGTTCGTCTGGGAACACTTGCTCGATCTTGCTACGAAGGACATCCAACTCACCATCCCAGCCCGGCCGGATTTCAGATCGAATTTTCACCAGCCTGTGTTCATCATGAGTAACGCACAGGACATCAACAAGCCCAGTGGGCTTGACGTCACCCAAAGATCAGTTTCACATAGCTGGACTTCCAACAACGCTGCACCTGCTTCCCCCATCGCGACATTCAGCTCGCCACCTTCCAGCTGGGTTGGCAATGTTGCACGACATGGCGGAGCCCCCAAGCAGCTCAAGCCGTTCAACACACAGGACATCAAGATCTTGCTGCTTGAGAACGTAAACCAGTCAGGCAGGGACATTCTCAGTGGACAAGGCTATCAAGTCGAGGCCCTCAAAACCTCTCTTGCAGAGGACGAGCTGATCGAGAAGATCCGGTGAGGCAGCCGCCGCATGGCATCCATCAGGAGCAGTTCAACTAACCAGCGAAATACGAAAGGGACGTCCAGGTCATTGGAATCCGCTCCAAGACAAAATTGACGGAGCGAGTTCTGCGTGAAGCCAAGAACCTGCTTGTCGTTGGCTGCTTCTGCATTGGCACCAACCAAGTCGACCTTGACTATGCTGCGAGGGCTGGCATTGCCGTGTTCAACTCGCCATTCGCAAATTCTCGAAGCGTGGCGGAGCTAGTCATCGGTGAGATCATCATGCTAGCTCGTCAACTAGGCGACCGCTCCAATGAAATGCACCGTGGAACCTGGAACAAGGTCAGCGCCAAATGCTGGGAGATCCGCGGCAAGACACTCGGTCAGTATTCCACTCTCTAAAGTCAGTATCAGGGACGTTGCTAACACTCACGAGGCATCGTGGGTTATGGACACATCGGCTCTCAGCTGTCGGTCCTAGCAGAAGCCATGGGCATGAACGTCATCTACTACGATGTTGTGACCCTGATGGCCCTCGGGTCTGCTCGTCAGGTTGCCACACTGGATGGCCTTCTTGAAGAGGCTGACTTCGTGACCCTGCACGTGCCGGACTTGCCCGAAACCCGTGGCATGATCTCCACGCCGCAGTTCGATCGCATGAAGAATGGCTCCTACCTTATCAACGCTAGCCGTGGTAGTGTTGTCGACATCCCCGCCCTGATCAAGGCCTCTCGCTCCGGCAAGATCGCCGGTGCCGCATTGGACGTGTATCCCAACGAGCCCGCTGCCAACGGAGATTACTTCAACGCGAACCTCAACCAGTGGGCCGAGGACCTTCGGGGCCTCCCAAACCTCATTCTCACACCTCACATAGGTGGAAGCACCGAGGAGGCGCAACGTGCCATTGGGGTTGAAGGTACGAACTCCCTGAACATGAAGTATTTGAATTGATGAAGTGAAGAGACTAATGTTTGGCAGTTGGTGATGCGCTTGTCCGATACATCAACCAAGGTATCACCCTTGGGAGCGTCAACATGCCCGAAGTGCAACTGCGCTCTCTCACACTCGACGAGCCCAACGTCGCACGGGTTCGCCACCTCCTAACCCACCCTCACATTTACGATGCCTTTGTATCTGACTCATATAGGTTATCTATATTCACCAGAACGTTCCTGGCGTCCTGCGAAGAGGTCAGTCCCGCCACTCGACTTAACATCCCCGCCAATTCCGACTTGCTGACAACCTTTAGTTAACGAGATCCTGGGCGACCACAACGTGGACAAGCAAACCAGTGATAGCAGAGGAGATGTACGTATTGTGCTCCCAACATAATCTTGGACGAGACAACTGAGCATTATCCAGGTGGCCTACCTCATGGCCGATGTGAGCCAAGTTCGTTACGAAGAAATTAAGAACATCAGCGAGAGCCTTGAAGCTCTAAGCTGTAAGTGTACATCCCCCTTCAAAGCCTGCCATCGTCACTCACATACTTTAGCACGCATTATGACCCGCGTACTTTACTGAGTTAGCAGTCGCGGCGATGATAATCGGACAATATCGGCGCCAGATGACAAGCTGGCGGAGTCTGCGAGCGGACGGTCGGCCGTACGCGACATCGTGAAGGAAACCGACACAGTGGGAAGACTCACAGAGAAGGACATGGCAAAAGAAAGATAAAGCGGATGTTCTCCATCATCTGCCTCAATCACGTTCTATTCAGAGTAGACCTGTGTCCGTGAAGCAGATCGACAGAATCCGATCAAGCTACCTTTCCGCGCTCCGACTTCCAATCCGCGGCATGAATCGTGTGGCAGACCTTCTGCCCAAATCTATTAAGCTCATACGGGGTATAGTGAATTCCAATCATAACGCCAACCCCCCAAGGCGCATCTGGGATCATTGCAGTATCGCAGTTGCCGTCAAAGCTCAGAGAAAGATGTCACCTTTGTCCCCGTCTACCCAACGCCTCCAAGCCTCCTCATAGGCACTCTCAGCATCAGACACCCATCTCCGTGTGTCAAACAAGCCACAGGTCCACTTGTTATCCCATAACAGCCTGCGAAGGCTCGCCAGTCGGCCCTTGCCAACGCCAACACCGGTGGATACATCATACTCTAGACCGCTTGCCAAATAGACCGCAAGACTCTCATACTGCTCTTCATCAGAAGCAATGAGATCCCGCGCGGCGCCCTCTCCCTCAGCATCCTTCGGGAGGGCCCCGCGCAAGATTGATGCCGCCATACGCGAGCACATTTTGTACGAGTAGCGCGGTAACGTCAGCAGTGGGGTGCTTGACCACAGGACATCGGCAGCAGTCGTGTGCGCATTACATTCCGGGGTGTCAAGGAAGAGGTCGCACACCCGTGCGCGGGAGATGTGCTGACTCTTTGGCGCGACATCTGTGAAGATGAGGCGATCTGCAACCTCCGACCCAGCCCAAGACTGGGCTGTTGCCTTTAAGTACTGCTCACCAGGCTCAGGGAATCGTAGAAGCCAAAGTACAGCTTTGGGCACCTTATCGAGTACTCGAAGCCAGGTGCGGAATGTAGTCGGGTCGATCTAAAGAGAAACATCATCAGCAACTGCAAGAGTTATAGATACAAGACCGAGTTCAAACCTTGTACAGCTGATTGAAGTTGCCAAGAATGATAGCATCATCATCCAATGACGGGAACAGCTTCTTGCGCATGGCCCAGCGACGCTCTTGTTCGGCTACCCAGGTGACCTTACGTTCAGTCGATTCAGCAGACTGAGCATGGTCACAGCAGAAGAAAGTGTCACGGCAAAAGATGATGTTCTCCGAGTATATCCAATCGCCCTCGACACTATCGGAATCATCGGAAAGAATGTCACTCAGTGCAATGTTGCTGCGCCAGGGCCGAAGAGTCTCGTAAGGGATGGCGGTCGTGTCTGCAAGGATATAGTCGCACCATTCGGCCCCCAAGCTTCCCGCAAAGCCCATGAATGACATTTGGATCGGTGCGGGTCTGGCGGCGAAGATTTCGTTCCTGGCTCCCCGGGTGTAGCCATTCAAATTGACGAGGATGTGTATTCCGTCTTGACTGATCTGGTCTGCCAAGCGACCAGGAGACCAACTGCTCACGTCTCGGAAGATCGGGGCTTCCCTTTCTATCTTCAGCCTGTGCGTGGAACCGTCACTAGCAGTCGTGGCATAGCAGTGAGCTTTGGCTCGACGAGGATCGTGAAACCCGAACACTGATTGCATGCTAAACCGTTTCTTAGTCCTGGCCACTTTGACATATTATCCACTGAGTACTTACAGATGGGCCAATGGGTGGTTGTTGAAGTCTGAAGAGATGTAACCGATGTTCAGATGCGGGGCCGGCGGTCGTGGCGGGGGGTAGATGGTGTCCGGCAGCCATGGTGATCTCATGGTCGAGCATGAAATGCGCACGGCATTCCGCTGAGATATCGCGCGAATGACGCCGGCAGTGAGAGGGCATGTGAATGTGTGAAACGGCAGTACCGTAGGGGCAGGTGGAACGGAAAGACTGGTCGGCAAACGCGGCCTGCGGAATCGCTGAGATCCTACTTCGCAGGCCGCATGTGGCTTGCCTGATCGTGTTGCGACTTCTGCAGACGAGGTGGCTTCCAGAAACCATTTGCGCTGCAATATCTTGCAAGCCCTTTCCAGTAGCCGAGTAACTCGAGAGCCTTCCCAAGGCTTCCCGGCCCACTGTCGAAGAGCTTTCGAAAGATCTTGCTGTTCACCATGATACAAAGGTTGCAGTTCCTTCACCAAGTCATCTATAACCTCTCCCTGAAGAGTGTTCAAGCCCCATCGTGAAGCCTCGGCGAGTTGACCCCAGACGATTTCTGCCACACGAAGTGACAAGCCGCTCCCTTGCCGTCGAAGAAGAGCATCAATTAAGACGCCTTCCTCGCTGACGTGCCATCTGTCGTGGTTCTCATTTGGCAAGACCACCCCTCCTCTTCCACGCCAGTCGCACACGGAATTGAGGGCGGTGAATAATCCACAGACAGCTTCAGCGAAGTCAGGATTTGCTTTCACAGCTCGCTTATAGTAGGCAATCGCATCTTGTACGCGGCCTCGGTCCTTCACAGCATTCGCCAGGTTGGTAAGTGCAATATCGAAAGTGGCATCACATGACACAGCTTGCTCGTACATCTGGATCGCGAGGTCTAACTGGCCAATATCTTTGAGCAAGCTGCCAAGGTTCGTATGGAGATGCACATGTTTGGGGTCAAGACCAAGACCATATTGGTAGTAGGCTAGTGCCAGTGCAAGCCCGCTGCCTGGCACCACGCCCGGAACGTTGGCGTAGCCGTTCCCCTCGGCGGCTTGCATAGTCTGCGTGGACGGCTCAGGTTGGATTCCGGCGAGCAATATGCCAACATTGTTTGCGGTGGATGGGCTTTCTTGGAGTGACAGGGAAAGGTAGTATAGGGCCAGAATATCACCAATCCCGGGGGGGCGCTGTAGCAAGTGGGGACCGGCACCACCATGCGAGATAGTGTCTTGAAAGATCTTTGCGAGCGAGAGCAGTGAGTTGCTTGTCGTCTGGCTTGCTGCTCGTTTTGCAGTGTTGCCTGTGACAAGTGCCAACCCCGGGAGTTCGCCGACGCCGCCAAAGACGAGTTTTGCAGTGTGTCGAGCCTTGTCCGGAGAGAGTAGCAACGGTTGCGCTCCTAATTGTCGGGGTCCGCTTGGAGCTCCTTGAGTTGTGAGAATGGCCTGGATGTGACGAACCAGTTGGTGAATATCCGTTACTTGTCGACACAAACTGATAAGGACAGCCTCTTCGAAAGTCTCAGCGGCGCGGTTGACGTCTTTGAGGCTGTAGAGCATGGTGGCTTTGGCGTGAACCAGTGCTAGCATTCTACCATTCTCCTTCCCAGGCAGGGCATAGCCACTCGATCCAAATCCAGAAGCCTGTATTCTTTGCTGACCAGCTGCAACTGCAATGTACTGGGATGATGCAGACCGGCGCCAACGTTGTGCTGTTTCCTGGTGTGAAGCAGAGACTGGCTGCGATGGAACAGGGATCGTTCCCGTTGCATGTGATATAGGAAGGCGAAGGGCGTCTTGCACGTGTGATACAACATCAATGGCGTCCTTTGGTCGCTTCCTATAGAGCAATCCTACAAGATGCTCAGCTGCTTCAAGGTAAGAAGGTTGAATCTTCACGGCCCGAAGCCAATGTTGTTCAGCTTCTTGCTGACGATCTAGGCAGTACAGGGTTGCAGCTGCATTCGATATTGACTCGACGTGTCTAATTCCGAAACCTTCAGAATGGGCGCGAGGGGAGGACTGGTAGGTATACGCACCCTGGATTTAACGTAGAAATTCTGGAGAACCACTCGTAAGCTTCGCTGTACAGTTCCAGGCCGTACAAGAGACACCCTCCCAGGAGAAGACCTTCGGCCCAGTTCCAACCACTTTGTTCGCAGAGGCTTCTCAATACATCCAAGGAGGAGGTCGCATTTCGGATGTGTATATCACCGCTGGTCGGTGAGAACATGTCAGGGTTTTCATGTCCCCCCCTCAGCTGGGTCTTCGCGGATGAATGACCAAATATCGCGGGGCCTAGTGAGCCATCGTACGCGGTTGAGTACACTTGAGACTTGGCTCCTTTGTTGACAGCAGGACCATGTCGATCAGACTGCACTGATCCAAGAAGACCACTATTTGAGATGTGAGTAGCGGGTGTTGCTTCTATAGATGGGTTCTCGAGATGAAGAGGAGAGCGATGAGTCGGGTTAGGCGGTTTGGGATAGAGGGAAGGATTCGCAGCGGCTCTTGAATGATGGGGATTTCTCATCTGTAAGCTTCTCCTCGACGCCTGCATAGAAGAGAGAAGCTCCGTATAGTGTGTCCGAGCCTGCGACAAGGCCTTCTCCCTGAACCCTGCTTGTGGAAACACCCTAGGCGTAGGGACATGCCATCCTTGACCACTCCCATTGCCGAATCTTGTTTCTGCAGCATTTGTCATATCTGAAACTGCTGACCTCTGATAGCCGTGCCACGATTCGAGCATGGGTGACTTCAAGTCGGATGCGGGTTGGAAGGCGTCCCTCGTCGGGGGCAAGAGAGGCCAGTCAAAGCTGTTCCCCATATGGGGCAGATTCCCATCCGCTTGCCAATGCCCAGTAGACCAGTCCGGCTGCCCAAACGGGAGGATTGTCGTTGAGGGCATTGGCGGTGGACAAAAGGCCCGCACATTATACTCATTCGCTCGAAGGATCGGTTGTACAGCAGCGCTGGGGGCATCTGGAGCAGACCGCAGATGATGGCCCCAAGTCAGAGGGTAGCCGCCGATGTCCAGATGCGTCATGTGCCCTGGGAAGTAGTGCGTTGGCCATGTCGTAGTCGTTCCATGAAACGGATCTCCCATCATCAACTGTGCGCAGTCGCCGACAGGTGGGGTTTGGGGGAAAGATCCTAGCGCGACAGGTGATGTGTTGGAGATGAGCATGGACGATGTCGTGAGAGCCAGCTGCTTGAAGGGCGGTGGACCGTAAGTCGTTTGCAGTGGGGAGGCATCGTAGGCTGCGTCGATCGTGCCGTTGGGTGTTTTACGTCGAAGGCGATGCTCCGAAGGGTAGAGGTACGCAGTGTTCGAGGGGCTCGTGGGAAACGAACCGCTACGCTGAGAGGTTCGAATGGGAAACGAAAGGACGTTGGTCGCAGCACGCTCGCCTTCGTGCGGGGAAAGCGATGGGCCGAAAGCAGGCGCGTTACAGTACTGATGATGGTGAGGGCTTGACTTTGGACTGATCGGAAGAGGATGCATTTGGAGTTGCGGCATAATAGTAGGCCGCTCGGGGCAAACGCCCGCTTGGAAGAAGAGAATCCCGCTCGATGAAAAGAAAAGACAACGCCATAAAATCAACAGCAATGCATCGCCCGCTCACTGAAGCAGCATGGCCAGGGTCGGCGGGTGTCTAGGCATCGGGGGCCAATTGCCCGTGTGGTCGCGCCGTGCAACAGGCGACAGGGAAGCGTGCTTGGTGAGGCTACAGCAGGCGACAAGTGTCGCCTGTTCCAAGTCCAAGTTGGTGGATGGTCGGATGCGTTTGGGTTATTGGGCAGATACGGGTGATGCTGGGCAGAAGGCGACGCGGAACGGAATGCTGGTGCGGTAAGCAGTGGAAGTCAGCCCATGTGGTGTCACCGCTGGTGCCCCTTATCGACATTCTAGCGCTGCTGACATGGTTGGTGGTGTGTTTTGCATGCTTGGCTACAGAGAACCTCGGCCACTCACGACCAAGCACAATCATATCACTGATCTCGCAAAAAGCATATCAACTTCCTTTAGGAGTAGTGATGCCTACACAAGCGGCTGTGCCACATATAACCTGACCCGGCGCTTTGCTTCGGATTACTTCTCGAGACGTGTAGCGGAGGAATCTTGGTGCACAACGATATCAACGACCATCACCGACGAGCATGAGCACGGCATCACTACATTCGCCGACGATTTGAGACTACTAGAAGCGTCACGTTCCGGGCTTGTGCAGCAGCGTAGCGGTACGTCTTTCAATTGAGAAAATGGTTTCTGTCTAATTGATCTGTTACATCGGACTTTGGTATGACAATGAGTCGTATGCAACTGCTAACTGATACACCGAAGGCGTTATCGTCGCATTTCGATTGAATTTTCAGAAGGGCAAGTAAGCAATGTTGGCCGCGTTAGTGGACCTCCGCACCTATGTAGTGCCGCGGTGAGTATAGGGTCAAATCATTCTTCCTTAGACAAAAATAGAAAGCTACCATTGAGGCAAAAGAGTAGCTTTCGGAGTGTAGTCAAGGTGCAATTTGGTCACATGCATGAAGTCACGGCGGGTGAGGGACTGCAGGCGGCGACCAGTTGTATTCGGATCCTAGGATCGAGCATCGAACATCGAACACTTTCGAACATTGCGCACAACGCAAGCCGCGTTCCTGAGCCGAAGTTGCTCAAAGTTGGTCCCATGAACCTCCATGTCGAAGACTGATCTATTCCTCCGGGACTGCAAAGAGTTAGCTGAGGAACACGTCCGAATATGGGGCAAGTCTAGAAGAAGCGTACTGTCAATCTCGCCAGCGTCGATCGCCTCAGTGATGACACGAGGAGGCTTGCCGTCAACCTGGCATCCCACACTGTAGGCGGTACCAAGGACCTCCTTGACTGTGCCCTTGAGGTCCTTGGAGAATGACTTGTAGCGCATGGTACGGGCAATCTCAATGATCTCATCGAGGGCAACAGACTTGCTGTGCTTGATGTTCTTCTCCTTCTTGCGATCACGCGGGGGCTCCTTGAGGGCCTTGATGATAAGAGAAGAAGCGGTGGGAACGACGGAGACAGCTGCTTGACGGTTTTGGATGGTGAGCTTGACAGTCACGCGCAAGCCTTTCTGCAGGAAACGTAAGAAGCATATCTTCGGTGGGAGCAGGAAGCCACGTACCCAGTCACCAGTCGCCTTCGCAATATCTTCACCGACCTTCTTCGGCGAGAGACCGAGAGGGCCAATCTTGGGAGCAAGGGCCGAGGAGGCACCAACCTCACCACCAGTGGCGCGGAGGTGGCTGAAGTTATAGATTAGAACCAGTTCTTCAGCTTCTACCAGGCACGATGTAGTCGTACATCACCTTGATCTCATTGGGGTCGAATTTCGGCGCTGCCAGGATGTGTCAGTGATTATCGGATGCCGATACATTCAAGAGCGACTCACGCATGTTGGCGGTGTTTGACGACAGAGGCTCGTGGTTTGCGTGCCGTTCAGTATGGAATTTGGCGTGAGGGAGAAAAAATGTTGGCAATCTGGTAATGCGTAACCAAGGGTATTTTTGTGGTACCCCCACTACATGCCCTACGATGGAGTGTCACGTGATGCGAAAAGGTGGGACCGAGCCGCAAGCGCTATCGACCGCGATTACTTCGATTGAGCGACAGGTAAAAGTCAGGCATACTGCTTTGTTCAAGCCAACCCGGATAGGCCATTCTGTCACATGACATGACTCCCATTTCGCTTGGTTAACTGCAAGCTCAAGCTATGAATTTCCAGGCACCACCGCGCATTGCCTTTTCGCCTCAGTTTGTCCCGCTGACTGCAAGTCTGTTACATGTGGTCAGTTGTCAGTCCGCTCGAAGGCAGAGCGTTCACGTACTTCATCAAGTGATCCATGAATGTCTGCAGTGAGACGTCGTCCGTGAAGATCGTTTGTGCTGTAGTGGCTCCGGCGCCGCCATACGGGCCTGTGGTGTGCGTGGTTGAGGGATTGAGCTTCGAGAGCAGGAAACGAGCCTGCGATCCACCTGCGTCGCACACAATGAATCGCGGCAGTGGAAATCGGTCGGTGATCAGTTCCTAAGGTTTCCTGTCAGTGTCCGCACTGCCTCAACGACGGAGAATAAGCCTTACTCTGGCATCTTCTTTGGGCTGCTCAAGCAAGCCGGCAAAGTTCTCGTAACCTTCTTGATCCTGATAGCCTGCCTTGCGCCACTCCGCAACCGTCTCGCCGTGGAAAATCAGGATGTGGAAGAAGGTATCGAGAAGGAGAATGTGGGTGGGTTGTATAGAAGCTGAATCGAGCAGCACTGGTTGACCACCGTCTTGGTCGAAGGTGTACGAATCCAAAGTCGGTTGGATCATGACAAGGGAGTTGCTGACGTCCTCGTGGTTCAGTACGTGGCGATAGAAAGCAGTCTCGTCTGGCGAGTTGTTGAAGACCTGGAGAAACTGGCTTCGTCGTAAATGAAACATGAATTGGGGGTATAGTGTGAAGTTCTTCTCGAGTCGGAAAGATGAAGGATCGTCTTTGCGGTAGTCGGCAAATCTTGAGCACAGCCGGATCAACATCCGGTCAACCCAGCGGAGGACATCCGGACCATCATCAACCTCGGCCTTAAAAGCCGCAATGCGCGACATCAATACAGCGGCTGCTTCCTGGTCAAATTGCTGGGCAATAGCTGGGTCACCCGCAGGACCACTCAAGTTGCGCGCCACCGTGGTCACACGAAGGTGAAACTGGCCAGAAGAATGTTGATAGTACGTCAAGAACTGCATCATGCCTTTCTGAGGGGCCTGTTGATGCGGCGAGGGACCTTGACTAGCAATCTCGAAATATACGCCGTAGCTTGATTTCGGATCGATGCCACACATCTTCCAAGAGCATGTGTTGCCGATACCGACTTCAGTCTCACCAACCGAAACGGATTTCTTGTTGAGTGACACCGCATGTCCAACAAGGCCGGTTACCTTCAGTTCCTTGGTTGTAAGGACCTCGAGTACAGCATTGAAGCCCATGAGAAGGTTATCGTCCCCATCTTTTTCGAATATTCGCACGAACGACTGTTTGAACATGGAGGATGTGAAGCTATCCGTCAAGATCATGTGACCACCAGTTGAGTTGCAGAGATTCTTCATCTCAAGCAAGCCGACCTGGTCAAGACAGCCTGCAAAGATGTCGATGATGTGTCCGTTGTGGGCTGTCCTCTTCGCTAAAGCATCATAGAACTGCGATCATACGGTCAGTGAATGAATTACACGAGTGTTGCCGTTCGCACCTTAAGAGCCTTCTTGAAGTATTTAACGTTGTCACGGTCAATGTCGTGATGTGAACGAATGGGTTCCCTGAGCTCAGGACCGACAACCATCCCCGGTCCCTCCGTCGCTGGCCCTCCGGCAAACAACATGATGCGTCCGCCCGCGTTCTGGAACGAGGACTCCATCAGGCCAACAGCGACACTGAGTGCCACACCTGAACAGCGAAGGTTGCGGCGGTCATTAGCGACAGGCCAAGGGTCTTTCTGAAGGTTCTCGAGGGCCTTGGTAAGCTGGAACTCAGCGTTCTGCACAGGAAGGAGGAATCTCGAGGCTGCTCCGCCCGGCATCGGTCGGCCTTGCTGCGGCTGCATCCCTGGTCTGAGACCTGACGAGGACAGACCGAGCATCTCTTGGACTTGCTTCGCTGTGTAGTCCTTGCTTCCTCGGAAGACATATGACTTGGCGCATTCCTCGTATCCTATCTCGTGAACCTGAGCCTGCAGATAACCGGTTAAATATTATTTGGATGATAAGAGACAGAATGTAAAGCATACCATAGTTCCAAATGTGATGAGACCGACAAGCGCATCTTCAGGGAGGAGACTCAGACTCATGACTAGAGACTCCTTCAAGGCCGAAAGACTATCCTCCTCTTGGCACATGTCGACCACATATAGGAAGATCGGGGGGGCAGGAGCTGGGCGAGACAATCGGTATTCGATGGTGGTATTCGACGGGTGAAGTTCCGGTGGGATCGCATTGGCGGTAATGTCGCGGTAGTGCGGAGGCAGCTGGTTACGCGACAGGCAGAATGGACAGATCCAAACACGAGCTCGTACGTCCACCTGGCTGCTGGGGGTCAGTCGCGGTCGAAGCGGCAAGTTTGGGTTAGGATGCTCACCAAAAGGGATTCAGCACGGAGCGGCAAGGCTGCTTGCACGTTACCGGCTCGAATTGGAGAAGAGGGGTGTCTGGTTTCTCTTTCAGTGGCGTGTAGAGAGCACCGATAGGCACCACGAGTCGAGAAGCCTCCTGGCCCGAGGTCAGCGATCAGAAACGAACATGGGGACTCGTCCGTACCATGCGAGAGCTAGGAAGAACATTCCAGCTGAGACGAACGCCGTCTCTGTCTTCCACCTCGCTCCATTGCTCCTTGAGCGCTTCGTAATCCATGATCTAGTTGGCCAGCAGCCAGGTGTGGGCTTGACTTCGTGGTGGTGGACGAGTGAGAGGGTGCCACTATTGCGAGCGAGCTTCTCAGAGGCAGTGAGTAATAACAAGACCTTGATTAACGTCCTCCTGCTATTGATGGCGGTTCGGAAATGCACGAGGCTCTGTGTAGCAATGTGAAGGACGAGGCCCTGGCTGGATGTGGTGGTAGAGGCAGGGTTGAAGCTACGCTACTTGGACGGAGCTTTGATTGGGACAACTCATCATCTAGAGACGTCGCCGAGGTGGGGCCTAATGTTATTCTGAAGGGCAACCATGACAAAGATGGAGGGTGGCAACCTACCCTGCAGGTAAAGGAGTCTCGATGTGAGATCCAGCCACTGGACTGTCGATTGACTTAGTTTCGAATGCAGTCGGACCTATTTTGTTTTGGCTAATCACAAGTCAACACAGCCAGGACCTAGACAACCTTTGGTATCCTGATGTTTCTTTGAATACTGGTCGTTGGCCTGATCGATCGACCAGGCTTGCCGCGGCATATTTTCTTCGCATCAATGACTGCGGCAAAGTAGCACCGTGTCAATGGAGCCTAGGCCGCAAGTTCTTAAAGCAAGTCGTATCGGAAAGTTGTGAGTCATGGCTGACCACAAGTGGTACACTCGAGAGTATAGCAACTTCGCTAACTCATTACGCTGACGCTGACGCATACTTGGAGTGACTCGCAAACCTAGAGCGTGTCACTCGGTGAGATAGGTGCCATCTCAGGAAATTCCCTCGAGGATAGCACTCACTACCTACCGGAGACAGTTCACATCATTTCGCAAAGTGATTTCCACACTCCTGCTGAGAAGCCACGTCTGATAAACGACAATGGGCAGCATGGATCACGCAGGGCTTGACGTCCAAAATTAGGATACTGCACAGTCTAGGCTAAGAGCGGTCTCTGCGATCTTGTCAAGAAATGAACTGAGAAGTCAAACCTTGGCAACGCATAAGTTCGAGAGTGTCGAAGTCTTTCGGCATGCGGGCCTTATAGTATTTGAAAGAGAGCTTGCTCAACTGAGCATCGTCCTCTTTCACTCACCGCATCGACCTGAGCATCAATTGTTCCCGAGTAGCAAACGATGGGGTTGGGCAGTCTTTTTGTGTATTCAAGTGCAGCTGATGAACGGGCATGCACCTATCATCTAATGACTCGATGGGTTAGGTAGGAGAGGGGAAGATCACGCGGCATGGTCGGAATACAGCGTCTCAAAGAACAGCGTGGAAAACCAGCCTCGCTTCTTCCTGGCGAAAGCAGTGCACAGGCCTAGCAAATAAACACCGCTTCAAATTGATGAACAATATTAGAAGTCGATTCACGCTCCTGTTAACTGGTTTCTAGCGGGCACGGCACTCTGCTGTCTCACGCAGTGAACTGTCAATACTGTAGAGCAGGCTACCGGGTTTCCGTTCTCTGCTTCTGGTGAAGCAAACAACAACCACTGATATTCCCAGTGAGAGAGGATTTACACGTTTCCTAAGCTTGTCTGGAACCGGCCACACACATTCTGCAAAGTAGCTCAATATAGCTGCAACTCAAAACATGACCAGTTCACGCCTTGGTTATCTAGAATATGCATCGTCAGCTGGTCAAAGAGCGTTTATATAGACGCATCAAACTCCCAGAAGATCTCATTCATTCACATTCTGAGCTTGATTACAATGTCTGGCTTATACAGGACGATAGATCTAAGTTTTTATGAACTATTCAGTGCTTTGCAGAAAGATTACTGGATGTCTGAACTCCTACAGAGCTTGAGTTCAACTAGTATAGAATACAACAGATTGAAAGGCTACCTACCATAAGGATCGACCTCAGAGCGGTGAGATACGAGCCAGAGCAACACTAACAACAATATACTGAGATTCAATCAGGTACAGCAATTCCAACGAAGACCTCAGAGCGTACGTATACTCTCGACAGAGTCGGACAGACTGAGAAGCCCATTCGTTATGGATGCTAAAGTCAGGTATCAATACACGTGTGTGATAGACTACTGGCTCGATGGACAGAATGTGAGGGCCTTATAGGTGGCGACATCGAAAGGCCCGTGTAAGGAAGCCGGCCTACGCAGTGAGGTTGTTACGACTAGACAAATTAGGGTTGAATTGAATGTAATCCGTGGCCATAGGCTGTGAAAAAGTTGAAGAGAATGACTTTTCGAGGCAGTAAGGCAAGCGGATTAGAAATTGAGTCACCGTCGTCACAACCCAATATAGTATTCACGGCGTGTCACTCGCTTCTATGTCCCTCGCTCTCTTATATCATCCGAGGGCCCCTAACACGGAGTCATGAAGCCTACCATAGTGCTGATAATGTCAATTCAGGAGTAGTGAGTAAGATGAATCTCGCCGAAGTATCGTGGAACTATTCGTTCGTACGTATCATGCGATCAGCCTATTCGAAACATAGCGGAATTAAGCAACTGTATAGAACAGTTTATCAATTTGTGCATATAAGGATTAGAAAGAATCAAAGTTTATGTATGGTTTACAAACGTTACAAGTTTCAAGCTAGTGTGGTTATTTACTAGTTGGGTAACTGGGTGAGCAGGCTTGCAATTGCAATAGTGAGTACACTGGTATAAGTCAAAGTGTTATGTTTAGTTATTCAAATGCAAGTATCAAATCATCTGACATAAAATATTTCTCAAATTGTTCTTTACTTATACTCGAATATTCTATTTATAAGTAAAAAATTACTTCTATCTATGCAAATAAAAGTATTACATACCAAATCCGTACTACTTATAAAATCAAGATAATACTTATTATGATGAGGTTTTATACTTATTATGAGAAATACTTTTTACTATATAAATGTAACTAACTGTTCAATGTTCACATAAACTAATATTTATACATGAATATTGGAAGCCTATAGCGTATAGGCGAGGCAGTAAGTAGCTGGATGTCACAGGCCCAACTAACGGGCCGCAACAATTAGCGCCCGGTCGTGAAGTGCGGGTTTGCGTGCGCAGCTGCTGTGGCATAAGGCTATAGTTGGGCAATAATGATCGCCTAAAGCCACAGCCTAGTAGTGAGGGGGTTTTGAACCGCACATGAGGTGCAAGATAGTAAGAAAAGGAAGCAGTGATTGATACATCACCACATCACACCCTACTATC
Organism: Sarocladiaceae sp. R1802; assembly: GCA_023628655.1. NCBI lineage: Eukaryota > Fungi > Ascomycota > Sordariomycetes > Hypocreales > Sarocladiaceae > Sarocladiaceae sp. R1802. The sequence continues at coordinate 17,117 of JAMAKF010000009.1, forward strand.
AGGCTTGCAATTTGAATTATGAATTAATTCATATGAGTATAATTAATTCATAATTCATATGAATAAATACTCATATTTATAAATTATAGATTAATTTATATAAATATAAATATGTGTATTAAATAGCTAGGTTACATTATTTATATAAATTAATTTATAACTTATATATAAATAAATTATTTTCTATATATATTTAACTAATATAAATAGCTATATTTAATGGATTTAGAATAAGATATATATAGAATATTATATATGTTTTTTACCTATATAGCTTATAAAGCCTGATACTTAATATACCTAAAGTTATATAATGTATAAAAATTATACATTAATTTTTATTTGTTAAATTAATTTATATTTATAAGTAAAAAAGTACTTATATTCATATAAATATAAGTATCAAATTATAAAGTGGTGTAATTTATATAAATTAATTAAAAATTCAGATGAATATTACTCATATAAGTAAAAATTGCAAGCCTGCCTACTATAAACTGAACGCTAGCAGATAGCCGCGAACTTCACTCCTCCTTACAATCAACCCTAACATACTAGACTAGATTTATTAAGACAGCTTATTTTCTACTGTAATAACTGTTCAATAAACAGCGTTAATGTGTAGTCTAGTAAATATGAAATAACTAGAACAGCTACTTGCTACTAGGGTTGTTAGTGCTAACTAGGATTTGCAAGACCGGACCTTAGACTGTTATATGCTCTTGGTTTTCTTACAAAACACCATAGAAAGTATAAAGTATCTCTTATGCAGAAAGGAGACCTGTATGGTAAACTTCAATCTCTAATACTGAGATGAGTACTGATCAGCCTTCCAACTGAAATTAAATCTAACTTGCACATTTACTTATATGAATATTAAATAGTTCACTAGGGTTGATTATTTATACAAATATACGTAGCAAGTAAGTAAATTTTGTCACGTGCATAAATATAAGTATTATATTAGTAGGTTTGACTATTTATGTAAATCTACACACTACATAACTAGGCTATATAAACCATGTAAATATAGATTGAAGTTATAAATCATATAGTTTATTACTTGTAGCCTTGTAGATTATTTGAAACTACTTAAAGTGTGAAAGAAACCACAATATGAAAGGACTATATACTATTGCTAGCTGCAGGTTAGTATCTATAGCTACTATAATTCAACATATCACTCAGTACAGACAGTAGAGCTTATTTCTAAATGATTTACTTGTATAGTAGTTAAAAGTACTTTCTAAGTATAAATGTAAGTAGGAATTGCATTACTTATATACATACAAGTATAAGCTATCAGCTACAGGCTGTAGCCTACAGCTATGTATATAGACATAAACTAGGTCATTACTTATATAAAGTCAGGCTTGCAATCTTTACGTATATGAGTAATATTTATATAAATTTTAGTTTAATTCATATTCATATAAGTTACACTACCCTATAATTTAATACTTATATTTATATTAACATAAATAATTTATAATTTCTAATTTATATAAACATAAATAATTATTTATAAATTATGAATTAATTCATATTTATGTGAATAAATTTATAATTTAAATTGCAAGCCTGCTTGCAGCTGAGACAATAAATTCACTCAACAAGAAAATAGATAAGATATTCTAATTGCTGAATTCAAGCCAGTCATAGAATAGTGGACACTTATACGGTAAGTAGAAAGGTACTTATGTTTACTTTTATATCAGTATCAAATACTTAAACATCGTGATGCATAAATGCACATATCAATTTTCAGCTACTATAGCTTCTATTTGTAGGAATTAGATATTATTAATCTAAATACTGATGATTAATGCAAAGTATAAGCCTGGTACATGTGTACACTACTCAGACAAATGGAAATTAGAAACCTTTGTACAACCTAACCGGGCTCTAGCTACTACTGAATGTATTACTAATTACCATAGACTAGAGTTCATCGACTTTATGTATGTATGTACAGAGCACTGGCTTGGAGAATAAGAAAATCCTGCGCGAAGAATAGTCTTTCGTAGAATCAATGATCTTTACTTACATGTTGAGAATAGTTTATTTAAATGTAATAATTGATTACATATATGAATGAATACCTGAAACTAGTAATTTTTACTTCTGTTCATCTGAAGATAAATCAGCTATGTTTATATGAATTTCGCCACGCTGTAACTCAATACTCATGTCCAGCTTCAAGTTATTTGTGCTCATGTAAATTGAATCATAACTCAAACTGGAAGTCTGACTCCGATAGAGGAGGATTGTAGTCTTTTTATTAGTTCAATAATTCAATTGCCAAAAGCAAGACATTGGTAAGTAATAGCATGTCTATAATATATATATATACATGACCTTACAAATACTGTATATACTCAGAAGCCAAGAACTAAATGAAATGCTCTATATCTCTGTAGTGTTTGGTTAAAGCTGTACAAAGTATCCTGTACAACACACTGAGTATCAGGATCGCTCCATGTAAAGCATACGTTGACGTTCATTCCTAAATGAAGTTATAAGTTTAAATCCTGGAGTACTCACATTTATAGAGATTTTAGTAGCAAATAAATAGACCTCATGATCTGTATCAGCCATAAGTGATTTAAATAAAATATGTACATAAGCTTGAATCAACATTGTTTACATAAACACAAGTATGAACTACTAGCCTTCAAGTACTAGGTAGTGTGTTACTTACATACCTATAGATTTTTTCAATGATGCATGAATGTTATTGATTATGTATAAACTTTTCTCCTTATGCATAAACGTTGTAAGCTTGGTTGCTAACATGAAGCTCATAAACGTTGAACTTGAGGGAAAAAGGCACCTAACTATTATGTAGCTCATATTTTCAGTTGTTTTTACAGTTCAATTCTGCAGAGAGTGATGCATTCACTCTTGTGCAGAATTAACTACATGTAAGTAGTAACAGACTGACGTGGATATTGAAATATAGACCCTACAGTCCGGCCTTAGCAATAAAACAGTGATGAATCATTACCTCTGTCATGTATGCAAGCTTGTTTCTGAGCAAAGCTGTCTTCAAATATAATTTCAAGCCACGGGACTGACCGTAACTCATAGACACACATATTGCCTTAAGTTTCAGTTCAATATGCAGATTGTTTGATACATCATCTTGACACGATGTTGTTCCTCTGACTCCATCAGTACGAAGTACGACATTGGGTGTTTTGAACAATGTTCAAAAACCTGCTAAACTCTGAACAGGCTTGTAATTTTTACTCATATGAGTAATATTCATATGAATTTTAATTTAAGTCATATGAATTATGTAACCCTATAATTTAATACTTATATTTATATAAATTACGCTACCTTATAATTTGATGCTTATATTTCTATAAATATAAGTACTTTTTTACTTATAAAAAACTACTATACTATATAGCTATTTAAGCTTAATAGTATAGGTTAATATGGTTATAGTGTAAACTACTATTTATAATAAGGTACCTTTTTAGCTATAAAATAGCGTTTTAATCTACTTATAAGTAATGTAAAATAGGGTATCTAAAGTAGCCTATATAAATTATAAATTAATTTATATTTATATACATCATATACTCCTATAATTTAATACTTATATTTATACAAATGTAAATTAATTTATATCTATATAAATTACGCTACCCTATAAATCACTACTTATGTTTATATAAATATAAGTATTTATTCATATGAATAAATTCATAATTCAAATTGCAAGCCTGGCTTTGAAGACACTATTAAAATTTGTGTTTTATATTATGTCAGATTTGCAGCTGCGACATACATATTTCTAGAGTTCATAGTCCATTCGATTCGTGAACAATTGACTCAAAGATAGATATTGCTAGTCTATGTGAGCCAGGCTTGTGATTTGCATGAGATGTTACTTATATCAATATACCCTATAGGGTATATAAATACGTACTTATGTCCCTAGCTAACTAATATCACTTATGTAAAAAATGAAATTGACTTATATTCATCTAATAAAAAACAGTATATGCAAACAATTATCATACGTTCAGATCTAAATGCGGCATTGCAACTTGGACTATACATTTTCAAAGATTGACATATTTCTTGAGGACAGATCTATATATCTTAGCAGTTTGAGCGAGATTTCATCGATTTATGTAAAGTATCCTCATTTCCTCTTTAGTAATTCCAATACCTACTCGGTAGCACTCAGTGGGGATCCAGAAAGAGCCTTCTATTACTTGGTAAAGTTATCGAATAGCAGCAACATCATCAAAGCTAAAGCAACCGCATCTTATTTAGTGATAGGTCTATTGAAATCTCTCGAATCTATGACTACTATTATAGAAACATTCTAGAGACTATATAGTACTACTATATAGTCTCTAGAATGTTTTTTTATCTATATGGGCCTTTGGCTTAAGCGGTAAAGTATGAATGGAACTGACTAATAGCCAGGCTTACATTTTTGTTCATATTTACTTATTCATATCAGTATAAGTATTATTCACTCTTCATAAATAACACAGCCTAGTCAATAAGAACTTAAATTTATCCCAATATGCGTACTTTGTGAGTTATGAAATAATAGCTACACTTGATAGACTTTGTGAAGAAGTGATGTACCGTACTATATTTTATACAGCTTAATGAACTTGTCAATCTATGCAGCTATAGTGCAGAAGTAAGGTTATGTTATGTAACTTGTATTGATATGAACTAGACAACAGAATCGTTTATGTCTATTTTCATCTGAGCAGCTAGGATGTGCTACTCATAGTTAACATAGATATGAAAAATATTTATATAACCTCTAAACTAACCAACCATACTAATACAATATCTTTTCTAAGTCAACTTGCAAACCTAGCTGGACATAAGCAGGCTTGCAAGGCAGTACTACTATACTCATTGGCTGGTTGTTAAGACTACAAGTGATCTATGTAAAGGCTTTATCAAAACAACGGATTTCAGCGTCCAATGACTTTAAGTTGAATGCATGCTACGTAACTCTTACATAACCAAGTCATAACTTCTCTCCTTTCTCTACATCTTCCTATGCTGTGCTACTACAATTAGTGAGTTAGAGCCAGCTGAGCGGATTCATACGAAACCTAACTTTCTGCTTTTTCTTAAGGATATTCATTCTGAGAGTCCACTGACTTCTATAGAATGCTCTGCTAATACATTTACGCAGCTGCACAACTCTACCTATTGATATCTAGACTCACATATATTTGTATAAGTTAGCTTACTACAGGCTTGCAGTTTTTACTTATATCAGTAATATTCATATGAATTTTTATTTAATTCAAATGAATATGGATTAATTCACTTTCAGATGAATTACACTACTCTGTAACACAACACTCATATTTATATAAATATGAATTAAATTGCGTTACCCTATAGTTTAGTACTCATATTCATATAAATATAGGTACTTTTTTGCTCATGAATATAAATTAATCCATGAATGAGTTTATGTTCATATAAAACTACTATATAACATAGCTAATTTAGCTATAAAAAAGGCTCATAAGAGCTATAGCTTTATACTAATACCTAGTTTAATATACCTTTAAGAATACTAAACCACCCTGTTTTTAACCTACAAACAGGTCAAAAAAGCTTATAAAGATAATCTATATCCATTGTAAATTAAGTCATATTCATATAGATTATGCAGCCCTCTAGTTTATTACTCATATTCACATGAACATAAATTAATTCGTACTTCATAAATATGAGTAATCATCCATAATATAAATTGCAAGCCTAGTAACCAGTAAGACTATAAGCCTTCAATAAACTAAGGTTTTCCAATCCTGACTATTCACTATATATCTAAATGTTACTTATTCTTATTAAGACCATAAACTTGTCGAACTAATACAGATTGACCTATAGATATACCAGGCTCGCCATCTCTATGCATATGAGTTTTGTTTTTATAAATTTTAATCTCAGCTATATGAATAAAAGATTTGTCTATAGCCATATAAACACCTATAGCTAATAACTTATATCTAGTTTATATTCACATAGGTAATAGTACCCTGCAACTTGATACTTATAGTTATCTAGCTATAAGTACTTTTACTGATATAAACTACAAGCTTGGATACAGGTATAGATCAGGCCTGCAGTTTAGTTAATGAATCAAATCATCTGAATATGCTTCATTTTATGGCTTATAGAACCTAATCCATATTTAGATAAGTAAAAGTATAACTTATAGTTATTGCATTATAATTATAAAGTTACAGTGTAGTATGATTCTTACAGATATACGTATCAGACCACTAGTTTTCATAGTTTACATAGATATGAATTGATAAATTGATGGCTAGATTCTGTAAGTTTTGTTATGCTACTTTAGCCTACTTATAGTCTAGCAAATCTTATATAATAGAAGTATTATGTACAAGTATTACTGTATTTTTCATATCAGGGAAGCTTTTAGCTGCACAGTAGTGACTTTACTTTTATTCGCTGTTGTAAGTAAGATAAGTACTGAAATTAACTTCTAAATAACTTACATTTGAGTTGTAAGATATTTTATTGAAAACTAGCCTTCAATGTTAAACAATTAAAGTTCATAGCTTTTGCAAGTATAAAATACAAACAATATATACAGCTGCTTGTTTAACCATGACTTAACTTAAAGCTTACAGGAGGTAATTCTTTTGTGTTTTTTTAACCTACTTCTAGGCTCTAAACAGTACGTTTCTACTTTAAGTTACAGTTATAAGCAGAACAGAACTAATATTAATGTCTAATATAAATTATAGCTTATACTCAAAGAGCTTGGAAGTCATAGATCAGATGATCTACTCACTCCATTGAAGGTAGTTAGTTTCTTATATGATTCAGTATTCGTAAACAAGAGCTATAAGCCTGTGCATGTCTCTAACTTCTTTTAACATACAATCCATAGACTCTGTATATGAGCTTAACTGATGACGGGGTTATGCTTCAAACTGCAAGGCCGCGCTAAACACAGGCTTTTGACCTTCAATCATATAAAGGAGCATGTCGCATACTTCATATTTAACCTACGCAAGCTAGCTACTTAATACTCAGATTTATGTATATATGGGTACTCCGCAACTCGTGAATGTAATCATTCTATGAACTAAACTACAGTACATAAGTATGCACAAAGCAGGCTTGCAATTTGAATTATAAATTAATTCAATGAATATGAATAATTTATAATTCATATGAATAAATACTTATATTTCCAGACAGGGACGCTAGTACGGAGTGAAGCCGCCCTGGATGCCCAGAGAAGCACAGTAACGGCCGTTAGGGACGGCCACCATAGCGGAAATAGGAGGTGACTGCAGCCAGCAACCACACAGAGAGCGCCCGGAAAAGAGGTAAATACAGCCTAGAGGCCGCACTAAGCTAGGCGACTGCAGTAATAGCAACTATCTGCTAGAATAGCTACTGCTAAACATAGTTACTATAAATTATAGCCTTTATAGCAGTTTTAAACTAAAGGGCAATAGCTAACTAACCTAGCTACAGCTGTAATACTATAATAATATACTAATATATTAGCGCAGCTACTATAGCGAAGCCTTCTGCATTTTAGAATGAAATAGATTTTAAAGTAAAAGCTATTAAAAACTAACTGCTATAGCCTGCTTTATTTATATAAGCCTAAAGACCGTAAAGTTCTTTTAATATAACTGCGGAGAAAAGAAAAAACCTAGACTAGATTTAGGAAGAATTTAAACCTAAAAGGTGTAGGTTTTCACCTAGAGTTACTACAGTTTTTCCTATATTAGTTTAGCGTAGAAGCACTAAAAACCCTAGACAGCGGTCACTAGAGTATAGTTTATTATTATTAAATACTTATATTTATGAATTATTAATTATATACCCTACTTTCTTATATAAATATAAATTAAGTTATAGTTTATGTAGGCTCTTTTAAATACCCTATTTTACCCTACTTATAAGTAAAAAAAGAGCGGATTTATAGTATAGTAGTTTTTTATAACTAAAAATTGCAAGCCTTCTTCTATTTCTATAAATATACGCATTAGATTATAAGCTAATATAATTCATATAAGCTATAAATTACGTTAAGTCATATAAGCATAAGTATAGTCACTGCTTATTAGTGTTCATATGAAGTGTAATTCAAATCGTATCCATTCCAATCAAATAAAAATTCATATTCGTATGAGTAAAAATTGCAAACCTGCAATGTATGTATGAAAACAAAGTTGCAAGTCTAACTATCTCTAAGAATAGCATATACGCAAGATCGTAATCTCTGCCAAGCCTATAAGATATAGCTACTATAAGTTGCAATGTATAACTAAGCCGGCAACCTAGCACGTTCCTTCTTATGAGGACCACATGACTGGAAACAAATTGAAGGAAACATTCATAGGATGTTTCTGCATGCGCAAAGATAGCAAATCTGTCTACTACTGCGGAGATCGTGTATTGAAAGCACAAGATTCTACGGTTTACCAACTTGTTTAATTCATTCAAGAAGCTCCCTTAATTAACTTCAAGTACACTACTTACGTTATCCTTTAGAAGCTTAGAACTGCTCTGAATATGATATGTTGTTACTGCCAGGCTCGCAATCTGACAGGTGAATTATTCTACATGAACATGGACAAGTCAGTAACCTAGGTCTATGTAACGAGAGACTAGGTCCTAATTACACAGATGGAAGTGTTGAGAAAGAGCTTTGTGACTATCAAAAGTAAGTAAATTTCTGTTTCTACAAGCATATCCATTCAATTAGTAAAACGTTGAATTTATTCAACGTGTAACTAGATTTATACTAATTTAAATAGACATGGGGTAAACAACTGAGTATGACAATCTGTATACACACAAGTGAGTATTCCTAAGTTGGTATTCATACATAGAGACAGGCTTGCAATTTTTACTCATATGAGTAATATTCATCTGAATTTTAATTCAATTCATATGAATTATGTAACCCTATAATTCAATACTTATATTCATATAAATATAAATTACGCTACTTTATAGTTTGATACTTATATTTCTATAAATATAAGTACTTTTTTACTTATAAATATAAATTAGTTTAAAAATTAATTTATGATTATAAAAACCTACTATATTATATAGCTATTTAAGCTTAATAGTATAGGTTGATATGGTTATAGTGTAAACCACTACTTATAATAAAATACCTTTTTAGCTATAAAATAGCGTTTTTATCTACTTATAAGTAATGTAAAATAGGGTATTTAAAATAGCCTATATAAATTATAAATTAATTTCTATTTATATGAATAAATTCATAATTCAAATTGCAAGCCTGCATAGAGATCAGCAGCCTGCCTGCCTATTACATGTGAATACCACTAAGAGCCAAAGTCAACATAAAGCTAAGTCAGTGTTTTGAATAGCCACTATAATATGTCTACTAGCTCACTGTCTGCAGTAAAAAGACCTTCAGTTATAGATAGATAGATCAGAGTACTTTAAGCCGGCTGGCCAACATGCTAATGGAAGGTAACATTGCAGATTAATCAGCTTAAGAGAGGTCCTTTCCTAAAATAGTATATGTGGTAGCATACTCACTCTAAGTATCTATAGGTCTTAGGGCTTCTTAATAGCTGTTTATACTGTTAGATAATATAGCGGAATCTATGTATTACTGTGAACATATCTATATCACTAAAAGAGTGATTGTATCTATAGATATGAAAGTACTAAATCTTAGAGTAGCATAATTTACATAAGTACGTATTGGCATATATCTACATAACTATTATGTAGATGACCAACCATTAGTATATGCACGTTAAGAGGATTCAAGTTATTACTTTTTAAACTAATAGAAATAGATATAAATACTCGGACATTCATAAATGAACCTATATGTTTGTTTATAGCACTCTCCTGAGCGCTCTTATGAGTACTGGGTCGTAGGCTTAATACTAATTTAGTACTTCTAGAGTTATTTTTACCGTTATATTTCATGATGCAGGATCCTTTTGGAGCAATAGGCACTACAGAGCAACTTTCTAGGTTACTAATTAAAAGCTATTCATTTAGCATAGATTTTATCTTCATAAAAATCCCAATACATTTCAATTTAGGAATAACAAACATGTTCAAAGAGAAAAGGATATGAGAAGCTGACTGCTATAAAATATTAATGATAATTAAAGCTATTGAAAGCCCTTAGTGTTGTGTCTCTTTTGTCCCTCTCTACTATTGAGATTAAAGCCTGAAAAGGAGATGTAAAGGATGTATATATCAGAGATAAAAAAGCACAACTTATAGCTTGAAACTTGACCAAAATTACAAACTTTCCAGTCTTCAGAAATAGCATCTGAATGCCCTGTATTCGTTTGTCTTTATACACCAATTAGTACATATTTAAAAATCAAACATAACTTGGTGAGCATAGATTCCTAAGTCAGCCAAGATTTATCTAAGCATGACTTATATCAGAGGCTTTCTAGCTGAACAGATAATTAATGAATACTTTCATAGTAGAAAGAAAGAATGCTATTGACGTCTTTATCAAGATGGGTAGTGTAGCGTCCTTAAAATCTGCATCATAAAGTAAATCATGGAGATGTAGATACTAAGTCAGTCACATAGTATACTTACTTATAAAGCTTAAAAGGTTACGTAGTTAGTATTAATACAGAGTAGTTCATGAGACATGTAGCTTATTGAGGGTTCTATATTTAGCTGAATATTTACTTCTTTAATATAAGGCGCTATACTGTGTAAAAAAAGTATTGTAGTAGTACTAGAAGCAGTCTTGCAATTTAACGTATGAGTTTATTTTTCGAATAAAATATAAGTCTCATATAGATAACTAGTTATATTTATGAATTATGTGTCAAATTATTTTAATATCAATATGAATTGTAATTTTTATAGTTCATATGTCCATTTAAATATAAGTATTGAATAACTGAACTGCAATAGCTCATACAATCTATAAATTAACTTACCTTTATAGAAATTACTTTTCTATATACTAATAATACCTATAAACTACTTTTAAAAGCAGCACTTTATGTATGTATCAAATGCTTAAAATAAATAGTTTTCTTTATTCATAAATTCTATGGTTTTCAAAATACTTATATATAGAATTATGTAGCTTAGCGTAATCTATAATGTACCTAAATGTATAAGCAAGAAAGTATTCACGTTTATATAAATATTAAATTCATTTACATTTACATAAATTAAACAAAACATTGTCTAAGTATTACTTATATAAGTAGAAAGTGCAAGGCTAGTTAGAAGCTTACTTTGCAAGCTTGTTATTTCGACTCACATCAGTATTATTCATATGAATTATTACTTACTTTATATAACTATAAACTACTTTATAATCTATACGAGCTATACTGCCTAGTAGTTTACACTTATACTTATAGAAGTCCACTTAATGTATGATTCATATTTGTAACAAGGGATATGTGGTCAGGTAAGGCAAAGAGGATATAGTGATCAACAGGTAGCCTTGTATTGATATCAAGACTAATACTTGCCTTCCTAAACCTTAGAGGAAGATTAGTCTATGATAAGGGATTTCCCCCACGGGAAAACATACCGCCGGCGCCGGAGTCATCTGCCCCCCGATTCGCGCTCGAGTCGGGCCCGACCTCGAAGCCTCAGGCCACAGTTAGGTAACCCTGTACGCGTACTCCGTTACAATATTACACATCCTAGGTATCTAATACTTAAATTCATGGAACTATAAGTACATTTTTACTTAAAGATATGACTCATATATAAACTAATTTGGTTGTTTATGCTACCTATTACAGAAAACAAAAGCAGTTATACTGCTAGATAGCTAAAAATCTGTACATAGATGAAAACCAGACTACTATGTAAATCTTTCATTATACAGGCTCTTTGAATTTATAAGCAGCTTAAATTAGCATATCAAGACTAATTTATATATCTTATAATATAATTTATGGTTATATAAATTATATAACCTAGGATTCCTCTTGACAAGAGACTGTTGATAGTGATCTTTGGAGACAGTAATTTAGTAGGTTATCTCATGCAGATGAGTTTTGAACTGAGAATAACTGCATATATGAGAGAATGTAACAAATTAATCACATGCTTTATGCAAGTATGAATTATCATTCAGTAGTTCCTGGTTATGAGTGGTGAACCTGGTCAAAAACCCTTGAATAAATAAACAGGACTTCCAGTAAGCAGTTATGTTCTCTGAAATTCAAGTCAGTTCACGCTTATGTGGATCAATAACTAAGCCCGGCTTGCTCGTAACTAGCCAGCATTTAGCACTGCTTGTACTCAACTAGTTACATGCCCTACTTGCAGTAGTGTGACTAGGCTGCGAAGCAAGCCTAGTACTTGATAGCTATTCACCTGTCTTTATCATTACGTGCACGAGATAACTGTTATCTAACTATAAATCTAATATGCCCTGACAATAGGAGCAACATAGTAACACAAAGTGGTACTGAACTGTGAGCGGCAGAATTATAAATCCGTCTTTAGTACTACATAGGTATAATCAACCCTCTCTTCACTAGATAAGGGATGTTTGATGCGTTTATGAATAGGTCTAAAGTAGGATAATCAGCTCTTTCAAATGTGGCAACATACGTGTTTGGTTATAAGTAATACTCACACAGATCAGTACGTATATTTTTATGAATACTACTGAGTCATTAATAAGGGCTTCTTTATAGGTAGAGCAAGTTCTTTCCTCTAAGGCAAGAGAGGTTCAGCTATCATTTACGTCAAATTCACCCATTTATATTAGATTTCTAAATATCTATGCCTGTAAGATATTGGCCATCTGTATCTATCTAAACTATAAATCGACTTAAGTTATGTCAATATCAGTAAGTATCCACATAAAATGGCTACTTGTAACTAGCTATCGCAAGCCGGGCTATAAGTAGCTAGCCTTATCAACTAGCCTTCCAATTGTCTGCGTAAGTAGTCGCGATTTAGTTACGGACCTTTAGGATACGCAAAGCTGGGGCATAGTGAGTGAATAAAGCACCTGTAATTCCTACTAATTGTAGAGAAAACTTGATTATAGCAGCCTTATATGGTTTTACAGTTATACTATCGATCACACTGATTATTCTACTGTATAGGCTACAATGGTTATACAGCTGAAATATTCATCTACAGTATCAAGACTTTTAGAGATCAAGTATACTCTACCTAATAAGGCTACAGTTATAGTCTCAGTAAGCGTTTAATGCATTGAGATATTATGCTATACATAGCAGAACGCAATAAGTCAATAAGTCAATTGGATATAAATTCTCACTGGTAGTAGCGCTGTTGGGATATGAAGATTCTCATGTGATCCAGTTGATAAACTCATTTACATAATCCTCCGGAAACACACTTACACACAACATTAGCTAATTATCAACATGTACGCAAATGGGTCAGATCTGTGGACTACTGATTAACTAGACTAAGAGCTTATCACAGATCAAGTTGATATGGCCATGTAAGTATCAAACCTCTGATCTTCATATAAAGACGGATAGATGTGCATATTAGACTTATATTGTAAATCAAGGACTACCAGGCTTGCAATTTGAATTATAAATTATAAATTATTTATATTCATACAAATAATTGTAATGAATTATAGTGTAGCGTAATTTATATGAATATGAATTAATTTATAATTTATATAGGCTATTTTAAATACCCTATCTTACACTACTTATAAGTAGATAAAAACGCTATTATATAGCTAAAAAAGTACTTTACTATAAGTAGTAGTATACGCTATAACTATATTAACCTCTACTATTAAGCTTAAATAGTTATATAATATAGTAATTTTTTATAAGTTAAAAAGTACTTATACTTATATAAATATAAGTACTAAATTATAGGGTGGCGTAATTTATATAAATCATGAATTAATTTAATTTATATACATATAAGTATAAATTACTAGTTATTAGTATTTATATAAATTATGAATTAATTCATATTCATATAAATTGAATAGAAGTTCATATGAATATTACTCATATGAGTAAAAATTGCAGGCCTGGACTACTATACATAGCGCACCTACAACGCTCTATATATATCTATATATCTATGCAGTAGACTCGTAAGCATCTACATTCCTTACGCACTGTACAACTACAGCTGCACTTTTGTAAAATGGCTGCAGCTTCTGGGTCTTATTCCTACACGCAACTCAGTACATATGGTTAAGTTAATAACTATTTCGGAGGGGGCTGTTTGCAGAGAACGTTCCATCGGTGACTTCATTATTTGATCAATTACTTGATCTACCCCTTGTGAGAGGGTCCATATGGTTTGCATTGTAACGACCTGAGATCTCTTCGTTCATCTGGACTTGCATTAACTAGCGGGCAGCGCGACTCATTATTTATAATTTTTATGGCATAGCTTAGTTTGTCATGTCTTTCACATTGTAGATGTCAGGCTTACAATTTGTATTCACGTCATGTACGCGCCCTAGTAGTTTGAAACTTATATTCGTGTAAGTATAAATCAACGTGTCATCCATGAGTTACACCCAGGCTTGCAATTTGAATTATGAATTAATTTATATAAATATAAATTAATTTATGATTTATATAAAGCTACTTTTTATACCCTAATTTAAGCTGCTTATAAGTAAGAAAAAAGCCAATATAGTAGAAAGCCTATATAATACTTTTAGTCTAGTTTTTATTTATATAATAATATTTAGGTATATAATAGTATAATAACTTTTATTAGCTATTTTAGGTATTATAAATAACTATATTAATTTATAAATAATTTATATTTATAAGCAAAAAAAAGAACTTATACTCATATAAATATAAGTATTGAATTATAGGATGGCGTAATTTGTATGAATATGAAAATTACTCATACGAGTAAAATTCGCAAACCTGAGTTACACTGCCTGGTTATGCAATACGATGTGTAACTTAACTAAAAAGCTATATAGCGAAAAACTACCTATATACATATAGGTTAGACTATTGATATGTGAGATTTAGGATAGCTTACTTTAATAGCTATATTCCTAGAAGAACACACAAGTAACAACAATTCATGTAGATATAACTTGATTCATATTTCATATGGGTTACACAACCTAGTCATCCAGTATCCATATCCACATAAGTATCAATAATGATACTTACTTATACTTATATAAATATAGATTAGTATACAAGTTGTACTCATGGCTATAAGCCTAGTGAGTTCTTAAGCTTATTAGTTCACATAAAACAGCAAAAAGAAATTACAGATATAAGTGATTATTCATACAAGTCAATATTCACAAATAAAAATAGCAAGCCTGCAAGTTGGAAGGACTACCAGTCAGAGTAATACAGCTGGACTAAAGCCATGCTTACTTCCAGATTGAATGCACCACGATAATCCAATACATAGCAGCAAAGTGTAGGCTATACAAATCAGACTCAGAGTCTCATGTAACTTAACTTTGTACAACCTCAAGACCACGCACTCGTGGCGATAAATGATAGGTTCGCTCCCAATCAGAAGTTGCGAAATTGCTTGTTTGCACAGCCTTCCATGGATTAACGGCATCACAAGGAACTGAGTGACAGCGTCTAGTCAGGACTATTACTGCGCAGTAACTCGGGTGTTTCATTTTTGAGGCCACGCCTACCGCGGCCTATATAGAAGATCATGAATACATGGACACTTTCCAAGGTTCGTCCGTATCTAAGTTAAACAGTTGCTTCCAGGTTGTTAGCCCAGTCAGACAATTGGCTATCATATTACACCTGCGTGGCATTTCATCTCGGGGCTGTGCCGGAAAAGACAAGATGACGAGGTCCGTAGCCGCATGAGCTCAAGAGTCTCTGCGTGTGTCGTGCTATATTGGTGGAGAGCGTCTTCATTACTTGGCAGGCACTCTTGGTGAGCCAGCACGTATCCGTGACAGCTATCAAGTTATTGATGACTCGTTATCTGTTTACTGCTCCATGTAACGCTCTCAAGCCACGAACTGTGAACAGCAGCACATTAAGCGCCTCGAGACTGAAGTTTGGCCATCAGCATCCAATGACTGTTCTACGAGAAGCTCAGCAGAGTGTAGAAATTAGGTTTGTGCAGCGACTAATCAATCGACCCTGCTGGACAGTATTGGTCGGTTTAGGGTGAGTACCAATAATCGGGTCTTGCGCGGAGAAATGAGGACCTGTGGCCGCTTTAACCAACGGCTCCCTATCTTATCTCAACCCTCAGTGCAAAATGAACAATTTCAGCTTCCGTTCCGATTTCACACATGACATGGCATTGGCCCTCAACATGTCGATTGCTTCGTCGTTGCACATGTCTGTTCGCAGACCATCGTGGCACCGGATCAAACCTGTCAGCCACTATGCGACCTACTCAACTCCCGCGGTTGTCCGACCCTTAGCATATGATCTGCATGAGCCGCCGAAGCTAAATCAGGCTGCTGCAACTCCCATTTTGTTTCTGCACGGTCTGTTTGGCTCCAAGAAGAACAACAGGAGTATCAGTAGGCACGTTTGTACACCCCAGGCACGCGGCATGACATTCCTAACCCCAGCGACAGAGCACTGGCAAGAGATCTTCGAAGGCCCGTGTATGCACTGGTGAGAAGAGACCGCAAGGTATACGACTTCCCCTCTTCACAGATATCTGACAATAACCAGGACTTGCGCAATCATGGAGAATCACCACACAACGCTCAGCACGACTATACTGTTATGTCACAGGATGTGGCGGCCTTCATCCATGACATGAACTTGAAGCAGCCAACTGTTATAGGTCACTCAATGTCAGAACCCCGAGACCGGCGAAGTTCAGAAATGGCCCAGCTAACTTCTTTGAGGTGACAGGGGCGCAAAAGCGGCAATGACTCTGGCGTTGAGCTCGCCAGATCTGGTATCTGACATTGTTGCTGTTGACAATGCGCCAGTGGATGTCACTCTGAGCCGCGACTTCGCCGAGTACGTCAGGGCCATGAAGAAAATACAAGAAGCGAAGGTCACGCGCCAGAGTGACGCGGACAAGATCTTGCAAGAATCTGAGAAGGTAAAGTGCACCGCTACTTGCCTCGTACGCATGGCTCAGCGTTGACATCACCACTTCTGCCTAGTCGCTCACTATCCGGCAGTTTCTCTTGGGGAATCTACATCGAGAGCAGGGCGAGAGTGTCCAGAAGTTCCGAGTTCCTCTGGACATACTTGGCCGATCTCTGGACAAGCTAGGCGACTTTCCCTTCAAGGACCCAAACGCTGTTCGCTTCGAGAAGCCGGCTCTCTTTGTCCGAGGCACACAAAGCAAATACGTCCCCGATGACGTGATTCCCCTCATCGGACGTTTCTTCCCACGCTTTCGCCTCGCCGACGTAGAGGCAGGTCATTGGCTGATTTCTGAGCAGCCCGAGGCTTTCAGGCAATGTAGGTTCCATGTGATTGTCCGCAAGTCCTGTTTGCTAATGACCCCACAGCGGTGGTTGATTTCTTGACGCTTGCGGAATAAGACGACAAGGCCAAGGCTCTGGATAGATACAACGCTAGTAGAGACATGCGATGTCAAGATCAAGCGGGCTTGCTGGTGGTCGCGGCCGCGAGATTGGGAAATAGAGTGGAGGGAATTGGTGACGATGTATTATTTACCAATATAAAGCTGATCACAAGAGACAAGGGGAATGGCACTTATAAGACGTCCAGGCATAGAAGGTCATCGAGGGGTACGGGAGGCATGATCACATCGCTCGAGGTCATTGAGTAACCGGACATTGGTCCATTTCGTGGGAATAAGCCTGATCCCTTTCCGTCCTTGATGCTGCGCCGTTTGCAAAGACCGAAACAATGTCGAGAAGTGATGGAGCGTCCAGAAACCCCACCTCGTCTTCTATTCTTCCACATGCAACCCCGTTTAGACCTCCTCCAGAACACGCTCCTTGAACTCCCGCTCAACCTTTTGTCCCTGGTCGTCCGTACCAGACTCGCCGTGGAGAGCCATCAGGGCACCAAGATCGAACTTGGGGGCCTTGAGCAGCTTGACCTTGCGGATGTGAACCTAAGTGAGTGCCAGAGTCAGCTAAATTGGGGTTTCCAAAGCACGCCCACCTAGGCAGAGCGCATATACTTACGTGCTGCAGGGGGTAGATGCCCTGTGTCGACTTCTCGATCTCGCGGCCAATGACCTCGGGAATAAGCTTGGAAGTCAGCTGGGTAAGGGTGCAGCTGGAAGCCTCGCGCTGAATGATGTCGGTCATCTTGCGGCGAATGGCGCGAATCTGAGAAGAGGCAGCATAGGTAGTCTTCTTGATCTGGTTCGGGCGGCGCTTGGTGAAGGCGATGGCGAACATGCGGATGAGGTAGTCGTCGGTAGTCTTGACAGTGACGTTGGCCTCGATGAGGGTCTGCCACTTGCGGACGAGAGAACGGAGCTTGTCGGAGGTGAAGTCGAGACCGTGGAAGTTGGTCAGGCAGTTGCGGCCCTGAACCTCATCCACCCTCAGGCGGACCTTACGGAAAGCGTGGTCCTCATCCTTCTGCAGGTCGGCGAGGGAGACTTCGAGAATACGTCCCTTCAGCGCATCGTTCGCGTTCTTGAGACCGGTGGTGCGGTTCACGAGAGTCTTGCCAACACTAGAAAATTTGCGTTAGATTCGGCGCTCGCGTGGGTGGAGGATGCAGGGAGTTTCCGGAGATCAACTCACTCTCGGACGGCGAAAGGAGAAGGCGCCTGTGCATCTCAAGTCAGTGATTGAATGTCCAAGCCGATTGAGCAGCCTCGTGGGCATTTGTTGCTTCATACCTTGATGGAGTACCAGTCCTTGCGGGAGAAGGGGTCCACCGTCTTCTTCTTGAGGCCCTTCTTGCCCTTGGAGAGTCTCTTGTTCCTGTCGCGTGTCAGATTTCGTGATGTTCGTCGAGATGTGCGCGACCGATTGCTTACTTTCCAACAGCCATGTTTGCCGGCCAAAATGTGAGCAGTTGGAAGACCGAAAGTTGCGTGTCGGGAGTGGAGGGGAAATTATTTCAGTTGTGTGTGCGTCGAATTTGGTGTATGTGGGTTGCGGCGGCAGATCCTCGGCCAGTCACGTGCACAGTGCCAAGGCCCGCCTGCCTTCCGGAACAGTGGCTTAGCCTCACTTGCTTGTGGCTGGGTGAAGCTGTAAGATCCATATAAATCAGACGCCACTCATCATTCGCTATGGCTACCATGGATCTTAAATGTACACAGACAGCTCCTAGCTCCTCAAAAAAATTGCAGATCCACTGGCCCCCCACTGTACCAAGTGCGCAACACTCGCCCCTCGTTCTTGGAAGGGGTGACTGGCAGAGGCTGTCGAAAGTCAGCCTTCAACTGCCAGTACTGGCAAGTCGTTGTTGCTGTCTTAACAATGCAAGTGTATGCCGATATCATCTTTTCGGCGACTCACGTCTCATTCAATCCCGCTTGCGCCGACCTGAGTCAACTGGCTTCGCCCTGATCCAAACTTGGAAAGCTGAAGTAGCACATATCTGATGAGATCTCTATCAGTCTGAGTCGACCCTGAGTCATGGCTAAGAGACTCACCGCTGAGTGAGGGAGACGTGACGACATGGTTTTTTTCAGCCTCGAGCTCCAGGCTCTCATTCTTGTCAGCGACCGGGTTGCTGACGTCCTGCCTCTTGGACTGCGAAAGCAATGCTTCTGGCCCATGTTGCGTCCCGTCTACCACTCGGTTGAGCATGTCCGCGGCTCTTCCTGTGGTCAAAGGTCCTGCGAGAGCGCCCTGGATGCCATCATGGCATGCCGTTAGAGATGGTTCCGTTATGCTCGCTCGAAGTAATCTCGGTCGATGACGATTTGAGTGGCACGAGGCGCCAGGTTGCTCGCCGGGGCCGCAAGATCGCCGTCTCGGCGTTGCTTGATACATTGAAGGGCTATTGCCAAGAAGACGGTAATCTTCAATCTCGAGTTACCACCAGACCTATCCGTGTTGCAACAAGTCAAGGTCTCGTCACTTTTGACGTTCGCTCACATACGTGATACAGTGATGTGGACGTTCAGATCTCTACACATTCCGGACACAAAGACAGGTCAAGTCTTCTGGCAGCTTGTTTAATCAGTCCTAAAAAATGTCATGTGTCGTAGCACATTTGGCCAGCTCACCACCAGTTGGGCATACCTGCCGATGGACTTGCAGCATCCGACCCATCTTTACAGGATGACGGTGTTGCGGGGCGGGCCGGAAAGCGACCACAGGAACGAGGGGCCAACCTACAGTCGGGCATGTGCCAACACATGCATTCACAGCACAGAGGCGGTCACCCTATCGGAATGGATATAGGTACTTCCAGTTGGGCTGCATAGTGGGAACAGAGCATAAGATTCACACATGCTTGTGGGGTAGGGACGACGGTGTACAGCCGGCGATCGAACTATTGCTGTATGCGATCCAAATACTTGGGCGGTGGCCGGCCGTGTATCGCCCAAGTACCACAATGGTCTGACGCAACGGAATGGCTCGATCTTTGCCTATTGGTGGTCAGGCTAATTGCTGAGAGCTTCTCTAAGAGCACTTGATGGACGGCTTCAGTGGTCAATGCTGGTGTAGGGTCAGTGCACGCTCTCGTCAGTCAGGGAAGGGACATACTCTTCCCACATCCTGCCCTGCACGGCTTCAAGTTCCTCCGCGGTCATTCGCTTGCCGGCCGTGAAGTAACCTATCCACATTAGCCGAGTAGGACACGCCCGAGCTGGCAAACTCACCGGCTGTGATCTTGGCATCAATCTCTACCCGTGAATCGGCCGGAATTAATGCTTCGGGTAGCTCGACACGCTCGTGAATCGGAATCCTTCTAACATCAGTGACCGGAAAGGTTTGATTGGACCGAAGAACTTACCCTTGCCCAACGATGGCATCATGTTTCATGCTTGGTGGCTGATTAGTGCCCATGATTTCAACAGTACCCATGAGTGCCAGTGCCACTCACTTGCTCATGCTTAGCATCCTGTCGATCTTCTTGATCCCCAGCCAATGAAGGATGTCAGGCATGAGGGCCTGGAAACGCATGTCCTTCACGCCGGCAATGTTCTCCGTACGCTTGAAGTAATCAGACGCCCGGTCGGCGCCTCGCTTTCGGGCATTGTACACCACTATGGCCTGCTTGTCAGTCTCGTCACCTTGTGCAGTGAGGCAGGATCAAGAACCCACGATACTAGGTCAAGGTTAGCTGATGTATCATCCAGGGCAATGAGGCGTACCTTGGTGACTTCGCCCAATGCGCGACCCTCCTTACGGAAGTAGATTACCACACCGCTGCCTCCAAGTTGTGCTTCTTTGACGGCCTCCTCTATGCCGAAGAGAAGATACGGACGGCAGGTACAGATGTCAGATCCGAAGACATCGCTACCATTGCACTGCACAATTAACATCCGCGTGAAGTACACAGCCTCGCGGATAGCTTACCTCGTCATGAATGCGAAGGGAAAGTCGCACAGACTCATCGGACATTTTAGCTGGATCGCCGAAACAATATACCGTAAGGCCGCCTGACGTTGATTAGCCTTTTTGTGCCTAGTCTTCACCTGCTAGACCACGTACCAATCGGAGGTAGAAACAGCTTGATGTCTCCTCGAGTGATGAGCTGCCTCATTAGCTCTTCCTGCAATATTACTAAACCTAGGGAGCTTCACACACCTCCGGATAACTTCCGCCCGTGTGTTCAAATAGGGAACGGCGAAGTGTGCCCTCGTCTATAGGAGTCAGACTTTCGACAGTGTATTAGCGTAGCGGGACTGACCTATGCCAAACCGCTCAGCAACCCCTGGAAGGTACCAGACCTATCGCGGTCAGTTTCATCCAGTGATACGAAAGCCGAGGGGACTTTACAGGCTCGACAGCAAACTTGGTTACAGCGAGTTCGCCTTGCTCGTTGAGGCAAACCTTGCCATCGGGAACGCTCGAGACTAGTAAGCAAAGCGTATGGACCGGGGCAGATGCAGACATACAGGCGACCGCTGCGGACACTTTCTTCAAGCTCCGGAAGCTAAAGCTTTTAGCATTATGGCTTTGTGCATGAGTTGTGTAGACCACGTAATACCTTCATGTGCGCCTTCGTCACAGCAATGGTGGGTCTAATGTCAACTGAGACTTGTGTCAGGCGGCAAAGAGGCAATCTCTGGGGCCAGCACAGACATACCAAGCTCCCCGTCCATGATGTTCTTATATGTCCAAGGTGCGATATGACCCCACGGGTCCATTGCGACGATTTTCTTTGGGTCTGCCCATGATGGGAATGGGCCGATGTTGACTGCTGGCTCCGTGTTGGTGAAATCCGGCCTAGAGAAAATCAGTGACTTGCTCGTGATTTTTACAAGTTACATACTTGTAATCGACCATGATTTCTTTGCTCGCAACGGCCAAAGCGTAGTATATGGAGTAAGAGCCACCGCTAGAAACCTCTGATTAGTCCGTCTTCGCAGAGCACAGGGCTAGGATCACTCACTGAGCTAAGTCCATCAGAAAAGAGTTCCATCATCCGACATCTGCATAAATATTGTACAACTTTCAGATCACGATTTGACACTCACCTCCGATGGCTTTCATTGGTACATATACGTCAGCAACGAAAAGTATACAAAAGTGTTGAACGTACCGTTTCGGCGTCTAATAGATGATGATGCCCGTGAAACTACGACTGGGCCGCGCTTGAGGGGATCGCCGTTGCCCCAGTCCATAGGTAGGGGGTTGATCCCGATCTGCTTGGGGTACGTACTGAGGTTTGTAAGTCATTGGACTCCATACACAAAGGCAGGTGAATGGCCATCAAAGAAAGCACCCACGTCAGGATGATACGAGCCGTATTGCTGTGTTGCCGGCCTTTGACAGCACCGGATCCTTGGGCTGACGGTCCGCCGGCTTCAATAGGTGGCGAGGTCGCGGAGGGCGAATCGTCTTCGTCCACAGGGACACCCTGAGGGTACGCTTCTCCATGCTCGTGATTCCCTTGCGGCTGCGAATCAGCATCCGGTGGGCTTCTTCCAAGATGAGCGTTCAGAGCGTCGTAAGCGGATTGCAACCCCGCTTGCTTCTGCTGAATCTCCAACAGTAGCTGCTGAACACCAGGATCGCCGCGAATGGTTTCCATAGCGAAAGCCTGCAGGTTTTAATTCGCAGCTTATAGATGATGCTTGGCGGTGTGTTGCTCAAGCTGGCGATCGGTCCAGTATGGGTAACCGGCGTAACGGAACAATGGAGCCAAAGCGGCACGAACGAGAAGTGGAATGGACGAGGAGAGTCAAAGGCGCAGTGAGTCTGACAGTCAATCTGGATCTGGGAGGCTCTGGGAACTGAGGGGGAAAAGGATACCTATGTGAGACCCAAATGAGAGCTTCGGACGATAGGGGAGCTTCGGACGATAGGGGAGCTTCGGTATCTCCTGTGCTTCACCTTATCGCTAACGCGGGGCGTTGCTGCCACCTCAAGATAGTTGCCCACAATCATCGCGCGGTAGTGGGGATGCCAATGCAACTTGCCCCACGAAGAGCTGGTTGCAGAGGGTCCAAGTCGACTTTAGGTGGGGTCACCGAGTGATGAATGGTCGCACCAGGAGCTGCCCGTGACGGTAGTAGATCATCCCCCCCCCCTCTCCCCAGATGCCCTGCTGGGTGTTGCCCATCCACCTCAAAAACACCAGACAAATTTCATCATTAGGTAAGCATCGTGATGCGACTTGCCTCACCTGAGATTTCCTACCTGCATCGCGACTTGGAAACCCCATCAACGGTCGCCAACGCAGTGACTCTCAACCACGCGACTACACCATCACCCGACAGCCTTTTAGCGGTCTGCGAAGCACCAGGAATGTCACTAGCCGCATCGACCTCTTCTGTCTTGGGCTTTACCTATCCTCTTGGGACCTCTGTGCTCGCAAACCTGCTTGACTTACACTAACCAGGCTTGACTGGCTAGAGGGAGGACCAAGAGGCTTCTGCACCCTCTTTCTGTACCTCACTGATTCCGAGCGACCTTTCCGGCTCATTGCGGTAAGCTGATACCTGATTAACTACATCACACTACAGCGCATGATGACGAGGTTGCATGTGATCCCCTTACAGTCATCTACATGCGCTGCAGAGACTGCGAACTGCACTGACACGGTCAAACACGAAGCAAATCTAGTCAAATTTTGCTTTATATCAGATCGAAGCGATGGGCAAGCGGAAGAAGTCATCTCGAAAGCCAATGGGGCCGAAGAGAGTGAGTTCTTCTCATCGTCCCCCTTCTTGCTCGCCTTCTGACTGAGGAGCAAGTCCGACCCCTTGCCGTCGACGTTCACGTGTCTCTTTTGCAATCACGAAAATTCAGTTACCGTCAAACTCGATAAGAAAGCCGGCGTCGGCCAGTTGGACTGTCGTGTGTGCGGACAGAATTTCCAGTGCGCAGTAAATTGTGAGTCGCAGCTTCCTCTTTTGGGGCCTAGCATTACTAACGTGCGCAATAGATCTCTCAGCGGCCGTCGACGTATATGGAGAATGGGTAGATGCTGCTGGTAAGTCCCATGAAACTCCGTCATGCATATCGCATCATTCATTGCTCACCGTCAACAGATGCGGTGGCCAAGGAGAACAACAGGGATCAAGGCGCATATGCAGGTACGTCGAGGCCTCCCGCCAGGCGCGACGAGCCGAGGGAATTCGTGATGGGGTCACGGGAGGATGCACCCGCTTATTCAGGGGAGGGAATTGTTGGAGACGACGAAGACTACTAGCCATTGGGATTGATATCAGGGTGGTTGGTGGCTTCTTTCGCCTGCAGAATCATGCAGCGTACAAGTGCATTGAGGCCCCATACCAACTTTCAAATCGTGTAAAACCTGTCTCCAAAATCTCCAAGACCCGGGATGATGTAGCTGCGCTCCGGTTAGTCCCAGCACTAAATGATATCGGAGCTTACGAACATACTTCTTGTCGTCCAAGCCCTGCATTCAACTTGTCAGTTTCTGTGGGAGCTCTTTAAGGGAGTAGGATGCTGAGGGAGCTCACCTGATCGATGAATGATGTCACAACTTTGAGCTTAGGGAACTTGGCGGCGAAGTTTTGGACACCTTGAGGACTTGCTATCAAGTTGAGAAACAGGATATGGTCTTCTGGAACCCCACGAGACTTCAACACCTCAACCGCCATGATTGCTGAGCCACCTACAACAGCCGCTGTCAGAATGTGCTGATTGATATGGGAGACGGGAAGATCTGACCGGTTGCAAACATCGGGTCGAGCAGTAGAACCCAGCGATCGGCAATGTCTTCAGGAAGTTTGTCGTAGAAGAGTTTGGGCTGCGCCGTTTCTTCATCGCGCTGGATCAAGATCTTACCAATGCGAACAGAGCGACAGCAATCTCTCAGGCCCTGCTCCATAGCCTCACCTGCTCGCATTATGGATACGCCGCAAATTTTACCCTGAAACATCAAGCCTTTGTAAGTACGGCCGACTGGTGTTGTCACATCGTGTTCGATCACAGGAAGGTGGTTGAGACCCTCCTCGACAAGTAGTCTAATGATTCGGTTCGAGTAGAATATGAAGTCCGCACGCTCAGTGTCCTTGTTCCGAATCATGCTACTGATGGTGAGCTACATCATCCCCGATCCGGTTTCCTGAACCAACCTGAGAAGCGCGATCAGCTGAGGAGTCTGCGGCAGAACTTTGACGTTGTCAAGGCCAACTTCGACAGACAGCGTGGCACTAGGCCGCTCTCCCTTGCCTTGAAAATCAGGACCAACGCATGGCGAGGGCAGTGGTCCAAGTGAAGGATCGTCTGACATGGTGATGTGAGCCTGCCGGACTGATAATGAGTTTAACTGCAGATCTCGAGGCTTTTTGCCGGCCAGAATGGTCACCTTTCGTCGCAGATATATGGCCTGGACCTGATCGGAGCACGCTGCTGAGGATGTAGCTTGTCGAATTCAAGGTGGCTGAGGGACTCTCACGAGCGACGAAGTTGGAGAAGTTAGATTTACCGATAGAGGGGCGTGGCAGTTTACTATTAGTGCATCTCCATCACCCACCGCATCTTTCCGTCCCAATAACAGCTCCTTAGGTCTGCGTGCCATCTTCGACCAATACATGCCGAGAGTAGAGTAGTCCTCAGCCCAAGGCTAAAGAATGAATCGGGATGACCACTTTCTGTGCCTTAGATATTTACGGAGCTCGTCAACTTAACCTTGGAGAAGCTGAATTCTACGTACGAGGACTGATTGCTTGCTTGGAAAAGCGAGGTTATGCATTTATCGGGCGTCTCCGAAAGGTGCTCGCCACACATCCGAACGCGGACCGGCGTTGCAGATACCCATTCTTCTCTTTGCGCGCCCGGCGCCTTTGTACTGAGTTCTTACAGTTGGTGGAACTATCGCCTGCTTGCCCCTCTGACGAAGAACCCTTTGCAAATCAAGCTCTTGCCCTATGTTGGACCCTACGCGCTTGCTTTATCAGGCTTCGCCTTGAAATAGGCCGATCTTTTGCGCCGAGCAGCCACGGTTGAGCAGGTCGCAACTCGCGTCTTCTTGATGGCGGTTGGGAATCACGACCACAGCTGCTGGTCTTCACTACCAGGCAAATGAGACGAGCGCCGAACATGGCATCGCCTCGCACAGTGCCGGCATCTTTGCCGAACACCACTCGATCGTACGGCGGCACTGGACGGCCGCGCAACCTTCGCAGTACGGATGCTAAATTCGATGCGAGTACGTCGCCTTCATTGAGACGGAACACTTCGCGAACCAGGACACAAGCGTCTCAGAACCCTGCTTCAAGAGCCGATTCCAGCAACACAACGCAAAACGCACATACCGACCCCTACAGTCTCTCCGATCTTGACGATGATGATGGCCCCAACCCCCGCGGCCATCAAGTGCGCAAGCGCAAGCGCTCGGTGTTGGAACAGACTAGCAAGGGGAGAACCCAAGATATTGAGAAACAGCCCGCTTCGAGACCTGGGTTCAAAACCAGAAGACAGATCAGCAAACCAGTCACCACCGAGGTTGTGCGACAACAGAGCCGTCAGACCGAGCTCTTTGCACCGTCAGCGGTGTCGCGTGCTCCTGCATTGAATGTAAGATTCATATCGCGGCTTGAAATACCTCATAAGATGGCAGTCCTTGATTGACGCAGCGGTCACAGCCACAGCTTTCAAACCAGTCTGCCGGAGGCGGGTCGCACAAGCCAATTTCGAAAGATGCTACACCTCCAAGGAAGCAAAGACGCCTAATTGATGCCCTCGCAGCCCAGAAGGATGACGATTCCGACTCAGATAATGGGAAACAAACGCAAGAACGAGCACAAGACCCTCGCGACCGCTCACGGCACTTAGAAGATGAGATCCGCTCACTTATTCCTCCGAGCCCTGCTGTACCGGTGGAAGGGCGCAGCCCAGCCAAGATATACACCCCCAGAACAACAGATCTAGCCTCCAAGAGCACAAAGATCAAATTCACGTACAGCCAATCTTCGAGGAGTATGGCCCCAGCCCCACGCGGCCAAAACCAGGTTGGAACGTCCCTACCCGAGGAGCCTGAAAGCGATTCGATCGCGTCTAGCCCTCTCAACCCTGTTCCTGATGCATTTGATATGTCGGACGCATCAGACTTGGAAGATTACAAACGCCTCGAGATAAAAAGTGTGCACGAGCTGCGAAGAGCTGGTGCGAACAACCGCTTTTCAGATGAACTGGAAGACCTCGTCACGAGAATTGGCAGCCCAGGACCGAACCCTAGCACGCTTCGGCGAAATGCGCTCCTAGAGCTCTCACAGAAGCTACAGAAGAGGAATTTCGCCAGTCAATTCAGAGATCATGCCGATCGCGACAGTATAGCCCATCGCGTTGGCGAGGAGGCAGATGTTGCCAGTGGATTTGCCCTCTCCGCGGTCCTGGTTCAGTTCTTGTCGGATCGTCCGGCACCGCATCTCTTGTGCAAGCTCGCTGCCGATGGAATTGGGAAACTTCTTGGCCGCATGCTTCTTGTCCGAGATGACATCGAGGCGATTACTTCCCGCAAAGAAACCAATTTATCGAAATATAGCAGGCAAAGCTTCAGTGGAGTGAAGTCTCACCTCTTGCAGATGGACATCTGGCCAGAACACCATGGTACTACTCTGGCGCCGAGGACACTGGCTCTGCAGCTTCTCGACTTGCTCTACAAATCCTCGAACTGGGAGGAGGCGAAGATTATCAGCGAGGACTGTCTGGAAGATCTTTCATCGATGGCTGCCGGGCTCATTGACGAGCTTGAAGGTGATTTCGAGGACAATGTGAACTTCAGCCTCCTTGTGTCGATCATGGAATCCCAATCGAATGTGGCTCGGGCTGCAGATCAGGAGATCACATGGCTTCGTCGACAGTCTACGAATGCGGCCGACATTCTTCGACGGGTGCTACAAGCATGGTCTAACCTGCCCACACGAACACGTATGGCTGCCCTTAAGATGGCTATCAATGCCACGAATACAAGCGAGGGAGCATCGGCTTTTGGCAGTGGGGTTCTCCTAAGGGCTGCTTCCCAGTGTGTTGTTGATGGCACTGTGTCAGCCCGGGAGGCGGTCGACAACCATAATCTGGATCACGATTCCTATGAGAGTCTTCTACTGGTTCTCGGAGTTATGATCAATATCCTGGAACACTGTCCATCTGCTCGCGGCTCGATGGATGCTGCTTCAGTTTCCAACCTTGCAAATTTGTATGCAGAAAACAGGCTGGCAATGAGCGAGGTATGTTGACACGCCATCTGTCGTCTTGCAGGTAACCCATACTTACTTGTTGCCAGGCGGATTCCGAGGAGAAGTCTAGACTTAGCGTTGCATTTGGATACTTGGCTGTTTCCCTGGGTTATATGTCTCTTAGTGAGCCAGGCTTAACAGTGGTGCGGTCTCTTCAGAACGGTCAAGGTGTCCGGAGATTGTTGGGCTCAATCCGCGACTTCATTGATGTCTACAGAAACGTTGATAGCAAGATACATGGACTCGAGGGACTGGTAAGCGAGCTGCAGACGCAGCTCGTTTGAGGTCCTGGAGCACTGAACAATGACGTGTTATCACTCCGTTGCTCATGCCATACACAGCTCCAGCGCCAGATCAAAACGGCCCGTCGATGTAAGATATGATGTGGGCTATCTGAGCTCCCAGGGATGCGCGTTGCGGGCATTATTGCGCTGTTCAGCCTGACCAGACTTGACCCAGGAAGTCGGATCATCTTGGGCCGCCCCTCCACACACCAGTACGAATTATGACTGCTTGCCCCGGACTGCTCTGCAACTCGGTCTGATGCTGTGTGAACACGTTATCACCATCTCTCGCCTCGTCTACAAGGCCTCTCAGCACCTTTCTAGACTCAAATGGTTGCTACAGAGCCCGAAGCTAGCCAGGTTGTGGCACCAGGCATTGATTTAGGTTTTATTGCAGAACCGATATGAGCTCAATACACCTGCGCTCTTTTTCAATCAACTCTACCTAGAGATAGTACCAGATAGACGTCAACGAAGCAAGTGTCTGTGATGGCGGCAGATCGCCCATAACGGTGCTCGAAGTCCATGCCTGCCGGCATGGCCTTTCGACAGCCTGCACTGCACGATGTCTAACGACAGGTTCGTGGGCACGGTCAAGAAGTTCATCGTATCTGAAGTTCTGAATAAGGTGTCATTCCGTATTTTCTAGGGACAATGCTTGATTTATATGGCGAAACAAGAGCATTGGCCCAGCCGAAGTGCGAGCAGGTTCTGGGCGGGATATGGCACCACTGACCCTAACTGAGGCAACTGGCCAGTTACATTCCAGTGCTAGCCTGCATTTCACATACCAATTGACAGGCGATGGTCCTAGCCAGAGCGTCAGCACTGGGGCATGCGGCCGACCCCACCTTCAGACCTATCCCGCGTAATCGATCAACGACGACGACGAACCCCGAACCGTTACTCCTCTGACTTCCATCATCGCATCCATCTCAAGCTTTTCCGATCTTCGTGTCATCTTTCTCCCAGGCACTCGATTTCGGGACTGACTAGGGCGGACACTGACCTCGTTGGTTCAATCGAGCTGTACTATCGTCCACTGAATTCTACTACCATCACGCGGTCGTTCGATCTCGCTTGCAGAATTACCCGCATCTGTCAGCCATCAATCGGTGCGTGGAAGTACACTTTCATTGGCTTTAGGCCTTCAATTCAGGCCCAAACACTTGCAACATGCCCGCGCCGAAGCAGCGCAAGGTTGCTATAGTCGGCAGCAGGTCTGTCGGTACGTACCCATGCATGTGGGATGGCCGCAATAATTCACACAGATACTAATCGTGGCACTTGACAACTGACAGGAAAGTCCTCCCTTGCTGTTCAGTTCGTGGACGGGTTGTTCGTCGATAGCTACTACCCGACAATCGAAAATACGTTCAGCAAAACCATTCGATACAAGAATCAGGACTTCGCAACCGAGATCGTCGACACTGCAGGGCAGGATGAATACAGCATTCTGAATTCGAAGCACTTCATTGGTATCCATGGCTATATGCTGGTTTACTCTGTTTCGTCGCTTCCGTCATTTGAGATGGTACAGGTGATTCGTGACAAGATTCTCAACCACTTAGTGAGTATTACGGACACCCTTTTCTGAGGCAAAGCTGTGGCTAAATATACATCCTTGTATAGGGAACCGAATCCGTGCCTATCGTTATCGTAGGCAATAAGAGTGATCTCCGGCCGGAACAAAGGCAGGTCAGCGTAGAGGATGGCCGCAAACTCTCAGAGAGGATATCCTGCGGTTGGACCGAAGCCAGCGCACGATACAACGAGAATGTTGGAAAGGCATTTGAAATTCTGATTGGGCAGATAGAGGATTCTCAGGGCCCAGGAGAGCAACCGGCGAAGAGCAACTGCGATGTCATGTAGAACACCTACATTAGGGCGGGCACTTGGCTCCTCTACTCTACCGCCACTACGGGTATAGCACTGCTCCGGTCCAAGAGAGAGATTCTTCCGCGCAGGCTCTGGTCA
This sequence comes from Sarocladiaceae sp. R1802, assembly GCA_023628655.1. NCBI lineage: Eukaryota > Fungi > Ascomycota > Sordariomycetes > Hypocreales > Sarocladiaceae > Sarocladiaceae sp. R1802. The sequence goes on from JAMAKF010000009.1 coordinate 48,133, forward strand.
GAGTGTTTGTAGAGCTTGGTAGGAGCGTGTCATTTCCTCATGATGCACTGGATTTAGCCGTGATTTATAGCCATTGTGCAACCTTCCTTGGAATCCCAAGAGCTCATCACTTCACAAGCTTCCAAATGCTGGATAGAACTCGATACATTCTCAATAGCCATTGTGAACAGCCAGAGCAGTGTGCACATGACTCATCTTGTTCACTCTGGTGGTCGATACCCCACCAACGTCAGGCTCGCGCGAAGGAGGGGTCCAAGGGCCAGAAAATCCGTGCCCCGCCACCATCATCTACAGCTCCTGGGCAACACCTTCCAGCAAGACCCTCGAGCAAACCCAGAAAAGCGCGATATACACCTGAACATTGTAGCTTCCTTGCACCCAGCGACAGCCCTGACTACCCCGAAGTTCCATCGCACGCGCACCTGAGAACTGCCACCATGCTCGACGTACTCGATTTCATCACCGAGAGGGGTGGCAACCCGGAGAAGATTCGTGAATCGCAACGGCGTCGCCATGCCGATGAGAAGGTCGTAGACGAAGTCATCGCCCAGTGGGAGGATCATCGCAAGAGTTGGTTTCAATCCACCGAAGCGACGACGTTGATTATGCTAAAGTTTCGCAGCGAACTACGCCTCTTTTCAGATGAAGACGAAGATCAACGAAGTTCAAAAGCAAATTGGAGCCAAGAAGAAGGTGCGCCAAACCGGAAGGCATACATGAAGAAGACGGAATATAAAGAATACGCATTGACCGTTGTCAGGCCAAGGAGAACGCCGATGATCTCTTGCAGAAAAAGGTCGATCTCGAGAAGGAGTACAAGACTTTGGTCGACTCGGCGACGGAGAAGGACAGACTTCTCCAGGCTAAGGTCAAGACGATCGGGAACTACGTGCATGAGTCCGTTCCCGTCAGCGACAATGAGGTAATGTCTCACACCATGCGTTTGGGTTCTCCAGCGCTGATCAAGGGTACGTAGGACAACAACAGCATCGAGAAGAAGTGGGCTCCGGAAGGCGTCACGGTCGAGAAGAAGTCCGTTCTATCTCATCACGAGGTACTTCTCAGGCTTGATGGGTATGATCCCGACCGTGGCGTCAAAGTCGTTGGTCACCGAGGGTACTTCCTACGACAATGGGGTGTCTTCCTGAACCAGGCGCTCATCAACTACGGCCTCCAGTTCCTGGCAGAACGTGGTTATACTCCACTTCAAACGCCTCAGTTCATGAACAAGGACTATATGGGCAAGACAGCACAGCTGGAGCAATTTGATGACGAATTGTACAAGGTCGTCGACGGTGATGCAAAGAACGACAAATATCTCATCGCAACCTCGGAGCAGCCCATCTCCGCTTTCCACGCTGATGAGTGGCTAATCGCCAAGGAACTCCCCTTGAAGTGAGCTGTCTACACTTCGGTCATGGAAAATTTTGCTGACCACAATTCAGGTATGCAGGCTACAGCACCTGCTACAGACGCGAGGCGGGATCTCACGGCCGTGATGCTTGGGGCATTTACCGTGTCCATCAGTTCGAGAAGGTACGTGGCCAGCAATCCTCGATATGCGATGAATGGGAGGCTGACTAGGACGCAGATTGAACAATTCTTGCTCACGGACCCCGAGAAATCCTGGGAAGCGTTCGACGAGATGATGAAGACCTCCGAAGACTTCTACCAGTCTCTCGGTCTGCCATACCAGATTGTCTCCATCGTCTCTGGCGCCTTGAACAACGCTGCTTCCAAGAAGCATGATCTCGAAGCTTGGTTTCCTTTCCAGGGCGAATATAAGGAGCTCGTGTCTTGCTCAAACTGCACAGACTACCAGTCGCGTGCTTTGGAAATCCGCTTTGGAGCGAAGAAGCAGACCGATGCAAAGAAGACTTACGTTCATGCGCTCAACGCGACGCTTTGCGCCACTACGAGGACGATGTGCTGCATTCTCGAGAACTACCAGACCGAGGAGGTAAGGCAACCCCAGTCTTGTACAAACGCCTAGGGGGCTAACCACATGTTTGCAGGGACTCAATGTTCCCGAGCCTCTTCGGAAGTTCCTTCCCGGCGCGCCAGAATTCATCCCTTTTAGCAAAGAACTGCCCAAGGAGTCGACTTCTCAGAAGTCATTGCCGAAGAGGGAGAAGAACACTAAATGAGGTCCGAGTCTTCTTGATGGCGGTTGGTGGACAAAGGGCTTTGGCAAAAGTGAGCTTGAGATGGTGCGAGCGAACCCACCAATGGCCCAGTAGCCATGGCTTGATTTCATGGACGTAAATCAAAGTGACTTCTGGACGATACGACATAGGAAAATTCGATCATGTAATGCAGTTCTGTACTGCACCACTACCGATGCTTGGATCACTGTATACGTTTCATCCCCGATTAATGCATGCCCGCTTAAGGAAGGTTCACGACGCTACGACCACTCCTTCCGACATGCCGAGAATAGACCTCATGTACGTAGCATCTCACGCTGAAGTTTTGAGCAAGCGTGCAAGCATTTTCAAGAACTTTGTCTACGTGATCAGATCACCTCCTTGCGACTCACATCCTGTCAACGAATATCTTTCTTGTTGAGGATTAGGATCATCGCGCACCACGCTAGCCTTGATACGCTGATACTCGTCACAGGCCGGGTGCTAACACAGCTTATGGGTCATGTCATGGCATGACGAGGTCTTCACATACGCAGTGAGAGGCTCCTCCGACTTTCGATCATGGACCCAAACGAACAGTCTCAGGATGCTTCTGCAAACCGTCACCATTCCTGCCGGCCGTCTCGCGATGCTCAATCTGGATCAAAGGATGGTCCCAAGCAAGAAACGCGAACAAGGGCAAGTCCTGTAATACCTAATCGGGACACCAAGAACGTCAAGCGTCACCATACTCGGAAAGCAGATGTCATACTTGCTTGGAAGAATATTTTTGGTCGATCAAGTCAAAGTTCGACAAGCAAAGCTAAGAGTCAGCGTGCGTCGACCCGTAAGGCCAAGACTACCTCAGAGTCGAGATCTGCTCGGAATTCGACTGAGACGGAAGAGGACCAAGCAATAAGTACAAGCAATGCTGATGATGTTGGATCCGCAACACCTTCATCCTCGGCACGGCTGGGGGTAAGTCCATACCCCTCGAGGGCCAACACTCCAGCTAACTGAGCGAGCAAGAGGGCCGAGCTGGGTAAATTTGCCCATGAAGACACCATGCCCAGGTCCCTGAGAAAGCTCCTCAAAGGACGTGGCGAGTCATGTAACAGCGGTAAGATATGGGCAACGCCTCGCTGTGATTCCTATGACGGTATTTGACATCGTTTCTCAAGGGATTATCGGCGTCTTGAGCAAACTTCTACAACTTGATCCGTCTATGAAATCCGCAGTCTTGTGCGATCCTCGAGTCAGGCACGTTGCGAAGATGCGACAAGAGGGCAAGTCTCTCACCATCCGATCAGTCGCATGTTTGGCTCACTGTTCCGGTCACAGGGAGCTTTTGCGGATACCGAAACTTGCAGATGATCATCTCCTACATCATTCATGCGAACGCCGCAGGAGCCGAATTATTCGCTGATGATTATCCGACCATCTTTCAGCTCCAAGACTTGATCGAGAACGCCTGGGATCATGGTCATAATTCACATGGTCGCCTGGAGACAGGGGGTATAAAGGGCACACGTAAATTCATTGGCACACCAGAAGTGAGAAACGTCCAACATTCAGTCGGTCGAGTAATTAATCTTCAGGCAGGCTCAAGCATTGTTCTCTGGGTTGGGAATAAGGTAACGGCCAGCAGCCAATATCAAGTCGAGCCCACGCTGATCACATATAGATGCACCAGTCGAGCGTTCAGGGATCAGAACCCAGGGCGGGCTGCCACCTTGATGCTTGAATGTGTTTCCGGTTACTTTTCACAGGGCGTCGACAAAAGGAAAGAGAAGAAGGTTCATCGTACTTGTCTTGCTCCGGTTTACTTCCAGCATCAGGGTACGCTCATTGTTCTCTGCCAGTGCATGTGACTAACCGCATAATTCAGGACACTCCTTGACGATTGTCGGTGTCGAAATAAAAGAAGACGGGGAACGAGGGCTAATCGTCTTTGACCCTGCACATCGGGACACCTCCGTGATGAGGGACCTAGTAGGGACCTCGGTGCAGCGACCGCCCTCCAGTACCTCGAGGCTGTTGCGGCCATATCGCTGCAGCATCCGGTATCTGCGCAAATTTAAAGAATTCGAACTTCTGTTGTACGTCCCTCGGCGGTCTGCAGCCTGAAAGCCTTCTGAGAACCATGACACTGATGCAAGTCTCCTTACTTTTAGCCTCGACCAACCCCCGATTATCTCGTAAAGCACCAGCGATTGCGGGATTGTCCAGCTAGACTGGGATCATTGCTGTGCTTCGAGATCTTTGAACCAGGCTTGTAGCTTGGCAAGGCCTAGCCCACGATGCGAGATTTTATTCTTTTCTGCTGTTTCCATTTCGGCGAAACTGGGACACGAGGTCAGCCGTTGATGTATCCGAAGGTCGGCGGTGTCTGGCGCCAACTCGATCGTACTTACGTCTTGTCTCCATACTCGAAACAAGCGTCCCAACCTGTTTTAATTATCAGTGTATACAACCGACGCAGTGATCCTTGTGTCATACCAAAATCGGGGGGTCCACGCGGGGGGACAATTTTACCCTGCAATCCTGTGAGCAGTAGATCGAGAGTCGAAGCATATGTTGAGTGAGTCCTTACCGGGCAACGTCCTTGGAAGAGAATCGGCTCCTCTCCCGGCCCTGGTGAATACGCAAAAGTACATACTGCTTCGGCGGTCTTGTCGGCATAGGCCATGAGGAGATTGTTCAAGCCCTGGTGTCCGATGGCGGCCATAAACCATTTGCTTCGCTTGCGTCAGTGATAGAAATGATGATGAATGTGCATATGAGGAAGTACAGCACGTACATGTACGGGCCTGGGAGGCCGCTCAGCGCGTTGAAGCATAGCGCAGTGTCTTCGACCAGGACTGGGCCATTGACCTAAGCAGCTCACTGTGAGTCTATCGTGCCATGCAGCTTTGACAGAGGGCGGCTACAAACCATCTCAGCAGCCCTGCGGCATTTGGATTTTGACACCTCCTCGATTGTGCCTTGCACTTCTTCCAAATCTAGGTTCTGATTCTGTACTTCAATCTCGGGTTCGAGCATAGCCTTGACCTCGCGCAGCTTGTGGGCATTGCCTGTGATGAAATTGACCTGAGGTGCCATGATGTCCAAAGCCCAAAGCGGTCTTGAGTACGTATCCTCTTAAGATTGGGCAGAGTGTTTGCAGAATGTTTGAAAAGTAGGTCTTTTGTCGCTGTAGTCCTGGGAATGAAATTTCTATGATATCCTTGTGCACCTCGCCTGGAGATGATCCTTAAGCCTGTTCGTACAACTCGCGGCACGACCCCGTTAAGAGCATAATATTCACCCTTTCGAATCTCGAGACCAAGTCGTCCTGGTATCGTCGTTGTCAAGTCATCGAGTCACATCAAGTCAAAATGTCTGCTCTATTGTTCTTTGAGACCTACTCAAACCCTAGACGTCACTTTCCAACCCGTGACATCCCAAAATGGAAATGATGTCGTTCCGGACGTGCAATAAGCCCTGCCACTTCTGCACCTTGAAGAGCTTTGACGGGTGATTGAGCTACTCACGCTTCGGCATTATTGGCTTTCCAATCCTTGATCCACTGTTCAATACGTTCCTGGTTTGTCTCCATTTCCTCGGCAGTATTGCTTGTGAGCTCGATGACTATTTGCTCATCGAAAGCTTCGCGAGCTTCTTGCAGGATAACCTCCATGATTTCTGCGTCAAGATTCTCTTGCAGTTTCGCCTCGGGATATTTTCTGTCATGGGGACTGCATCAGTGACCTTGTATTCCGATCTGAAAGTCGACCAAAATGAATCAGTCTATGACGAAGCCAACTTACCTCGATTGCAGTCTGTCGTACAGTATCGTCGAGTCGACTCTCAGAACCACGACAAGATCAACCCAGCTCTCAGGATACAGATCACAGGCATGCCAGTCGATGATGCAGCCGCCTTCCTTAACGTCCTCCTCGATTGCATCCAGAAGCTTGAAGATTGCAATCAGCAACGCATACGGAAGTCTCAGCAGCACAGCCGGACTCACCTTGTCCTCATCGACAATCCAGCTCTGGTGCTCGTCATCCCATCCCTCGTGGCACCCCTTGTCTTTGACCACCTGATTAACAGAAAGATGCCTTCCTTCACCCTTTTCAGCCAGACTCTCACACAAGGTCGTCTTGCCGACGCCTGGCGTGCCGGTAATCACGATGTTCGGTGCCTTTCTCATGCTCAGGGATGCTGTGTCAAAGTAAGAAGGGGAAGCGCTGTGTGTGTTGTCAAGAGGGAGAGAGTGCCGCTCGTCGGTAATTTTCCAGGTTACGTAGTGGTAGGCAGCCAAAACGATGGAATTTCTCAGCGCAGTGAGCGGGGCCAAAGAATCGAGAGACTGGTTGCAGATCCAACAGATACTTTTTTCCAGTTCTTCAGGTCCACAATACTAAAAGGAACGTTGAAATGGCAGACTGATCACGATAAGATCCGTTGCGTCGTGATGGATCATTCGAGGATTGACTTTCTGTTTGCACCTGGCGAAGACTTCCTCGTTTAGTGCATACACTCCCCACCAATGACGACCGCCAATAAGTACGGCCATGCTTGCTCTGTCGAATTGCTCTCAGCAACAAGATGCACATCACGGTTACACTTGACTTTGGAGACAGAAAATCCGAAAGAGCTCATGTTGACGGAACACTTGAGAAGCTCAACTTGCCGTGATGCAATGTGCTTAACGCACCGTTCCCTATTGTACATGCTACAAACCAACATAGGTGGCGTGGATAGACGTCTTCTTCCGACCAATGTATCGCCTGCCCTGTGATTTTCTTGTGTACACTGCTCATCGCTCGTGCCGCATATCGGGTCATTACATTATTGTGCCAGTTGCTCTGCCTGCTCCTCATCAACCTCCGTTAGATCATCCCGCTCATTGTACTCGTCCCCGTCCTCATAATCCAGCTTCTCTTGCTGTGCGATGGCCTGCGCCGACACAATCTCTGCTAAACGTTTCAGGCGAGGAGTTTGAAGCCCTAGCGACAGATCATGTTAGCACTTGTCATCCAGGTGTATGCATAAGCGGCCAGGGCACTCGCGTGAGCGCTTCGCACTTACAAGAGGGCGTGTAGGTTTCTAAAGCAGTAATCGAGCGTGGCTCGGCGATCTCGTACGGGCCACTGTCATCCATGTCGACAGCCTGTAGGAGCAACACATCGCTCTTCTCTGTGACGCGTGAAGCGACCGCCTTCATGATCTCGCCATTGATGGGTTGCTCGTAGTCGGCAACCAAATACTGATTCAAGAGCTTCTGGATCTGGTTCGGTGAGAGCCTGCGAGCCTAGTCAATGAAGGGATACTTCGAAACATGCGCTATTAGACTTACATCCAGCAGATATCCTGAATGATCACAATGTCATTCAGAGTAGCCTTCTTCAACTGCAGAAGTTTTGTAGCTTGCTGTGTAGTTGTCAGCCAATGTCTCAGGGCTCGTCCTTCTGCAACGTACCATCAAGTGCTCAAGCTGAAGGGTGCCCTCCGGCATGTCATGGCTCTTGCACCACTCTTCGATTCGAGTAATATTGTAGTTGATCTGGAGGCCTCGCTTCCACGAGAGAAAATTGCGTCGCATCAGTAGATCGTTGAAGGCTGTGACGCCGACAAGGTGAAGCAATTCAGTCACGGTCTGGGTGATGATCGAGTCCTCGAGATAGTAAGCCTTCATCGCACGGAACACACTGTTCAACAAGCTCAGAAGATTGTCCATGCTGTAAGCAGGCGCCGAGTTGGACTGAAGCAGCTTGCCCAAGAAGCGGTTGCTCTCGTTGGTGATAAAACCTGGCAGAGACTGAGACTCGATGATTGCGGGGATAATCATCTTCTGCAGCTTCTTCTTGAGTACCTTCATCCAAGTATGGTAGATGTTGAATTCCAGGCTTTCAAGATCATGCTTCACAATCTCCAGAAGACGGTCATACTCGTAATTGTCCGTCTTCTGAGTCTCATACCAGTCCTCCGCCAGGAAGACGAATGATAGCATCTCGTGAACGTTGGACAGCCAGAATGCGCCAGGGTTCACTGCCTCCTCACCATCATGCTGCATCACTTCCTGCTGAATGGACTGCATAACATTAGCAAGGAAGCGTTCGGACTCCTTGACGAAGCCATTGTTCCACATCTCAGAGGTGACCAAGTTGATAAGGTACGATGGGAAAAGAACCTCTTTGTCGGATGGTGGTGGTGTGGTGTTGGGAGAGGGAATCTTGAGGTTCCTGATGAGGCCCATGGTCACCTCCTCATTCAGCCCGTCCTCATCGGCGAGCAATGTCTCGAGCTCCATCTCGATGTTATCGATGCCAGGGACAAACGTGGACCCGGACAGATTTTGGCGCATCGCTGTACCAGTGACAGCCATCGAGACCGGCCTGGGATTGTAGGCGCCACTGAAGCGGTCAACCTCACGAGGTTCCGCACCAGCGCTGCGGCGTTTGGGCTTCTTAGAAGACACAAGGTTGATGAGGCCGGTGGTAACTGACGCGGGCGCAACCACACCATTCGTAGACTCGCCATTTACCGGCACGTTGCGCTTTGCAAGCTCAAGGGCGTCCTTCAAAGCATCGAGCTCTTGTCTGAGACTTGTGTTGTCTTTCTCATGCTGCGTGCTGATGTGCTTGGCGGATTCGAGCTCGGTCTTCGACAGGCGAAGGGACTCGCGCAAGGTCCTCTCTTCTTCCTGCATCCTCTTGATGTTGGTAGTGGATTCGTCAAAGGCTACCTGGAGCTTCTTCATCTCATCTTCCATGGCCTGAAGGCGTGCGACAGCGATACCAGCCTGGTTCGCCTCGGTTTGCAACTCCTTTGTCCGGGCCTCGAGAGCGTTGTGTCGGTTCTTCCACGACTTGATTTGACCCTCATAGTTCTCGACCTGGGACGATAGGTTGCGGTTCTTCTCCTTCATCGATCCCAGTGATTGGGTCAACTCAACGACCTTATTCTCAAGCTTGTACGAGATCTGCTTCAAGTCGCGAGCCTCTTCGCGAACCTTCTTGTAGCCCCGACGAGCCCGCTTGCCGCGCCAAAGACTTTGGATGAGAACGACCTTCCTGCGATATTGCCTCCAGGATTTCAGCTGCTGCCGCGACCTCCAGGATCTCTGAATAATCAGTGCGGCATTGCCGACGCGGGTTTCCATGATCTGCTTCCTGCGAAGGTAACCCTTGGCCACTGACTCGAAGGCGACCATGTCCTGGCGAATCTTCAAGAAGGATTTGCGCTGCTTTGATCCCCGCCAGACGCGCTGAATAGTTGTAGCAGCCTTGATGGTCCTCAGCTCCTGGGCTTGACGACGAGCCATGTAGCCCCTGACGAGAGCCTGACTCTGTATGATGGACTCGCGAGCGTCCAGATACTGGCGTCTATAGTACCTCGCTTTAAGGTTCTTCTGAATCATGATCGCACATGCATCCAGGCGACTTGTCCGCAGGTTCTCCAAGAAAGCCAACATACCAGCTCTGAAGAAGATCTTGGTCAACCCAAGCTGGTACTTGTCTAGGCCTCTCTCACTACTTGTACCGAGAGCCTTAGAGAGAATGGCATTGGCCATGTCGCGGATTTCAGAGGTCCACTGGCTTGAGTGGGTGAGCATGTAGTAACGAAGGGCGAACTCTTCATAGGTCCATCGCGTCGGATAGCCAGCAGTGCTGATGCGGACTGTTTCAAGAACACCACAGGCACGCAGTTGGCTCAAAACCATAGGCCCCTCGAACTTCCATGCTTCTTTGGCCTCGTTCGGCTTGATGCACCTGATGTAATGAACGTCGGTGTTGTTGATTGTGGCCATGAGCTCAATAAGAGATGATCTGAAAATTCCACCAAGGGTAGGCTTGCGGTTGACTGCCACACCAATTTTTCTACCAGCAGCGGGCTTGACAGCATTTGAGGACGCAGACGCAACATCCTTCTCTCGAACAGCTGAAGCCGCGTCCAGTACCTGCTTCAAGAAGCTGTTGGTTGAAGCACGCAGTACTGCCATATGCTCGTCGGGGACGGTGTCACGGTTCTTCTCAATGAAGCCTTCGGACTCGTACGTCACGTCGACGGCATAATGGCACACCGTGAAAGCTGACTTGCCAAAGCGCGGCTTCTTGTAGAATTTGTGCTTATCGGAAGCAAAATTGTGATGAAGTTTCGTGACAAATTGCTCATCGGAACCCATTGGCAGGCGGGACTCCTCATCCAGGAGCGAGAGTACTCCCATTTTGCCTTCAATGAGGTCAATACAGGGCTGATTGTCCGAGAAATCGATGAAAGTCCAGTCGATCTGCTCCCTGAGGTACTCTTCCTGCTCGAGTTTGAAGACGTGCTGGTTGAATTCTTGCTGGAGCTTCTCGTTCGCATAATTGATGCAAAATTGCTCAAATGAGTTTTTAGCGAAGTGCTCGAAACCATAAATATCCAAGACGCCGATGAATGACTTGACACGGCTGAGAACTTCATCCGTCGCCAAGCTCTGGTTGATGATATCGACTAACCAGTCGAAGAGGCTTGAGTAGATGTATTTGGCGACCGAGTCCCGGACAACGACTGCTTGTGCCTGGGAAAGATTGGATGTGATCTTCTCGCCTCGAGTGATGAGCTGCTTCTTGACGATCCACCTCGCGAATTGTGTCGCGTCCACTCCGAGGATGCTGCATGCTCGTTCGAGAGAAGGTTCGGTGGGAGCCAGGACACTATCGTTGCGCGATGCTGTGATCTTCACGTTGCCGAGATGTAACAAACCAGCAAGAAGCTTGAAAATCTCATCCTGTTGATCATCCGTGACACCGATGGTCTTCAACGATTTCTTCGTCGCCTCAAATTCTGCTTTATCGTCGACACCCTCAATAGTTGGGCTACCACCCTGGTTCAGGTACTCGAACTCTTCGATCGGGAGAATATTGAGATCTTGACGCTGCTGGTCTGATGCTCCGGCAACGAGCTGGTAAAAGATGTGATAGTTCCTCTCCTTCAAAGGCTGGAAGACAAGACGAGAGCGCTCCAACAGATAGGTCCTGATCTTAGCACCAATGATGTTGGTCGATTCGTCGAACATGATCTCGATGTACTTGCCGAAGCGGGAGGAGTTGTCGTTGCGTGTTGTTTTCGCGTTGCCGAATGCCTCCATAATGGGGTTGGTAGCGAGAATCTGCTCTTCGGTCTCACTCATCGCTTCGGCGCCACGTTTCGTGCGAGTTCCATTATCGTCCGGGGCTTCTCTCGTTGCGAAGTAGCGCATAATATACTTGGCGCTGACAGTCTTTCCGGCACCCGATTCACCCGACACGACGATCGTTTGGTTCTTGACGTCTCTGATCATGTCCCTGAGATAGTGTTAGTGCCTCCACCAAGATTGAGCCTTGCAGACCATACATGAAAGCCTCCTCCGCGATAGCGAATAGATGGGGGGCTTGCGTGGCTCGCTGTTTGCCGGCGTACACCTGTACCATGCCAGGCACGTATAAAGAGTCGACGCGCGCGAAAGGGTTCGTTGCGATCAATACGATGCCACTATACGTGTATATCTCCTTCTGCAGGTATCGTAACCGGATTGCTTGTAGAACTGTGATAACACTATCAGCGAGTTGTCACAGGTGCCAGGTTCCTACGGGCGTGCATTCAATGGTGCCACATACCGGCAGGCTCATTCAGATGCGAGAGATTTGTTAAGTCGTCACTGGCCTCGAGCATGGTCGGGTTCATTAGGGGTGGAAGAGCTGGGTCGTTGCCGCTGACCAGCGACTCGGCAGGAACCGTGATGACTTTCTCCTATTCCACAGATATCAATCAAATTGGTCAGGCAAAAATTCGGGCAGCTGTGTTCATTTACCTCGCCATTCTCAAGCTTGAAAGTCAGCTTGGCCTTATCACCTTCGACACTTTTGTCCACGAGCTCTGAGGCCACCCAGCCCTCGGCAGTGTCAGGCTGCCACGCTCTGGTGCCGACATCGTAGACGGACGCCATGGGGAAAGCCGCCCCAAGAATCAGAAGGCTGGTTTCGGAGAGGGTGACAGCGGGTCGCGAGGGAGAAGCGGAAGGTAACGACAGGGACTATCGGTCGGAGGCAGTCATTCGTGGACGAGGGCGGATTGACAACAAGCTGACTAGAGCCAGTGTGGAAAGACAGCTCAGGGGCACCCAGAAGAGAGGTTCGTGGTAGGTAAAGAGCCGTAAAAGGAGGCCGGCTTTGGGGGTGAACGAGGAAGAGTCAGGGCAGGCGTGGAGGATTCGCAGATGATGGCAGAACTTTTTGGCCAGCAAGCTGTCGCGACGACAAGGGGTTCTCCTTGAATTTGGGGTCGTTGAGACGAGGCAGCTTGGGTGGTGTACGGCCAGCCACCGTGGCAGGGACAAGGGATGGGGCGGCTTGGGTGGAAGTGTGGCAGGCTAAACCCCCGAAGTGAGATGGCTCCAGAGCCCCCTACGTTCCCCTGAATGACCAGCGCCAATGCCAGTGCTTTCAGGACAAACTCAATGTACCTTACCGCCGCTACCACACATTCATACTAAATGGCCTAGCTCTTCAGGCACGCACCAATACGCCAACTGTTCTAGGGGTTTAGTCTACCTACTGCGAGGCGTGCATATGTACACCAGCACTCGTCCGTGTTGACCCTCAAGTGATAACTGTGTCTCCAGCTGCGAAGCAGGCTGCTCTACTGGAACTGGAAAGCTGGTAGACGCGTGAGATACCACTTGCTAGCCAGTCGTGTGGTAACTGGGCACTGGTGTCGTGATAGTCAGACTGGTCGCTTGTGTCCCAGCCTCCAGGGACAGGGAGCTCGCTCACTAGGCCTCACCCATAATTCTTTCCCCTTGCCGGCGCACAGCCGCCGTGATGCTTGCTGATGCAAATCATGTGTCTGAAGCTATACAAATTGACGGCTTTACGAAGTGCCATGTACTTGCTGCTTACCATATGCTATTTCGATTATCAAAAGAGGCCGATTGAGGGACATGAAGCCCTGTGTGCAAGGCGCGGCAGTCCCCCTGAGTCTCGGAGCCGATCCAGCGTGGCACTGACAAAGTCACCAGTTGTCATGGTGGCTGAATGCAAAGCACTCGCAAGCGATTGAATCTACCACACCAAGTTGTGCTGTCACGAGGCCACCAGATGTATGCATTGTGCTGTCCAGATCACTGATAAACATGACAAGTTAAGGTTCCCGTTGAATTAATTCGTCTTTTTTCAGACTGCAACTGCTGCATAAGCCACGCCTTTAGAAACAAGCAAATAGTTCCGTCTGACTACAAAGCATACCTGGTCCGTCTATCGAGTGTTCGGATGCTTCTCCCATTTCTTCCACCAGTCACTGTACTCTCAACCTCGCTGCCCTATATGCACACCCTTCGCAGCACCACCAGAATCAGGGCTATTATCAAACGAAATGTCTTCACAGCATGCGAAAGCGGCATCCCGGTACAGCCGGGGTCGTGAACGCGGCGTTGCCGCGTAACAGGCATACATTTGTTCATAGTGACTTCCAGAGGGGGCAGTAGGAGGTGCCCTTTAGCTCTGCTTGCACTCAGCCGCCTCCTGCTTGGGCTTGCCGGACTGGTCCTGATATTGATTAGCTCTTGTCACCAGTCTTTTGGTAAGATTGCTACTCACATCGTCGTCAGTCTCTTCGTCGTCGTCGTGGTCCTCGCTGAGGTCATCATCATCCTCGTCATCCTCGTCGTCGAAGCCCTCGCCATCCAGATCATCCTCATCCAGCTCTTCATAGGCCAGAGCCTCGCCAGTGAACCAGTCAACGGCACGAGGGATGAGCTTCTCCTTGATGTCCTCTCCAAGCTGGTAGTCCAATTCAAGGCGCTCCTCGATGTCGGAGGCAGCGTCGTCCTCGTCCTCGTCGCCCTCCTCGTCCTCGGCCGGTGGCTTAGGGGGGGAGAAGAAATTGAAGAAAGACTCGGTCGGGACTGACTTCTTCACAATGCGAGTCTGCTTAGTGTCTGAACAACGATGTTAGCGTGCAATGTGCTCATGTTGGTACAGGTGTCTCACTCTTGTTGCGCTGTTTCTTAGCTTCGACACGGACTGTGAGATCTTTGCTGGGCAGCCATTCGATCTTGTCGCCTTCGGCGTGATCGTAGATGAAGTCACCGCCGTAGCCGCTTTCGTTCTGGTAGAAGTATGTCTTCGTGATGGTCTTGTTGGAGAAGAATTCATTGGGGGCGAATTCGAAGATGAGGCGGAAACCGGGCTTGTCAAGGTATTCCATACGGACGTCGATGAGGTGCTTGAGGGCAGCTTCGTCGCGGTCGGTGATCATCTCGGCGAGGCTGATCTGATTTTTCATAGCAGAAAGCCAGAATTCGGGGATACCAGCCACGTCTTCGGTAGTAGCGGCCGACTTCTCGGGGTTGGTGGCAGAGGCTTCGCCCTCCTTGGACTCGTCATCTTCCTCCTGGCCAGCTTTGATCTCTTCTTCCGTTGGCTCAACAGTGCCATTGACGATCGCAGCACGCTTCTCGTAGAGAGGGGTGAACTTGGCAAAGTACTTTTTCTCAAGCTGCAGAACCTCCTCCTGGAACTCAGCCTCAAGCTTGGAGTGCTCGGTCTGAATACCGCGCAGACCAGAGACACGGCGTCGAACAGGCGGGGGGAGAGATTCGATATAACCAGAAGATCGACCGATGAGCGAACCGAGGCGACCCTGGATCATAGAAACGAGGTGAGGGTTCTGGGCGAAAATGGAAGCAGCTGCCTGACGGTCCATGTCCTCTACATGGTTGTCAGTCCCGGCCTGAGTCCTACCAAGTTGGAATTTGAGAGAAAATCTCAACAGTACGTACCTTCGCTAATGCTGGGAATGCCAGGCTGCTGGGCATGGGATGAGATGGGGGCGTTGGTCGCGGGAGTGTTCTGCGGTGTGCTGAGGAGGGGTAGTTAGCACCAAGGCATGGACAGAGCAGGGTCGCAGATGAACGCACGGAGCAGCCACATCAGGGCGCTTCCCTCGGATGGGTTCGGCCATTGTGAAGATGTGTATTGGCGTTGTGGTGAGCGATGATGTGAAAGACGAGGTCGGCCTGGAAGACGCAGAACGGCGGTGGTGGTGTAAAAGGGCGGATGGAGGAGGTGAAGAGTAGCCCTTGTTGATGATGCCAATTTTTGGTGGGGGCGGTAGTCGAGAAAATTTGGGAGCAACCACTTGCTGTGAACGGTGAAGTGTGTGCTGTGCTTCACTGTGTCTCACTGCTACTGTGTACCGTTAAGCGTGACACAGCGAGCGACTCAGTCAGCACTTGGCGGTGGGTAGGTTCCTTGGTTAGTACAGGGATTCAACTGTAGTGCACAGCGCCTCACGACGCGCCACCACGCGGGGATGGTAGGGTGGTTTATAGACCTGTCGATTGGCTTGGTTGGTTTGTTGGGTCGCCGCTTGCGCACTGTTTGCCGCGTGTCCGTTTGCAGTCGCTCGCTATGAGACATCCTTCTGTTGGTGTTGGCTCAGTGCGGGCGCAAGGCAAGGTCCGGCCGCTGGGGCGGCGAAACACGGTCTCAGCTCGCACTGTATCGGACTGGCTTCAGACTGTGCCCAAACAGGTCAAACCCAGGAGCCTGGCTTCTCTGGGCTTGCTTCAATGACTCGCCGGTTCCAGGCACATTCGAAGACTTCGTGGATGTTGCCACATACTTCGGATGCGGGTAGTGTAATTGTTCTCTGCCACATTCAGAGGAATGGATGGCTGTATGACGTGACTTGAAGTAGAACGACCAGACAATGGAATGTGTTTGGGTGTAATTTGATATGGCAAAGTACGAAATACTCGTTGCTCCTCTTACAAACATGTTGACACAGATAGATGGCAGATCGGGCCATCAATCAGATCCAAACATGAATCACGAAACAAGGCCCATCCAGATAATGTGAATACTGGTAAGGTGACGAGTAGCATAGATTTGTTTAGACATTGACCAGTGCATCACCACTTCTGATGACTCAAAGCCAACAACACGTACAGGGTAGGCAATGTAAGAGCCGTGAACATCCGTCGGAGCTCCAATTGGGCAGGCGCCTGCAACGCACCGTATCTCGCAAGCCCGGTAAGCCCCCACTACAGACGCGGTTAGGTCATAAGCTCCACAGGTAGTAGTAGGTAGTAGTAACCTTGGTCTTCAATTGATAGATCATCGTAGGCTTTTTCTAGCCGCATGTGCTCCTTCGGATCCCACCACTTAACTGCACTCACGACTGTCGCCGTTGACTCACCACCATTATCGACAATGCGGCACTGTGTTCGGTGACAAAGCGACATGGAAAACGGAAACGGCTCGCCACAGGGGCGTGCAGGGAGCTCTGCCGCACCCAATGGCCCTCCGCGTCTGTACCGGCTCGATTCGAACCAGAGCACTCCCAGTGTCTTCGAAGACGTGGAGATGGCACACGAGGAGGTATGGTGTTCATAACACATCTCTAGCTGGGATAACACCTGCTCACACTCATGGTCAGCTTTTTTCCGGCCCCGTGGCCGAGAGCTTGCCAACCAGCGTATCTGCCTTTTCGCATCGCCGAACTCGCGCCGACTCGACAGCGAGCTTCACTTACCACGATGATGAAGATCAACAAGAGCTTGCGGATTCCGACAGTGAGAGCCACTCACGCCGACATAGTCTGGCAAGCGAATATGCGCGCCAAAGTATGAGCGACATCGGCGACCTTGAATTCGGTGAGGTAGAGGAAGATGATTCTGCCGATCAAGACTACGAAGCCTCCCACGACGATTATGTCATGCGACGACGGTCCTCTACTCACAGCCGCTCCTCCGTACATGCCCGTCTCCTACGCACCGATAGTGCGGCTACAGGCTCGACCTCCCGGGATTGGGGCCGCGTTAGTCAAAAAGTGTACATGGTGAACGAGGATCTCACAGTCGCCGTAGCAGGCTTCAATACCAGCTGGATAGGCTTCTTAGTCTATGCCTCTCTGTGTTTCTTCACAGGAGGCCTCGCTTATCTGCTCTTTCGGTGGTTGCCGCGATGGTACGTGGCGGTGGTAGGGCAAGCCGCCCCTATTCGCAGTTGTGACTGGGTTGTGGTCGAGAACCAATGGGGCGAAATGGTCATCATGGTGCCGCAAGTGCAGCTTTTTGGACGGCCACTGTCTACTGTTTTTGGCCAGTCCGAGAAGAAGGGACAATACGAAATTGACGAATTGGACGACCCCATCATGGACGAATTGCGGACACTCGATTACCGCTACGTCAGGATGTGTTTCCACCCGCTGAGGGACAAGTTTGTGCTATGCACGGGCTGGAAAGATCCTGAGTGGACCGACGTCCGCTTGGTTCGATCTGGCTTGGACAGTGACGAGAAAGGGGTCCGCGAGACCATCTTTGGCAACAACCTCATCGACATTGAACAAAAGTCCATGGGCAATCTCTTGGTTGATGAGGTACGTACCTGGACCCCAATACCCCAGGCAGTAATCGAGGTCGGAACCCGACACGAGGACTGACTTGACGACGATCACAGGTCCTGCATCCATTTTACGTATTCCAGATTGCTAGCCTGGTACTGTGGTCTATCGACACATATTACTACTATGCTGCTTGTATCTTTTTCATGTCCGTGGGCAGTATTGCTGCCACACTCATCGAGACGAGATCTGTAAGATGGGAAGGTGGACTATCCATTCTATGGCTCGCTGACCCATGTGTTTAGACAATGCGAAGACTCCGCGAGATATCCCGGTTTGAGTGCGACGTGCGCGTGCTGCGCAATGGCTTTTGTAGGACCATCACCCTCTGCTGAAATTACGAAGCTTACCGATCCTTTCCCCAGGGAAGTACATCAGCTCAGGAGACCTTGTCCCCGGTGACGTATATGAGCTCAGCGATCCCAACTTGACACAGTTTCCAAGTGACGGCTTGCTATTGACAGGCGACTGCATCGTTAACGAGAGCATGTTAACCGGCAAGTGACCCTCGCGTGTCGAGATGTTCTCAGGGCTGACCTACGACCAGGCGAGTCTGTTCCAGTGACCAAGGTACCAGCAACTGACGAAACTCTGGCTGCAATGAATCTGTCTGCATCCTCAGTCTCTGCCGATACTGCCAGACATTTCTTGTATTGCGGTACTAAGATCATACGTACTCGACGACCCCAGGATGACCACGAAGGCGACGCTGCAGCACTCGCACTTGTCGTCCGCACGGGATTCAATACCACCAAGGGGTCGCTTGTAAGATCGATGTTGTTCCCGAAGCCGTCGGGCTTCAAGTTCTACCGGGATTCTTTCCGATATATCAGTGTTATGGCCGGCATTGCGATACTTGGATTTTTCGCATCCTTCGTCAACTTCATCAGGCTCGGGATTGCCTGGCATTTGATTATCGTGCGGGCACTAGATCTGATCACAATCGTCGTTCCGCCGGCCTTGCCTGCAACTCTGACAATCGGAACCAATTTTGCCCTGACAAGACTGAGGAAAAAGCAGGTTTTCTGCATCAGTCCCCAAAGGGTTAACGTGGGCGGTAAAATTGATATCATGTGCTTCGACAAAACTGGTACATTGACGGAAGATGGTCTCGACGTTCTCGGAGTGCGAGTTGTGTCTCGTGAGACTGGCCGCTTTACCGACGTTATCACAGGCTCAAACTGCCTAGAGAATGAAAGTTCCGATTCTCAAAGTACGCTTCGTGCCGTATTGCATACCATGGCCACTTGCCATTCTCTGAGAGCTGTTGATGATGAGCTCGTGGGCGACCCTCTGGATCAGAAAATGTTCGAGTTCACGCAATGGACATACGAGGAAGGAAAGCAAATGGCATCAGAGGGCGACGACGACGAGCAAGGTGGTTTGGCACCTAGTGTAGCTCGGCCTCCGACTGTAGGTACATGCGATTCCGGACAAAGCCTGAACTAAAACCGTACAGGGCGGACTTGAGCTGGGAGTGCTGAAATCATTCGATTTTGTATCGCAACTCCGGCGTGCAAGTGTCATTGTCAGGCACTTCGGAAAGAAAAGCGGCGATATCTACGTCAAGGGTGCACCGGAAGCCATGCGAGAGATTTGCAGGCCAGAAAGCTGTAGGTCATGATACCCATCAAGCTTGTTGGCTGCGAGACTGACAGTGGCATGCTAGTCCCCGCGGATTACGAGGAGCTGCTGTCACATTACACACACAAAGGCTATCGTGTAATCGGCTGCGCCACGAAACACTTGAGTAAGCTCAGCTGGGTGAAGGCTCAAAAGATGTCACGAGCGGAAACGGAGAGCGAATTGAACTTTGTCGGCTTCATCATCTTCGAGAACAAGCTCAAGCCTACGACAGCTGGGGTCCTCAAGGAGTTGAAGATGTCCAACATTGGTTTGGTCATGGTGACGGGTGACAACATACTTACAGCCATCAGTGTCGCTCGAGAGTGCGGGCTGGTTGAACGTACAGCCCATTGCTTCGTGCCCAGATTTATACAAGGTAATTGCTCATCTCGCGGAAACCAAACTTCGCTGGCTGACTTTACAGGTGATTCTGGCGACCCTCTCGCTCAGCTCCGGTGGGAAAGTATTGACGACAGTATCTACTGCCTTGATCCAAAGTCTTTAATGGTTTGTATTCTGTCTTTTGCACCGAGATGAAGCGACTGACGACCTGTAGCCTCTGCCAGCACCTCCAGAAGGAGATTCCTCGCTACCATACGACATCACGAACCTCCGCAACTACACACTCGCTGTTAGCGGTGATATTTTCCGCTGGGTCGTAGATTACGGCTCGCCTGATCTGCTTCGCAGGGTTTGTTCACCAAATGACCAGCTTATCCAACAAGTTGCTAACAATGGCTATAGATGCTGATTAAGGGCAAAGTCTTTGCACGGATGTCACCTGACGAGAAGCATGAGCTTGTGGAAAAGCTGCAAAGTATCGACTACACTTGCGGCTTTTGTGGCGATGGTGCGAATGACTGTGGTGCGCTGAAAGCAGCTGATGTTGGTATCTCCTTATCCGAGGCCGAAGCATCAGTTGCTGCACCTTTCACATCGCGCGTCTTCGACATTCGTTGTGTAGTCGAAGTCATACGGTGAGAACTCCTGTCTACCTCGATTGATTCCGTGGCACCCTCCTTGGTATGCTCATCCCGGAAGAGTGCTGGATTCTGACGTCAAATAGGGAGGGCCGGGCAGCTTTGGTAACGAGCTTCAGCTGCTTCAAGTACATGAGCCTATACTCGGCTATTCAATTCACCTCCGTCACCTTCCTCTACGCGAAGGCCTCGAATCTGGGAGATTTCCAATTTCTTTTCATCGACCTGCTTCTCATCCTTCCGTTGGCAATCCTCATGGGCTGGGCCGGCCCCGCTCCGGTTCTGTCACGCAAGCGCCCTACGGCAGACCTTGTGTCACGCAAGGTTTTGATACCGCTCCTGGGCCTCATGGTAATTTCCATCGTTGTGCAGACTGTTACGTACATTACTGTGCGTGAACAATCGTGGTACAAACCGCCAAAGGTGAAGCACGAGCACTCCAACATCAGGAATTCGGAGAACACATCGTTGTTCCTGACCTCCTGCTTTGAATATATCTTCTCTGGGGTTGTGCTTAATGCAGGGGCTCCATTTAGAGATCGCGTGGTGAAGAACTGTACGTCTTATTGGCAGCAAAGATCTCGCTCCGAAGCTGACATGGTCATAGGGCCATTCATGGTGACAGTCGCTCTGACTTTATTGATAAGCACCTACATGTTGCTCAACCCTACCCATTGGGTACGGCACACCATGCAACTGACCAAGATGAGCTGGGACTACAAGCTGTTCCTCATGGTCTTGAGTATCTTTTACCTTGTCGTCACCTGGGTGTTCGAAAGACATGTCTCGAAACAATTGGCGAAGTGGCTGGGTTTATGGAAGGAAAGGGCGACTGGAAGAACGAAGCAACGCAAGGCATACAAGGTTATCGACGACGAGATGAGGGCTTAAGGGGAGGCCTCACGGTTTGGGTAGATGTTCTGCTTTGAAAGACGGGTCTGGGGTCCAGTGTTGCTTGCGCACACCCTGGCCATGTCAACGGAATGTAGTGGGATGGTGCACTTCTGGAAAGCCATAGAGCAACAAGATCCGGTGGGACCGTCCATATAGATGGCTTTGATGCGACCGACACATGCTTATTTGAATGGTGGCGACGAAAATTCGGGTGAAAAGGTCGACATCGCGTGAGCGCTGAGAAGTAGTCTACGAGCTGTTTATGCCGATTCGTACAAGACTTGAAATTTCTTCACTGCCAGCCTGCCATCGAGCTCCAGTTCGAGAATAGGTACATCGGTCGACAATCGCCCATCGGTCTCTGAATTGCATGTTCGTAGGCCGTTGTTCAGTGGTCCCAAGGGTGCTTCCAACCCATCAATGCGGGCCCTGTGAGAAAGATTTAGCAAGTGGTACTTGATAAGGAAGTCCTGGTAATGAACAGTGATGCACGTACCGTCCTTCTTCGCTCTGTACATAAGCTGCATGGTGATCGATGTTAGTATCGTATGTTCGCATTTGATGTTCATCACGTATCATGACGGCAAACTCACCCAGAACCACATGCCGGCACCAAGAGCGGTGGCTGTGAACCTGTAGACAGGTGCCACATGGGGCATCGGGGGCTTGTTGACCATGTTGAATATGTCGCCCGTAGCACGGGATGGTCTTCGGGCAGCAGTCGTAAAGTTCTCGAGCGCGTCTGTGCGTGATCAGCAAAGTGTAGGGTCGAGTTTTGGCGCAGTGTTGACGCAAGCGACGTACGCTGTCAATTGACTTGGAACCGCACGCGGATTGGGGCTGGATATTGGGTGAGTCGTGATGGGGATAGACACCTTTGAGATGCTCGCTTGTCTGATGTCGATGAAGCCAAAGCTCGGCTCAAATTCGGATGCATAGCGGATGACTAAGTCAATCTCTCTGCTTGGTGGTGCATGGTGCCACCTGTGGAGCTGTCGCAAACCGTCCCGCAGCTCTGCGTGGGGAAGCAAGTGTCAAGAGGTAAGGTAGTTGCAGCATCACCGAGAGCTGCACATGCCATCTTGCTTCTTCATGCCACGTCGCGGTTTCACCCCTGATAAAGTTCCGATTCATCAACATCCTAGACTCTTTGCATACTTATAGTGTGCCCAGTATTTTTGCAGACCACTGCCCCGGGATACCTCGAGTCCGGCCATCATCCTCTGCATTCGTCATGTTGGCTTAAAGTGAGCTATCCCACCTTGGACGACTTTCAGAGCATCATCCCAGGCACCAAGTTTCACGAAACATGGCTGCTACCCCACAGGCCAAGTCAAAGTCGCCGACTATCAGGCGCATTCGTATGCATACTACCTTGAACCTTATGACACACTCTTTACTGATCAAGAAACGTCTAGTCCGCGAAGCCGCAGAGTTGTCCAGCGCTCCGTCCGTCGATTACATGGCCGAACCCCTTGAATCAGATCTCTTTGAATGGCATTTCACTCTTCGCGGTCCTCCCAACTCCTCATACAGTCAGGGCCTGTACCATGGTCGCATAGTCCTGCCACCGACGTATCCTTTGCGACCACCAAGCTTTCGCTTTACCACACCCAACGGCCGCTTCGAAGCGAACCGCGAGATATGTCTGAGCATTAGTGGGCATCACGAAGAGACCTGGCAGCCTGCGTGGGGGATCCGCACTGCCATTGTAGCGTGAGTAAACTGCTGGCTCCCTGTAATCACTTGATGGCACTGAAATTAACGGACACTGATCTGCAGGTTACGGAGTTTCATGGAGACAGACGCACGCGGTCAACTGGGTGGCGTGGAGACGACCGATGCTGTTCGAAGACGACTTGCCGACGAGTCTGGCGCCTTCACATGCATATCATGTGGCAAATCAAACGCCGAGATCATCAAAGAGAGCGAGGCTCGGTGCACAGAGCAAGGCGGAAGCTCACCGCCTGAGAACGTGGAAATCCCGAGCGAGTTGAAAATGGGATATAGAGACGAATTGGAAGCGAAACAAGCCGAGACAGCAAAGGAGCAGGCATCGACGACTTCGAATCCTGTCTCGCCGACTGCCGAGGACGTAGAAGCTGCCGAGCTCGCGGAGGGCTTCGTGCAAACCGCACCGCAACCCGTGCCTGTGCCAGCTCCTGCTGGTGCTTCTGGCGCTGCCGCCAATGCCTCCCCTGCCCAGGGCCTTCCGCCGACGAGTCTCGCCGCTGCCTTGCCGCAGGACCCTCAGGGACAGGCGGCGCTGGCATACGCTCCGAGGGATCACAATGACGGTGTACCCATGTGGATTGATCGTGCCATTGTTGTTCTGGTCGTACTTCTCGCGGCGCTACTGTTGAAAATCATGTTTGACTTCTGAAACGACCGGCATCAAGGATGTCCGTTGGAAAATTGAGCGAAATGGCGTTCTGGTGCTAGTATGGGATCATAGTCTAGTCGACTCAGGATAGGTAGGCTTCTCCTCTTTATAGCAGTTGCGTCTCAATTGTTACTGATTTCGTACAAACTCCGTTTTCTGCGAACGTACCTATCTTACAGAAGACGTAATCGCCATTAAAGTACGTCAAAACTCTAAACCAAGCCTTCATACCAAGTCCAAGAACCGCGGCACCACCAGCCACCACCACTCCCCAACCGTGATGCCGATTTTTGACGTGAGGTTTGTCAAGACTCCGATGCCTTTGCCCCAGCTGATGAGACTCATTGCCTCGTATGGCGCAAGCACAGGGTCAAGTGCAGCGCAAAGAGCTTCAATAGCCATTGGACCACGCGTAGCCAACGTGAAGCAAAACGCAGCAAGAACACTCGACCATCGCTGTCGATCGACCTCTCCCTTAAAATTGACCCACTGGGGGAGCTCCCCCCTGGAACTTCCAAGAGCTGGACCTTGCTTGACAGCCACCTGCAAGACATCGATGTTGTCATCGTACAGGTATGTCTCTGTGGGCACGACCTCGAGTTCAAAATGGTAGTAGCGTTTAGGATACTTGCGACTTTCATAGTTGCCAGGCTCGAAGCCGTACGGTATGTCTGGAAGCTCGCGAGGTCGCAGAACAATGCGCTGGGCGGCACTGAGGCTCGTGATAGCCATGATAGCTCCATCCTCGAGGGCATACGAGATTCTGAACATTCCCATTTGCCGGAAGGCAGCGTCTAGCTTCGTCTTGAATGTAGCGGCTTGGAGGTACTTGTCGATCTGCGAAAACTTCTCCAAATTCGCGTGGAAGGACTCTGAGAGCTGATAAGGCCGCCCGCCCAGGGGTGGTTTGGGATTGCGCCGGATTACACGTTCTTCGGTAAGCTGTTCGATCGCCGTTGCCAGCAAAGCTGTAGCGGTTCCAGCATCCTGGATCGGAACCGATAGAAACTTGTCCTTGATCTCCTGCGTTGAGAATCTTCCTTCAGCTGCACAGCACAGAGACCGAACCCAGGACCGCACAATTGTCAGGTCAGTGATGGGCGCCACCTCACTGAGCCCGAGTTCGGAATTTGTGAGGCTCACAGCGCCAGGCTCTGACACAATCCATTCGAATCTGGAGAAGAGCGAAGACTGAGGATGGAAGAAGTCGTTGCGCCAATCCGGTCCTTTGTCCCGAGCATCTTCCAACTCGAATTTCCGTTTGAAGTGGCTGACGCTCGACGGTATGTCATAGGCCGACTCGTGAGCTATGTCCATGGTCCATGCAATAAGAGAGTCCCAGTCGTATGCAAAAGGGTCGTCGTAATCGATAGCAGGCAATTCGTCCCTCGCGTACGCCTCGATGAACTTCTCATGAAACTCTTGCGTGTAGCCGGCGATGTATCGTTCGTGCTCAATGCTATTCCATTCCCAGAACCGCTGCAGCTCATCCAGGCTTATGGAGGGGAAGAGCGTTGTCAAAAGACCCCAGTCAATGTTTTTGTCAACACCACCCAGCAGCGCTCGGACGGCGATGAAAGCAGCGAGCAGCTCATCCTCATCGTCACCTCGCTCAACTCCAGCGTCATCGTACTCAGAAGGTCTATGCACCAGCGCAGCTCCATTGGCATCCTGACCTATGGCAGTCAAACTCCGTGACGTCAATAGTACTCGTTTGACGCCCAGCAGGTTGGCATACGAAGCCAATCTGCTCTTCGCAACCCCAGTATACACTGCCTTGAGCTTAGGATCCACGTGCAGCTGGCCTTCGCCCTCACTCGATTCCGAGGACGCAGCCGCTATCGCCATCTGATCAGCTGCTGATTCTTCTATCCACTCCAATGCATGATGGGGCTGCGTTCCTTGAGGAGCGGGACCTTCGATAGGCACAAACAGATTATTGGGTCCAGCTGCGTTGTGTTGCGACTGCACGAAGTCCTCGGCTCTTGATACCTCCAGGCTCTTAACCTTCTTGAGATGCCGGCAGAATCTTCGATAGCTGGCTTCCCCCGTCATCTCTCTCTTCCTCAACACAGCTTTTGGCGGCCTGGCCAACTGCCTGGCTCGAGACTCCCATAAGTGCCAGGCTGGGTCAGGAATCCAACCTTTCATCGTGAAGCTGAAGCTGTCGTCTTCAAAGTCCTGCAGCTCAAGTTCTGGCCATCGCCCGTTCGAGCCTTGTATTGCCAGCGCTGGCTCGACCAGGGCATATTCAACAGGACCAGATTCCGGGGCTTGCTCCTGGTAGGAGACCTCCATCGCAGATTTAGGTTCCTGCTCATGCAGTGCTGGCTCGTCTTCATCGAGGTACGTATTAGGCTGAAGAAACTGCACATCATCGAAGTCCAGACCTGGAGACGACTCTCTCTCGGCATGAGCGTTCCCGTTATAAGCACCACGGCGCTGATAATGGTTCGGCGTCGACTCAATATCGCCTTCGTTCGCTTCCCAGTCTGGACTCGCTTCTGAGTCAGGGCTATTAGCCACAGCCTGTGAATCCCATCTTCTTCGCTTGCGGGGTCGAGGGGGCTTGTCGTTCTCAGCCTCCAACGCTCTCTTGACAGCTACTTGGGCAGCGTACACAGGTGCATCGAGCACTGCCACCTCTACAGGAAGCGCCCGTCGACCAATTTGACCATAGGTAGGGGAAGCGTCCTCAAACCCTTCTGGAAAATATGGTTTCGGATGGGCAGCTATGACTTTGTCGACCATCTCGAGGCATACCGGCGAAAGAGGGTCAACTTCCGGCCTCGTCAATATCTGACACTTGGAAAAGCTTCCAAATTTATTGCGAAAGGCATGCCAGTGCTCTGCAACCTTGTTTCTTTTTACGAGCTGCCTGAGTGCAGACTCGCATTCTTTGTTGGAGATGTCGCGTTGATCCGGGTAATCGTGCGACCATCTCGACTGAATGATCCGGATGATGACGTCCCTCCCAGGGAGGACTATCTCGTCGGCGGTGAAGCAGCCCTCCAGTATCGCAGTGACTTGTCTGACAAGGTCTGACCTGGAAAGCTTTTGCGGATGCACCTCATCGGTGTCATGTATCGCCAGGCCCTTGGTCTTCCCCGCATCGAGCGCCGGTATAGGAGTGGCAGTCTGTGCGATACTCTCAGGCGCGAGGTCTCGGACGTCATCGACGTCAGACGACCGGCTGCCCTGGGCTCCCAGAGGCAGAACTGGGAGGCTGTATGGCGGGTCTTGCTGCATTTCGAGTGCTCTATCGTCAGTTGCATTGACGGGAACCTGTCGCGTGGCGATCTGCTGACGAGACACTAGAGCACCATCGGCCTTTGTCGTAAGTGTACGTTCTACGTGCACCTGTGTCCGAGAGCTTGTTTTCAAGCCCTTTTCCGGGCGTCTGACAGATGTTCTCACGCGCCTTTCGACGTCATCGTGATCCTGTCTGGAGAA
Organism: Sarocladiaceae sp. R1802; assembly: GCA_023628655.1. Taxonomy (NCBI): domain Eukaryota; kingdom Fungi; phylum Ascomycota; class Sordariomycetes; order Hypocreales; family Sarocladiaceae; species Sarocladiaceae sp. R1802. The sequence continues at coordinate 75,012 of JAMAKF010000009.1, forward strand.
GGAAACGTCCCTGTGTTGAGAGGAACTCAAGGGGTCGTCATGATCGTCCCCACCCTCAAAAGGGGTGTGAGTCTTCCGTCGTTGACGCAGCTGTCGCTTTCCATCTTTTCCCTCTGCGGTTGTGTCCGATACTTGTTTGCCATCCTCGGGGAGAAACAAAGCATACTTCGGCTTTCTACCTCGCCTAGCCATTTCTTGCGCTGGGTCGAAGTTTGGGTTGCAAGATGTTCTGGCTTTTTGCTGGTGATACTTCAGACCCAGGTCGTTCTTCCAGCTCCCTCCGCATTTCTCACAGACCCACGGCTTGACACCTGCGCGAGGTGCAACGGCGTTACCACGTTTGCCTCTGCCTCTTCCTCTCGATCCACCTCTTGCAGACCGCTGCCCCGATATTTTGTCTCCGGTGAGTGGTCTTGCCCCTTCAGCGCGAGCATCGATGCCATTATCCGCTTGGAAGGTCACACTGCGCGCTGCTTCATTCGACTCATGGATAGGTGGTTGTGGTCTGTCCGAGACGGCAGCCACATTTGTACCGGTCTCTTCAACATTGTCTTGTGGTTTCTGCGTCGCCTGTTGAAACTTGTTGCTTTCGCTCTGTTCCGGGGAGCTGAGCTTCTCAGCCCTTCGGCTCTCGAATTGCGTTGACTCAGCAGTGTCCTCTGACTGACCCAGGTCACGGGCAAGGATCTCCTTGGCCCTGTCAGAGTGTCTTTGCCTGGCTGAAGATGGCGAGGACGCTTGATCTCGGCCCAGGGCTTTCTCTGAAGCTCGGAAATATTCGGGTTCCATGATTTGCGTCACTGGCGTTTCTTCCAGGGGCTCTTTTGTCAACTTTTTCAACTTCTTCCCACTTCGGGACCTGAGCCGATCGATGCCGACTATTTTCGAAATCGAGTCGTTCCCGAGGTTCTTAATGCTCGAGAAGCCGTAGGCGCCCCGAGCCGCGACGTTGTGATAGGGTGTGTCGTTCGTCTTGGCGGAAGCTGGTGCTGACTGTATGACATTGGTATTCTCGAATGACTGCATGAAGAATCGATATGAAGCAACTTTGCCCTCTCGCTTCTGCTCGCTCGTCAATCTCAGATGGGATAAGTGATCTGGTTGGACATCACTTGCGGAGAGAGATGCTGTCAGCGTTGCGATGAAGCGCGAGAATGAGGGCCCCAGGGATAGGCTGATGAGTTCTGGATTGGTTGCCCCAGAAGATCCAAAATATGCTACACTGTCGGTAATCGTCAGAGCCAGTGGCTTGTCTGTAGTCCATGGCGGAAAGGGGACGAGTAAAGCGGCATTAACGCCTTGTATTGCCACCCCGCCATCTTCGTCATGTTCCTGTTGATCGAAGTCATAAGACGGCTCGACAGGCTGCTCGCGATGCTTGCCTGCGGCGAAGAGCACAGTGAGATCTTGCGGTACCAGGTCTCTTGCAAACTGAATGCAGTCCTTGAAAAGCTTGCCGTCAAGAGTCGCCGCTGTGTAGCGGATGGCTCCCAGTTTGTTCATAGCTCTGCATAGCTTCGCAAGAACCTTCATCTGCCATCTGATACCTATGATGCCTAACTTTTGCTTGAGATCGTGCATTCTGATAACGCCCCACTGTTTGATGATAGCCACGGTCGTACTGGTCAGAGCGACGTAGTCGAGTGACTGTCCAGTCCATTGACTTCTCCATGGCACCGGCTCTAGATCGTTTGTAAGGGTATGCTGTAACGGGTGGCGGCCCAGGTCTGTGCTGCTCGGTGCGTCGTCTCCCCTGGCCAAAGTCGGTGCGAGGGACCTGAGCCACATACGACTGGTCTTTGTGCCACGAACCAGCGTGGTTCTCTTCGTCAAGTAGCCCTTCTTGACGAGAGAATCCGTTCGCTTGGGAACGGAACGCTTGTCTTGGTCGACTAGGCGGCAGAGGTCTGCTTGGAGGATACCCTCGGATCGGGAGGAAGCAACGCCTTGCAGCAGCCGCCATTCAAGCTGCAAGACTCGCGTGAAGTCCTGAGGGTGACCGGCAATGAAGTCCCACTGTGCTTCGTTCGTCGCATAGACGCGAGGTGCACTGTTAGAGACATCTTGTTTGCCCTCCGATGGACCCTCACCATCTTGAGCGGATCCTTGCGACAGAGAAAGCACCTGATCAAGAGTGAGGTGATTGAATTCTCGATCGTCTCCGACGCTCAGCTCGCAGCGCTGTGTCAACCATCGCCAGACTGCTGCATGTTGGCGAGTGTTAAGTGAATGGTTTCCATTATCTGATCGATTCGCAGCAACGGATTCCTTAGGCGTGGATGACTCTTTGACGAGTCGTTCATCTGCGGCTTCGAGAATATCAAAGATAGAACAACCTGCCCGCGATGTCTGTTAGCCAGGAACTAGATTTCGGGTGACGGGCCTCTGAATGCCTTATACGGAAATGCGGCTAGCACAGCTTGCAGAGAGCATCGACCATCATGCATCACGGGTTGAACTCACCTCGATCGCCGCCGCACGCAACAAACACTACGAGCTCGGCTACCAGGCCCTCGAGATCGCGAGCCATGACGATCGGAGGTTATGGCTGCTCATAGTAGTCACTTCTTTGACGATGAAAAAACTTTTCGAGATGGATGTCGCAGGTGGGAGTTGAACGCGGTGCATTCAGGATTTGTGCAAAGACGCGATGGTTCCGAATTTGCGAACGGCGAACGTCAAGTTAGAGGTGGGGCGGGGCGGGGCACCGTCCTAGGCAGCTCTCGCGCAATGGCTGGCCTTGAATGTGAGACAAGGAAGAGCGTCACTGGGATGGAGAGGGACAGGCCGTTGGATGTTTGAGGCGTAGTATGGAAAAAGGTGTTCAGAAAATCGATCTGAGGTATTTTGTGAGGGTATCATCGTCTAATGGTCCTTACGCAGCAGAGCTCTAGGACGCTTTGCCTGTCAGCTTCTTCTGCTCGTGCTCGCGAATCTTGCGATACGCTTCCACCACATCATCCCTCTCCGCCTGTAGCTCCTCCCTCCGTCGCAGACTGCCGGAGGCTTTTGGAATATTCCCCACTTGTACAGCAGCGTCTCCGACTTTGAGGTGCCTTGTCTTCTCCTTGTGTAGCTCAGGCGGTGCCTGCACGACATCGTGAAGTCCCTTCTTCGCTTCGGCCCTCTTCTTGACCAGGATAGCCCAGGGATCCTCCTCTTTCCCTTGCTTCCGTCTCTTTTTCTTCTTGCCTGATCCAGCGTCCTGGTCAACCATGAAAGCTGATGTTGTGATGCCTGCTGCATCGTTCTCGAGCTCGCGCTCAGCCGCCTCTTCCAGCTCCTCCTCCTTTCTCTCTTGAATCTTACGCTCTTCCTCGTGCCATTGCGCGTACAACTTGTGCATCTTGCGCTCCTTGGTCGTTCGCCATACTTTGAATCCTTGCTCGTCCTTGCCATCCTTTGTTGTAGTTTTTCTCGTCAAGCCGGAGACCGGCAGCGCAGCGTCTACGCGTGCAGAAAAGGAGCGCATGTCCTCTCCAGGGCGAATCTTGAGTTCTTCAGCCTGCTTTTCTCCGCCGGCTTTGGGCTTTGGCTCAACCCCGTCATCGAGACCCGACCTTGTCTTCTTTCCCTGGGCAGCAGCCATGATACGCCTGAAAGCTCGCGGTGTGTCATTTTCGAAGCCAGTCTTCTTGTTCTTGCCACGCTTCTTCGTGTCGTTCGTGAATATTGAAGCCGACTGCTTGCTGTTGCCAACGGGTAGAGGGCGTGCTCTTTGGGTCGGAGGCAGCTCATAACTGATTGCGGTCAGTCTAATCTGCTGCTCAAGGGTTCGAATTGTTTGGAATGGCCATACTCTCCATCGCCGCCCTCACGTTTCCTCTTGTGTTTATGCGGCATTGTTGTGGTCGTCGGTGAGGCTGATCGTCTGGACCTTGTTCAAATGAGTCGCCGATTATCCAGCTCTCGACTGGAGAGGAACAATCCGCGCGTGGGTCGTTGCGTCTTGTTGTATTGTCGTTTGGGAATGGTGCAGACGGTGATGTTGCAGTACTATGTGTAACATGCAAGGTGATGGTGAACTTTTTTGATCGGTTGAACTTTTGGAGCTGGCGGAGCCTAGAATCCAGCATATTTTCAGGGTTGCCCCAGTCCATGTCCTGGATGGACAGACCCTTGTCGCACACTAGACCTATCAACATCTCGCTCCGTCTCTACCTTGGTATCCTCTTCCACCTTTTTTTCAGATCAACATGGCTGAAATCTTAGCCAAATCTCCTGAAAATGTCAAAACCAAAATGATGAGACAATCATATGCCATTGACAGATCTGTTGTCGCATCGCACAAGATCTGAGTCGCCCTGAGTGCTAGACTTGGTTCTGCAGGGTAAGTTATGTAGAGCGTTGCGAGCGTCGCGTGGATCTTGACCAACCTACCTTAGACTCCCATTCACCAGAGTGCTACACCGGCAATAGTGTGCTTCGTATCAGCTTCGCAATGATGACGTTGAGATCAGCCGGTACCTGCATCCAGACAAGAGAACATTGATATCGTAGCGAATTGGCCCGTATCTGTCTGCCATCTGCGATACGTCTATAGTAAGGGGCAAGCCGGAAATCGTATCTCCGTGTCAAAGTCGATGGCGGAGCATGGAGGTGTATCAGAACGCAGTGCATTGGTCGCAATGCCCTGGGGAATCCCGATCTATGCCCGAGATGGGTGCATTGGAATCACAATGCCTGTCGTCATCCATCTGTCTTGCGTCTCTCCGGAGGGGAAGACCCCGCAACTTCACGGCTTGCCTGCGAAATTGATAGATAAGGTGTCCCAATACAGAGAAGCTCCAACAGTCAATCTGGCCTCCTCTCATACACTGGAAGAAAGCCTAAACTGAGTCTATCACTACCAGAAGACACGATAGGACGTCAATCGAAGCCACCGAAAGTCTTAGAGACCTTCATCCCAGTTCTTCTTCATCATGGCTACCGAGGGACGGATCGCAACCCTTGACGTGAGCAATTCGACCAAAGGATCGTGTGTCGATACTGACCGGTGGACAGCCCACCATTGCCCAAAGGCTTCCACCGCATTGTACTGCCCTCTTCGAAGCGAAGCAAGCCAAGGGTCTGAGCTTCGAGGCCATTGCCAATCACCTCGAACGAAGCGAGGTCGCGTGCGCCGCGCTCTTCTACGGCCAGACTACCGCCACAGAGGAGGATGTCGATCGGCTGTCAAAGCTTCTTGAATTGCCCCAGCAGATGCTGACGTCGGCATTGTCCGGCTTCCCGGACCGGGGGAGAGCTGGACCCATGCCTCCAGTCGAGCCTCTCATCTACAGGCTGTATGAGATCGTGCAGAATTACGGATACGCCTACAAAGCAATCTTAAACGAGAAATTCGGAGACGGGATCATGAGTGCCATCTGTTTTTCGACCAAAGTCGAGAAGGAGGTTGACGAAGCTGGTTCACCATGGGTGGTCATCACCCTGAAGGGCAAATGGTAAGCACCTCACACCGTCTTGCAGATGCACGCAGTCTTTGGACTAATCAGATGAAGGCTTCCATTCACGCGCTTCTGAATATGGTTGCGAGCCTCATGCTGAGTGCTTGATGTTGCCGCAATGGCCGTCCTGGAAAGGCCGCTACCGTTGGGTCAAGCGTAGTAAGAGTCACACTGGCGCATTCGAGAATTTGGTGGCTTGAACAATGTCGAAGAGAAATCAAAGACCTCAAACAGAATGAGTCCCGGTCTCGGTGGGTGATGTTGGTGTACTGATCCAGAGAACAATACGCGAGAACAATACTAAGGTGCTACCACTTACACACCACCGCTTCGTCTCTGACCCGCCACCTGCAACAATTGGCATTGTTGCACCAGGCAGACACGTGAGATCGGTGAAAGATGCATTGACGATTCAAAAGCACTGATCAAACGTTGACGCATGCGTCACCGACGACGAGACGAGACTGGCATTCTTCTTGGTGGTAGAGCAGGCTAGAGACAAGGGTCGAGGGACAATGATCCTAGACAATATCAACTGAGAGCGAGCACGGTCACGCACTCATGAGTCTGGCGATCCTTGCCAAATGCGATGAAAGGCAACGTGAGGTTCACAGGGGCTTTGATGAGTAGAGTAATCTCAGTATAAGAAGAACGTCGTCGACCCGTCCTCTCCCACACACTCTCTCTCTCGGACAACCGCTCACTACTCTCAGCTTCACAACCTTCGCTATTCTCAACACCGAGTTCACACAGACTTTTCACAGCCTCACAAAGCCAACTTTCAGAATGCCTTCCAAGACCAACACCAAGAACACCTCTGCTCAGAGTCCCGGCTACCCGCTCGGCTGCAACGTGATGGCTAAGCCTCAGGGCCAGTCTCCCGGATATCCTCTGGGTTGCAACGTCATGGCTAAGCCTCAGGGCCAGTCTCCTGGCTACCCGCTCGGCTGCACCGTTATGTAAAGAAACCCCCTCTTCCATCACCACGCTCGCCCTCAACGATCGTGGCTACATTTCGCCTGTAGTGCTTCGAGGTAGATGACGGCGATTTAAGTCAAATGCTCGCCTACCGCTACTGAAGAGAGACGGCCTCGAACGGCGGGACCCATCAGATATCCGACATCAACATACGGCAGTACAGACGAAAGGGCGATAGAGGAGGACAACATATGTCATGGAAGCATCAACAGACGCTCTCAGCTTGCGCATTTCAACCATTTTTTTGTACCATGGACCCCTCGCTCTGGGACACCGGGGCCTTGAGGGGTCTTCTTGTCAATCAAATCCGCCTTCGCCGCTGGCTGTCTCTGGAGAAACAAGAGAGGGGAAGAACGGGGCAGACCAACACCAACACCAGGGTTCTGATTTATGAGATAGAGTCCCTGTTCGCTTCTGACGCGCATCTTTAATACGAGCTATGGGAGCCAACATTCCTAGTCTGATGTGACAATACTTCCAGTGACATGTTGGAACTTTTCCAGTCGCGCAGCTCTGGCCGTTATCTCTTATGTAGCTGTGACTACGCCCATTCCATTACACGTTTCTCCTTATGATATCTCGCTCTTCTCAACAATGAGAGCTTGTGGACAGGTCAGCCTGTCGTGTCCCCATCCAAGCTCACTTTTCGACGCACTTCCAGAAAATACATCGTGTACACCGTGACCAAGAGCTCTTAGAGACACTCAAAGCAACTTCTCCAGCTTTTTAGAAGTTGCTAAAACGTGTTTTTGCCGTCACGGCTTCTTACCTGGAAAGTATAAGTCGAAGCCCAGGCCAGTCGCCCAGCGTCACGGCCCCACCACCGGCGCCCCCCAAAACTGCAGGCGGTGAAGGTCCTGAGCCACCCAAAGTCGAGATCTGGCAGAACTTTTCTGAAATTTGTGAGAAAGCCACCCAGAGCAGCGCCAGCCTCTGCGACTGACTGCCCACTACCTTTTCCTGCTCAGCGACAAAAGAGCGTCCAGCCAGAACCGCTAAAATGGTCACGAAAAGCAAGCTCAAGATGGCTCTCGCCGCTGAAAAGGGCGTTGATTTCAAAAAGCAAAACCAGAAGAAGAGAGCAAAGGAGGCTGAGAAGCGCAAGCAAGCAAAGGGTGGGGTGGCAGCTTCTGAAGATGATGACGATCAGATCCAGGGAGAGTACGAGGAGATTGAGATCGAGGAGGTCGGAAGCACAGAGGACGATGAAGGAGACGAACAAGATGACTCTGAAGAGGATGAGGTACCAGTACGTCTCTAGCACATTTCTCGTCGGCTATGACCAGAATCAAGCTAACACCGGCTATCTGCAGTTCAACCTCGAGGCAGTGGATGAAAGCGACACTTCAGACTCTTCTGTCGGATTCGAAGAGCGATTACCCAAGAAACCGCGTACAGTGAACGGAGCCAAGGTCCCCAATGCGGACGGCGACGACGACGAGGATGAAGAGGAGGATGAAGAGGATATCCCAATTTCCGACCTCGAGGACCTCGACGAGAACGACAAAGAGGATCTTGTCCCCCACACCCGCCTCACCATCAACAACACTTCCGCCCTCCTCTCCTCGCTCTCTCGCATCGCTCTTCCCACAGCACCCTTCGCCCTCCACCAATCCGTCGTCTCCTCCGCTCCTACCGCCGACTCCATCCCAGACATCTCCGACGACCTCCAACGCGAGCTCGCGTTTTACTCTCAGTCACTCGAAGCGGTGCGCGTCGGCCGCGCCAAGCTACTTGCCGAGGGCGTTCCCTTCTCCCGACCAAAGGACTACTTTGCTGAGATGGTCAAGGAGGATGCGCACATGGAAAAGGTCAAGTCGAAGCTCGTCGAAGAGGCTACCAACAAGAAGGCCGCTGCCGAGGCTCGCAAGCTTAGGGACCTCAAGAAGTTCGGAAAGCAAGTGCAAGTCGCCAAGCTCCAGGAGAGGCAGAAGGAGAAGCGCGAGACTCTCGAGAAGATCAAGAACCTCAAGAGAAGTGAGTTCAAACCCCCTATATAATGAGTTCCGGCCGAGTCCTCGCAAACTAACATATCATCTTTCAATCAGAACGTCAAGAGAACAACAGCGGAGATATCGGCACCAATGAAGCCGACCTTTTCGACGTCGGTGTCGACAAGGAGCTTTCTAAGCCCTCCGGCCGCTCCGGCGCCGGCCGGGGCGCCGGCGCCGGCGGCCCTAACCTCAAGCGCCAGACGAAGGACAAGAAATACGGCTTTGGCGGCAAGAAGCGCCACGCCAAGTCCGGCGATGCCATGAGTTCCGGCGATCTGAGCGGATTCGACGCGAAGCGCATGAAGGCCGGCGGTGGTGGTGGACGTGTGGCCAAGGGCCGGGTGACGAAGCCTCAGCGGCCAGGCAAAAACCGAAGGAAAGCGCATGCTGGGCATTAAAGTCGAAGATCTTAGTGGTGAGGCACTGGGTTTCAGTAGCTCTGGGAGAGATGCATTGTACAGACGAGATCCTACAGAAGCCACGGCGTTTTTCTAAATTTCTCTTATCAAGCATCCACGCACAGGTCTCGCAGCAAGAAACGTGAACAAAGTATTGGAAGACGACAAGACCTGCTCGGAGAGAGTGCGGAGTTGAGTAGTCATAGCCATGATACCGCCTCATGATGATCACACGTGCAAGAAATATCCAAAAAAGAAGATCAATTTTGAGTGACTGCTAGTCGCCACTCATATCCGTCATTAACAGAAAACCCGTGACAAGTCGAATATAGAACCCTCGCTAGCTATAATATAGGAGACCGAGGAGGGAGGAAACAGATAACATGATGATTCGCCCTCGGAGCCCGTGTCAGCGCGAGGCGGGTGACATGCCCTATCTGGCGCCTCTCGGAGGTCCGAAGCAGGAAAAGAGAGGGATAATGTTTGCCGATACCAAACCGATGCCTCGCCATCATCGCCAACCATGAGTACGCCTTGAGAGGGAGAGAGGTATCGATTGAGAAAAATGCCCGTGTATGCGTGAAATGCTCGTTCGCTCGAAAATGCAATGCTTGCTGCTCCCTGAACAGGTAGACTGAACTGCTCATACCCAGAGCACAGGTTACAGTTGCCCGCCAAGGTAGCTGCTCGTGGGTATCATGGAGCTCCTTCTGGCTTTCTCACGCCGTGGCTGCGACACACCAGTGTCGATGGAATGCCCAAGCACTCTTCTGACACTCCTTACTACAGTACTTTGTGCGTCGACATCGCCGGCACTTGGCGAACTGACGCGTGTACTCTTCCCATTTGCCGCACTGGTAGTAAGCGCATTGCCTAATGCCTCCCCGGGTTTCGTCTTTGCGGCAAAGGTTCCGCATCACAACGCCTGCCCAGTACTGCATGTCGGTGCTGTGATAACGGACGGTGAACTTCTCGACGAGAGGGAAAAGGTTGAAGTCGTTGGGGAGCACGTATTCCTCATCCTCCTCACTCTCATCCAAACAAGGCTCTTCCTCCTCTTCGGAATCCTCCATGACTCGCTCCTGTGTAGCGTCGAGGAGGGCTAGATCCTTATTGATCTTAAGCTTAGGAACAAGGTGGCTCTGTTGGAAGTATGAACGTAGACCGCAGTATTTCGATACGTATGCCAGTAGCTGGAGAGACATCAGAACGTCTTCCTCTCGCGGCATTGCTGCGAGAACGCCCGCATTAGGTACGAAGTGACGATCCAGGAGGTATCGTGGGACAGTGCTGACAGAGGTGAGTGGTGGTTGTGTTGTCGACATCATTGCCGGTGGTTGTGCAGGTGCGGGCAATGCTGGCTGGTGTGGGGAGAGACCAGCGGGAGGGACTGGTGTAGTGTTGGCGGTTGTGACGAGGCTTCCGTCAATTGGACCAGGATGTGTGATGTTGAAAGTATCAGCTTCTTGGTGTGTCTCCGAAACTGTTGGAGTCGTGAGCTCAAGCGCCCCGTCAGCCAGGATGCCCTCGTCGCCGTCCATAGAGATATCCTGAATGCCAACAGCGGACTGGATATCGGCGGTTCCGGTCATCTCAGCATCAGGTGCCTCGTCAGAAGGCATACTATCCCCGTTAATATCATCTGCCTCAGCTGTTGAGTTTTGATGTCTGATGGAAGGACGCCGCCTCGGCCGCGTTGTAGGGCTCATATTGGTCACCGGTCGGAGCGTCGGCGAGCGTAGCTGGGGTATTGGCTGTGGTGTGGTAGGAGAGGTCGGTTGGGAGACCAAATCGTTAGGCCCAAATGGAGCCATGGAGGCCAAGCGCTCGATGTCACGTACGGGACGCAAATAACCATCGGCAGGCTCTAGCGTCGAGAAACCAGCCGAGAGAGACTGTTGCGCTCGTGCCGAACCGGATGCCGACGAGGCACGAGAGGTTTCTGCTTGCTGATGATTATGAAATTGGTGGCGACCGGATGAGGTTGGTGTGCGGTCGGTCGAGGCAGACGCAGGCTGAGGTAAAGAAGCATCGATATTCTGTTGGCTAGCGGTGACCGAAGGACCTGCGTAAGTGGCAGAGACGTCTATGGAGGCGGGAAGACCATGCCTGCGAATGTGTCGGCGCTCCGCAGCCTCGATAGGGTTCGACCGAGTGAAGGCGGAGGATGCTGAGGCTTTTGAGCTATTGCGGTGCTCCCGGTGACGATGGTGATGATCATGAATCTGTTTCTGCTTGGCCTCCTCTGCCTTTTCGCGACATTTCTCAACGACCTTGATGTAATTATCGAGGATGGTGGCGATGACGGGGACCATGTCTGCCTCGACAACGCGGGTGCGAACCCCTTCGGTGCCGCGAACACCAATGTTGACGACACACTGGAAGGCAAGGTTCCACTTCCACATACCCATCATATCCTTACTCCGACCCTGCTTGAGGATGCAGACGAGACGCTCGATTCCGCCATCGACGGTGAGAATGTCGCGGATTCGAGCGGATGATGTGGTGAGATAGGCGAGGTGGTTGAGGGAGTTGATGAGCGGGAGCGTAGAAGTACAATCGAGAGCCCTTCTGTCGTACAAGGCCGTGGTGATGCCCACTGACGCCTTGTTGACGTTTGGGATGCTAAAGTTCACCTCCCTCATGATGGGCAACGGGCCCCGATGCGGAGGCGAGAGATGCCGTGGTGAAGATTGGGACGAGGGAGGAACCGTGAGTGCTCAGGGGGTATCTCGAGGCCGTGGAAGACGCCGCAAGGCGGAAAGTCGAAGTATGCCTATGATCGTAGACTTGCGAGTTCGATGCGTGAAAAAAATGAAGGGATGAAGACAGGCCCGTCAGCTGTGGATGGGATGAACTGTGACGAGCCTGGCGTAGGTCGCGGGTTCGAAAATGCAGCGGTTGCAGAGCAGCAACCGTTGAGTGGCGGACGTTACGCGAGGGTGATCGATGCTCGATGCAGAAAGGTCGAGATCAGATGCGGGAGGATGATCGATGGATAGCAGCCGAGTCGGAAAACGGAAGTAGGGGGGATGGGAAGAGGCCCGTCGGAGAGGTGAGCGGGAGAGTCGTGAAGCGGTTGGAGAGAGGGTTGAGGGAGATGACGGCGGAAAAAGAGGCGGCGAGGACGAGCCAAGGGCGGCGAGCGGCCAGAGCGAGCGAGTGAGCTGAGAGAGCCTTGAAGGACTGGACGTCAATGCGGTTCAGGTTGTTTGGTACCAGCGGATGACAGCAGACCAGGGGAGGCCTGTGCTGCCGCTACAGTGGCCTCTACGGTACAGAGTGCCCCGAAGGCTTGCCCCAAATGGCGCCTGGAGCGGTGTTACAGTGTTCTCCAAGTTGTCTGCTCCAGGTGCCGTACACCGCCGAGAGCGGCTTTCAGCGGGGCCTCTGGAGGTTTTCGGGGGGAGGCGGGAAGCCACTGGCAGGCGGGGAGGCTAGCAAGGTGCGAGGCAAGGCGAGGGAGGCAGGCAAGCATCTAGTGGGTGCGTAGGTGGCTAAGGGGTGTTTCAGGGAGCGGAGACGCTGCAGCCAGAAAGACCACCAGGCCTGTGTATCGCAGCGCAGTGCAGTCATCGGGCAGCAACTCGAGAGGAGGGTGTCAAGAGACCCTGCAGGGCATGCATGCCGAGCATTTGATCATGCAGTCTCTACATACAGCGCGGCAGTGTACCCCAATTCCCTCACGTCCTAATTGCTTCCACCGCGCATCGAGAGGTCTCGACGTGTCCAGGCTTGGCGCGATGGCTGGTCTTGTTGGTTGACTGTTGCTATCAATGCTGGTTTCAGAAGGCTTGGTTCGAACCTTTAGAGCTCATTCACTGCAGCAGTGAGCTGTCTGCCTTAATTACAATTCACGAACGCTGGGTTTCGATGGTAGAATAAATCATCGGCAAGGCTGAAGTCGGAGGTCGAAGACGGGGCTCAGAGTTGGTGGGTGAACTTGGCCTCCCTCTGCCGTCGCGTGGTCTTGCCATCTTGTCCTTGCTTGGTATAACACACATACAAAGTTCTCCCATGTGTTTCAGAACTACGCCGTCAGAGTCGTCTTTGAATTTCAGGTTGGTATTCTCTCGAGACGGCTCATGGCCGCCTAGCCCGTATCATGCTGACAAACCTCGGCCTTCTGATTCCTCCCTACACCGAGAGGCAGGTCACGCCGACTTGATGCCATATGCTTACCTACTTCATCATCCTCGATCCGCGTCATCCGTCTGGTACAGATCTTCGCCAGGATTTCCTTCAGGCCTTGGGCTCTTCAGGAACCCTCGATCTCAAGCGAACAAATTGGGGCGTGGGGGAACCGCCACTTGCACCGGCTCGCTACAAGCGGCGAGCTGCACCCAACGTTTAAGAGGCGAGACGACCCATCCGCTCACACCAAGGCCTATGTAGCTTGCAGCTCGGGCACCATTCGCTCGACTGTTCAAATTATAGCCTTGAGAACCAAGTTCCCTTTATTCCGTAAAAACATATGCCAGTCTCGCTTCTTAAGGTTGTCAAGCTACTTCACGCAATCCATTGCGGGAAGGTATCTGGTTGCGAGTGCCCGCTTTGCGATGGTACCTCAGCCCTTCGCCACCGTCGCTCTAGGCTTCATCCGGGCTTCCTTTCTCGGATGTTCCCACCAACATAATCAGCAAATAATCGGGAACATCCGTCATGCACTGCGATTGGTCTACTGCAAGGTCTTGGAGGGTGTCCATTGGACCCTGAAACCCCCGCTGCCGCTATCATCCTCTTCGGCGCTTAACATACACACTCATTGGGACCACCATAGTCAGTAGCATGCGGTCTTTTCCCGAGTGTCCTTGGCTTCAGTATGAGTGTACGATGAAGCGTGGGAGTATTGTAGCGCGTATTAGATCGCACCCTGCAACTCTCGTCCAATCACTAAGCCTTTAAGCTTAAGCTCGCGACTTGATGCTCCTCAACTGGCCAGGAAGGCCGAGTCGAGTTGTGGTCTCGCCAGAGCTCAAACAACCCGACAACCCGGATTCATCCCATTTCTAGCCACAATGATAGCTTTCGGACGATCGAGCGTCTGTCTGTTCGGACATCCTGGCCCGGGCGGCAAGACAGACCACACAGGGGCACTCTCGATGCTCCATCCTCGATAGCTTTGCCGACATGGGAGGGGGTTTGCATGCAGAAGCGTATGGTCAATAAGACCTCTCGCGTCTGATCGCAATGACCCCCATGTCCGACGGCTAGCAGAAAGCCCAAGGCCCGAGGACATTCGGAACGGATAGGACAGTTGTATTTTGTTTGTACTGGCATGATCTCCTCATCCATGCTCAGTCACCACTGATCTTGGCATGGCGGAAATACTTCATACCAACCCAAGCAACCACTACCCAGACCCAGGCCATGACACATGTCAAGATGATGAGAGCAGGATAGTAGCCAACAATGGGCAGGGTCGGGTCATCCTCGAGCTCTGGTGGAGCGTAGGGTGTTTTCCCAATGTCCCATGCCCAGCTCCAGACGTCGAGGCAGGATCCCATCCCAATCACAAACACAAGCCAAGTGACTGTAAGAACGATCCATCCCCACCACTCTGTTTCTGTGTAATCCCAATCGGTGTCTGAAGGTGGTAAAGGCGTACTAGCGAGACCGCTAAAAGACAGCGGTGATTTTGCTCGCTGGGAGCCATTCCTGTGGCTGGGAGCGCCAGGTTGGCTATGGAAGTAGGACTCGGAGCCGGAGGATAGTGAGAGCCCTGATCGCGTCTGGCCAGTGCGGATTTGCAAGAGGTCTTCCTCATCGGTCGTTGAGGTGTACGAGGTCTGTTGCCGTCGGTCTCGCTCTTGGATTTGCTGGGAAGGTATCGACGGGGCACCACTCGACGAAGCTTCGGAGCTCGTGAGGCTGAGACGGTTGGCAAACCCATCCATAGAAGGTCTTGGAGTCAAGTCCGAGACGCCGAGGCCGAGCGCGTCCCGCTCTACCCCGGCGAGAGCAGCGGTGGCGACCGCGACCGCGCCTGAAGCCTCAGTGTCTCTTGACGTGTTGACGACGAGGGGACTAGAGTCGCGACGGTCACGCTGCGCACCTCTTCCGAGCAGAGCCACCTTCCTAAGAGAGCCCCTGCGACGGCGGGTCTTCTGCTGCTGCTGTTGCTGCTGAAAGACAGAGGACATTGCGGAAGACATGGTGGAAGAAGGCGTCGCGACGAGTGGAGGGGAGGGCCGGCCGGTCGGAGCAGGAGCAGGCACAAGAGATTGGTCGTCTTGGGAGTCGTAAGGTCGTGGGCGAGACTCAGCCGGGGACCGCATGAATGGGAACTTGGAAAGGATGCCGGAGCCGGAGCCGGAAGCGCCTCGTCGGTGGGATGATGATGGAGCCGAAGGCGGTGGTGGAGAAAATATGTTTTGGCGCGAAGGCCGGACATTGGCGAGGCTGTCCATCTGTGGTGGCGGATAGTTGATCTTGGTGTTTGTTTGCTTTAGTGGTTTCTAGCGCGACGGTAGACTACAGGTAGGGAGGCAGACTATTCGTAGTCAAGATCGATGTGAAAATAGCTTTTCGACAGGCGAAACCATCATGGATGAGTGAACATGACCGGTCTTTGATGGGGCTGAACGGCGGCAGAAGTTGCAATTGCTAGCCAAGAGGGCAAAGCGCATCAGATGTCCAGATAGCCTCTCGAAGCATGAAGCTGTCCCAAGTTCAGATTGTAGGAACGCTGCAGGACAATCAATCATCGGTGCGAGTGCCCCTGGGACGGGCCGCTGACGCATGCTGCCATCCTGAGTTTAGCACGGCACTGATAGCGGTGGTACACTAGTACCTGCCTCTACTACAAAAGCCTCTACTAGTCCTACGAGTACTTCCCTTTCCCCACCGCTGTTAGGTTCCGGAGGCCTTGTATGGGCGCCGGTACCACTGAATCTGGACTGAGACTCACTGCCACTGCATACATACATCAGAGTCCTCAACGCGCTCCGACCTCTGCCACTCGCGACGTGGTCCATCAGGGTGCAAACATCTCTCTGCGACACCTAAGGCTGCTCTTCCAGCCGAACGGCACTACACAATCACAAACCCCCGCGATCCGCCTCAACAGTCTGCTCTCCCACAGACAGACAGACAGACAGACATGACGGGCCGTCTTATCTCTCACCTCATCTCCCCCTAGTGCGACCCATTCGTTGCGGATGGACCGACCGAACGCCCCCAGCCCAACTCCCCCACCACCGCCCACTCTGGTTGTCGACGACACCGACTCCAATACTTCCTCTTCTTTGCGAGTCGCCGTGACTGCAGCTCCTGTCAGCAGACTACTTCCTCCAGATACCTCCACCTCCCTCCTTGCGCCGCCTGGCATGTCCGACGATGGGGACCCAGCGCCGCCAGCCGTTGCTGCTGGCGGTAGCCCGAACCCGTTCAACTTCCAGACGCAGGTTATCTCAACCTCGCCTGTCAAGTCGGTTAGTCTGACAGCTTCGAGACTGTGTTTGTTTCGCAATTGTTTGTCCTTGCTAACGTGGTTTTCAACACAGAACATTGGCCAGCGTCGTGGCCACAGGTACAAGCACAGTAGTATCTCGACCCAGCACCAAATCTTCCAGGAGCCTCCTCCTCGACCGCCTCCCGTGCTTCCAGCCTCCTTACCCATGCCCACCCTCCGCGAGGCCTGGAAAAGCATGCATAAAGATCAGAGAACCCGCCTGTACTGGAGCATGTGCCACCTTGCCGTCGCCACGTATGTCTTCTTCAAGTCGGAGGGTTCCCTCGCTGCAACCGCCCTGTCGCATCTTGTCTTCTTCGATGCCGGAAGTGCTGCCGTCTGCGTCGCTGTGGATGTGCTTGGCAACTTTGAGGTCTGGCGCAGGAGTACTATCAGGCACCCCTTTGGTCTTGAGCGCGCAGAGGTCCTCGCAGGATTCGCCCTATCCATTTTCCTGCTCTTCGGCGGCTTCGACCTCGTGTCCCATGGCTTGAAGCACTTTCTCGAGACGCTTGGAGACCACGAGCCTCATCATCAGCATGGCCACGGGCACGAGGAGACGGGGCCCTTTGATCTCATCTCCATTGCCGCCATTGTGTCGACCCTGGTCTCTGCCTACGTCCTCAAGAATCACGCTCGGATCGCCAAGCTGATGAGAGTATCCTACCTTGCTGCCCTACCCAGCATTCTCTCCAACCCCTTTCACTTCCTCACCTTGGCCGTCTCTGCAGTTCTCGCCCTTCTCCCGTTGCTCTCAATCTCGTTGTACACATGGCTTGATCGCCTCATCTGCGGCATCATTGCAGTCGCCATGTTTGCTTTGGGCATGCGCGTTGCAGTCGCGCAAGGGCTCATGCTGCTCATGTCCTATGGAGGTCACAACGGCAACGACGGGGTCAGCCATGTTCTGCGAGAGATCGAGTCCGACTCTAGCGTCACCAGGGTATATGATGCCCAATTCTGGCAGGTCCACTACGGGTTGTGCATGGCCAACCTGAAGATCAGCGTTGTCCGAGGCTACGATGAGATCTCGCTCGGGAAGCTACGAAACCGAATCTCCGCTCTGATACAGAACCGTCTGGGTGAGGGCTATGGCACAGGCGGTAGCGTACGTTGGGAGGTGACGATGCAAATCAGCACCGATGGCAGTTGATGAAACACATACGTGTAATTTCCTACATACCTTGCATGTACATAGTTGAATATGAACAGAGTATAGTATTCTCACAGATGGCGTCACTGTCATGTTCCGAGCACACGCTATCGGCCTCGGGAGAATGAAAGTGATTCTTTGATGAGTATTTCTATGTAGTTTCAAAGGAGAAGTGAGGTGAAGCCCCAAAACGCGCCTGCCTACCTAGTCGATACCGAACGATTAATGAAGAAGAAATGATCACAGGAACCAACGCCCGCTACTCCAGTGACTTTCATGTCTCGTACAGCAGCAATTCAAGTATGTTCAAAACAGGCCCCATCGACCCCTGCCCTTCTCCTCCCTCCTCGCTGACGGGCCACCCGTGCGCTCTCTCTCTCTGCTCTCCAACTGTCTTAAGCTCTCCATCTTGTCCAGCACCAGCTCCAGCAGCTCCTTGCGCCTGATCACATCGAGATGTTTGCGGATTCTGACGTCCTCCTTAGCGAAGGCCTCAACCTCACTATCAGTCAAATGGCGACCGAGACGGAGGTCCAGCTCGCGTGGGAAGTTGTAGTAGAATTCGGAGAGTAGCTCCACGTTGAGGAAAAGGACGGCTGTGGATGCGAGCTTGGTTGCTGCTGCGTTGAGGAAGATTTCTGGGCAATAGTACTTGTTCTTCGCGTTTGCGCATTGCTTGGACTTGACAGCCATGATGCGCATCTTGATTATGTCGGCCCTGTCACGGAGAAAGACAGCTTCACGGCCTGCATACATCGTTAATAACGGCATATTCAGTGATGTAAGAGGGCGACATACCTTTCTGTAGGAGAGCAGCACTGAAACCGCCAGCTCCGCTTCGACCATCGCCTTCAACAATGATGTCACCCTTTCGCGCCTTATCAACGAAAGTCATGACCTCCTTGAGCTTTCTCCGTCCGCCAACAGCTGATTCCATATTGGTCAAAGCAGACTCGCAGTCACTGAGCTCCTTCTTGAGCACATGACCTACTTGCTCTCGACCCTGCGCCCATTCCCGATCCTCGACATCGATCTCGAATTTGTAGGGCTTGATGCAGTTCTCTACCTGATCGCTTGTGCTGTAGAATCTCTCGTCCAGTATCGTTGACGTCGCTTCCATGATTGCTTTTTGAGCAAAAGGATGGTTTGCGAAATTTGACTGGTCGAGAAGCTTGGCAAGTCGCTCCTGGATCGCATTGGCAACTACCGTAGTGGCCAAGCGACCAACACCCAGCTTTGTCAATGCAGAAGTAGAGGCATCCAACTGCCGGTGCCAGTACAGAGAGTCGGCATCTGCCTTGGGCAGATCCACGAGCTGGTCGGGCTCAGGCTCAACAGGTGAAAGATCTGCAATAGGTTTGTTCCAGTAGCGTGCTGCCAGAAGATCGAGAACCTTCTGATCAAGCGCATCCTTCAGAAGCTCGCGCATTTGTGGTCGTCCAAATTCTTCAGTAAACTGCTTGAACGAGTGCTTGAAGGCATCCAGACTCTCGGCGAGGTAAGACTCGGCAGAAAGCGGACGATCGTTGTATTGCACCTTGAACTCGTAGCTCGCCTCTTCCAGTTCTTGGCGGATCGCATCACTGGTGCTCTGCAAGCTAGAAGACATCGTCTGTTCCAGGACATGCATAAGTTTCTTTCGCAGGGTTGTGGTGCCCACGTTGACCCCTGCCTCAGGTCCGAATGAGCGCGGATGCGCGGAGAAGAATGACTGCTCGTTGTTGGTGATTGCTGCAAGAAGGCTGCCACTGCCCATCTTGAAAAGGCCCTGAGAAGGGGGCGCCCTGGAGACAACTCCCACGTAACCAAGGCGAAGGGGGTATTGTTTGTCGTTCAAAATCGCCGCACCTCGAGTAGGGTCAACAAGATCCATCTTCGTAACAACACCGATTGTTCTCTCGCCTCGTGGATCAACTCTTCGAGACGCGCGTAACGCCGTTGAATTTGCCAAGTCTACATCGGCCGCGGAGATCGCAAGAATAACGTTCGGAGGTTGGATATACTTGTCGCAGAGTTCGGCAATCTTCTGCTTCAGCTCCAGCGGCTGATTCTGGCCTACCACTTGGATATAACCGGGCAGATCGATAAGAGACAAGTCCGGGACATTGGGGGAATAGACCGTTAGATGGATGGGATCATCAGACACGCAATCGGTGTCTGGAACCGCGAGGTTCAACTCGGTGAGTGTCCTTTGGATGGATGTGAAATCGGTGATCTTTCTCAGCCCTAGGTCGGGGAACTCTCCGAACTCCTCTTTCGATCCGGGTGTGTTGACTAGCGTCAACTCGATGGGTCGTCGTGTAACCATGTTGGAACCTTTTGGCAGAAACTCATGTCCGACGATGGCCTCGAGGACCGAACTCTTCCCAGAGGACTGAGATCCGATGACGACAATCGAAGGAAGAGTCAATGAGCTGGACTGTCCGACTTTCTGCAGAATGCTCCGAATCTCGATCATCTTCTTTGTGAGAACCATCATCTGATCGTCTCGGGCAGCCTCCTCAAGATCCCGCGGGTCTTCTTCCGAGGACTTGTCGTAGCCATACGCTGCCGCTGAAGCGCCGGCAGCAACAGCCGCACCGGTCCTGCTATGTTTCGGATCGCCATCACCGCCTGGGCCACCGGAACCACCGGTGCCGATGTCCTCGTGGATGCGCAGAACTTGCTTGAGCCAATCCGGTACTTCGACCTGTTCCTTGGTGTTCTCCCATCCTTGCCAGGTCTGGTCTGCAATTCCCTTTGCGCTACTAAGGAGGGTCTCCGCCGTCGACGTGACGGTGTCCTTTGTCGTATTGAATAAGCCAACAGCGTAGTTTCCGGCCTCTACATGCGGGCATCAGCAGTCAAGTTTCATTGACTG
Organism: Sarocladiaceae sp. R1802; assembly: GCA_023628655.1. NCBI lineage: Eukaryota > Fungi > Ascomycota > Sordariomycetes > Hypocreales > Sarocladiaceae > Sarocladiaceae sp. R1802. Next base: position 95,295 of record JAMAKF010000009.1, read on the forward strand.
AGGTCTCAAACTCAAACTTACGCGCAGCCTGGTATTGAATCCAAGCAAAACCCCCAACAGCAAGGCCGCCAAATAGTGCAGGTATCCTCGTGAGCTTGACAACGAGCTTGGGTAAAAAGCGACCGAAGGAAGCGTTCCTGGCTGTGACAGCGTTATGGAAGGCGTTGCCCTCAAACCACATCCGGCGCCGCGTCGCACGTATTGAAGCATCTGTTCTCAAAAGGCCGCCCGTGGGAAATCGGTGCAGGTAGCGTACATTATCGATGAAGGCGCGTCGCGTTGTTGGCCGCAAGCCAGCAGCAACAAGCCGTCCACTCATGATGTTGATGCTGTTGAATGGAGAATTTGCGTGCTCGAGAGGGCCCTGCTGGGCATCGTATCGTGGTCGCGTAGGAACGCTTCGCGCTTGATGAGTCGTGGAGGATAGGTGTCGAGGGAATGATGAGCCAACTATTACGACCCACGCTTGGAACGGTCCGTGATCATCAACGACATTAGAGGTGGCGCCGGCCGTCATGCGTTGAGTGTTGGGCCAAGGCGGGTTCCACATCGGCCACGTCGCGCGTCTCTATCTCCACGTGACACGTTCTTATCAGCAAAGGGTCCAGTAAAATTTCTGGTTTCGCGGGGCGCATTCTTGCAGAGCGGATGAAGAATGTCTGACTGGCAGCCATTCTCGCCATTTGCAACATCGAACAGCAGCTGCAATGGCGATCCAGAAGAAGCACGGAAAGGGCCGTCTTGACAAGTGGTACAAACTTGCCAAGGAGAAAGGCTACCGTGCTCGTGCTGCCTTCAAGCTTGTGCAGCTGAACAAGAAGTATGGCTTTCTTGAAAAGAGCAAGGTCCTTCTGGATCTTTGCGCTGCGCCTGGAGTGAGTTTCCTCACCTACACAATGCATATATCTCTCTTCTCTAACAGTCTCGTAGTCATGGTGCCAAGTCGCAGCCGAGGTGATGCCCGTGAACAGTTTGATTGTCGGCGTGGATCTGTCCCCGATTAAACCCATCCCGAGAGTCATCACCTTCCAGAGCGATATTACCACAGACAAATGTCGCGCTACGATCCGTCAACATTTCAAGACTTGGAAAGCGGACACCGTTCTCCATGATGGTGCCCCCAATGTCGGTACTGCATGGGCACAAGATTCTTTCAACCAAGCCGAATTGGCCTTGCAGGCCATGAAGCTAGCAACAGAGTTCCTCGTCGAAGGAGGCACGTTTGTCACCAAGGTTTTCCGATCGAAGGACTACAATTCACTTCTCTGGGTTCTTGGACAACTATTCAACAAGGTTGAGGCAACAAAGCCCCCATCGTCACGTAACGTCTCCGCCGAGATTTTTGTCGTGTGCAGAGGCTACAAGGCCCCGAAGAAGATCGATCCCCGTTTCCTAGATCCAAAGTCCGTCTTCGCCGAGCTGGCTGGTGCCACTCCGAACAACGAAGCTAAGGTCTTCAATCCTGAAGTCAAGAAGCGTAAACGTGAGGGTTACGATGAGGACGATCACCTTCAGTACAAAGAGCTACCGGCCAGCGAGTTCATCCAGACGACGGATCCCATCGCCGTCCTGGGAACCTACAACAAACTCACTTTCGATCAGCCTCGAAACGGGGATATTGCGCTCACTGCGCTGGCAAAGCTTCCGGAGACGACAGGTGAGATTCGCAATTGTTGCAACGATCTCAAGGTTCTGGGTCGCAAAGATTTCAAGCTTCTTCTCAAATGGAGGCTTAAGGTGCGGGAGATCTTTGGTTTCAAGGCCAAGGAGACTGCTGAGGAGGCGGAGACGGAGGAGGTTGCCGACGTAGGAGACATGGACGAAGAACTCCGGATACAAGAAGAACTGCAAGCCCTCAAGGACAAGGAATCGACCAAGAAGAAGCGCGAGCGTCGTAAGGAGAACGAGAAGAAGCAGAGAGAAGTCGTCCGCATGCAGTTGAACATGGTCGCTCCCATGGACATCGGTATGGAAGAGTCCGGACCCATGGGTGAAGGTGCAATGTTCTCGTTGAAGTCGATCGACAACACCGAGGGCATGCAACGACTGGCCAAGGGACGCATGGCTGCGAACCTTGCCGCACAGAAAAGGGAGCAAGATAGCGGTATCGGTTCATCAGCTGATACGGACTCCGAAAGCGATGAGGAAGAAGACAGACTCGAGCGGGAGCTGGACGGCATGTACGAGCAGTACAAGGAGCGCAAGGCTGAGTCCGATGCCAAATACCGCGCGAAGAAGGCTCGGAAAGAGCATGACGACGATGAATGGGAGGGTCTATCTGCAAACGAGGATAATATTTCCGACTCTAGCGATCTAGAGGAGGAAGACTCTTCCGAAGACGACGAGGAGGGTCCTGAGACTTCCACAAAGGGTCTATTGAGGGACTTTGAGGAAGGTCCCGCGCAAGGAGACAATGGTTTGTCAAGAAAAGCGGCGGCATTCTTCAATCAGGACATTTTCCAAGGCATCCAGAGCTCGATTCAGAATGTCGCAGAGAAAGAGAAGGGGTCTAAGATTGCCAAGACGGTCAAGGAGGCACCGGTGCAAAAGCCAAAGGAGCAAAGCGCGGCAAGTGCAACGAGAACCAAAGCAGCCACTGCTGACGGCTCAGAGGAGGACGAGGACGCGTTCGAGGCTGTAAAGGCCGATGGCAGTGATGAGGAAAGCGACTGGGAAGAGGAAGACAAACGCCGTTCGGACGGCAAACCTGGTAAGATTACCTCGCAGGGATTGCTATCGAATCAAGACTAACGTAGCCAGACATCGACATCATCACAGCCGAGGCTATGACACTCGCCCATCAGCTTGCAACTGGCCAAAAGACCAGCCACGACGCAATTGACGACGGTTACAACAAATACGCATTCCGGGACCGAGATGGCCTGCCAGAATGGTTTGTCGAGGATGAGAGCAAGCACGACAAGCTGCAGAAGCCTATCACGAAAGCTGCAGCCAACGCGATCAAGGAGAAGATGCGTGCCTACAATGCCCGACCTATCAAGAAGGTTCGGGAGGCCAAGGCTCGCAAGAAGTTTAAGACGGCACAGCGCTTCGAAAAGCTCAAGAAGAAGTCGGATATGCTGGCCAACGATGAGGGCATGAGCGAGAAGGAGAAGGCGGACAGTATCGCCAAGCTCCTGAGCAAGGCAGGAAAGTCAAAGCCGCGCGCGCCAGCGAAGCTCGTTGTGGCGAAGGGTCTGAACAGGGGTATCCAGGGTCGGCCGAAGGGTGTCAAGGGAAGGTATCGTATTGTCGATTCGAGGATGAAGAAGGAACTCCGAGCCCAGAAGAGAGTGGCACAAAGAAAGAAGAAGTAGGAGTATCATGTAGCATAAGCGAGCGCTCTAAACTTCCCGCTCACGTTCATCTCATAACCCCCTTCCTCGTTCACTCTCCTTTGGCCTCGCCAATCCGATGTCTCGCACAAACGTTGTTAGAGGATATAGAGGGCCACTAAAATCCATGTCGTACCTGGCACATGATCAGTATGTCTTCACTTTGGAGGCACAGTGTTCTTTACCAGTAATTGACCGCAAGAACGAAGCCTTCATCCTCTGGTCCGCAGCTCTGCGCGACTTTGTGGTACCTGCTAGGTGTTACCATGTATAATTCCCCTGGATCATCTTTGCGCTCACCACATTGCAGGCAAATACAACATGTCTCCAGGGCGAAGAGTCACCTTCAAAGGCCTGGCCAGGTGTGAGAATCGTGTGACGTTCCTAGAGGGCTCATCGGGATCCCAGGTTGCGAGGGGAATTGGCTCTTCTCCCTCGTCTACCTCCAATGTCAATTCGCCATCATCCTCACGATGATAAGTGGCCGGCGCAATCAGCTGCTCGTTTGTGCAGGGATGGCAGAGTGAAGGCATCAGGGTGAAGTGCTTCCTGCCTCTGATCTGAACGTAGATGTTCTCCATAGGATCTTTATGCAATGCAGTGACCGATTCCGCGTTGCCAATCCATAGATTTATCGCATCGGGTGGTCTCTGGAGAGCTATTCTAGCGAATGCAATGTCTCTCTCGACGTCTGCGTAAAGCTCCGAATACTCGTTACGAAGGTTATCGTTTTCTACATGACACTATGCTTAGCTGATGCTCAGATTGATGAGGACAATTCCCTTTCCGTACGAGTTTGCGCATACCAAACTTCTCCTTGGGAAGTCTCTTTCGGCTGTCTCTGTCTTCTGACATGAGCTAGGAATTCGGTGAAAGGTCGATCCTCTTCATGGGGTTTTGACAGAACAACTGCGTCGTACTTCTCCGAGTACGTGGGTGCGTCCGCATTCCTATAACGTATATTAGCGACTCCTGTACATAAGCAGCCTCAAAGAAATACGCACCCGTGTGGAGTGACTGCAACCTTGACTGATTGTCCAGCCAAGGCAGACTCGAGATAGCTGGCGTCCCATTTTCGCGAGGCCTTCCAATTTAAAGCTCCGCCACGGATAACGAACGGTGTATTGCGTGCTACGCTGCGCATGAACTCAAGGGGGCTTGGGTCCTCGTCGAACTCTTCAATTGAAGCTGAATTGAGCTCATTGTAGCTGGTAATAAGCTCCTCAATTGCCACCTCACTGGCGTTTGTAGTCATGATGATTTTGCGCTGTCATCGATTGATTGTCTATCACGACGCGTCCAAGCGACATCTGACTCTGCGTATTACTTAGCCAAGCTTTTCTCGAAATCTTATGAGCGACTGAACCTTATTTTTCCATGTCTGGTGATCATAGGGCATGGCCTGGTCGTGTACATGTTATGATCAAGGACAATGGAATTGCAGAATCAAGCTCTAGGGTACGCGTCCTCGACAGGCGGATACCAAACCTCACGTGCAGTGGAGGCGAGCATCATCGTCCCCAAGAACGGCTTGGCCAACACCAACGCTACTTGAGTTACTTGAGTCACTCACTGGGATTTGACGCCCCAGCGCCCGGGGCGAATGGTCTAGGCCTCTGCAAGCTCATTTCAGCGCCTTTCTGTGTGCTCGATTATTCAATCGTCAACAGCCTCTTCTCACGACATTGATTGCCTGCCACGATCCGAGCCAAAGACAAAGCGCTCTGCCGCCCCCATGCGGCGTAGATCATCCTAGAAGCGGCCGTATATCGTCGGTGCATCATTGGCGTCGCAGGAAGGGAGACGCTAAAGCCCACGACACGCTCCCTTCACAAACCCAGCGTTACCCCAATTCTCTCTCCCTGTCAAGCAAAACGCACCTTTGACAGCTACAGCAACACTGCGTCAATGACTTTACAGTCTGTTTGATGTATCCCCGTAACATGTGTCTGCAGAAAAGCCACCGTATCTGGCGACAGACATCAACGCATTGGCCTACGCTACCTGGGGCCTGAGTGCGTGTGCTCCTGACTCGGATGTCATCCATTGCGAGCGGAAAGTTTCCAGCGAACCGAAGCACTCATCCTCGTGGCAGCCACAAATGATCTGGTATCTCCTGTACCCATTGAGAGGGTAAGTCTACATTTCCCACTAATCTGCGCCCTGAAGTCAATTGACCATGCAAAAGTACGACCGAGGCGCCCGTCCTCTCACCAGCTCACCCTCTGCGTAAAGTCCTTACTCGGTACGGGCGCTACGCAGCTCAACATGTCGTGACGACGCTCCTCATCTCCGTCGCAGTCGCGGCAACTCTGCTCTACCCCATCCCTTTCTTGTACACCAACGACTTCATCAACGGCGCGTCAAACCTACCACACCACGTCTGGACGGCCGCTCAACCCTTGCCTTACGACACCAAGATCGAGCCGGATGTATTTATGCGCTCCATCTGGCTTCATGGGAGTTATATGCAAGCGCTTGACATCAACCTTCTCACCTCGGCGCTGAATGTTCAAGACGAGTTGCTGGGTGTGACCGAGGACTTTGACCCTGTTGGGACCACCAGTTCCGACGTCCTAGACGTCAACCAGGATGTCGACCTATCCATAGGCCAGCGAGACTCGATCCATGTCACCAATGGCCTGACACCACAATCGTGGTTCTTCCACTCACCCTTACAATACTGGAGCTGCTCCCGCGAGAGATTGCTCCAGGACAACGATATCCTGGCAACTGTGAACAAACAGAAGAATCTATCAACATCAGCGGGCGTCACCTTGCGCCACTCTATTGTCTTTAGTGGCAAAAGATTCGAGAAGCGTCGACTGCTGGCGGCTGATGCTCTGGTCATTACGTTGCTTCATCTCCGTGATTCGCCAGTTGGCCGTCAATGGGATCGCAAGACCCGTGAATTGCAAGCCAAATCTGGTGACAAATGGGACATCTACCAGGCGGATAGCCAGGCAACTGACGGCCAACTCTATGAGTTCCAGTTTAGGCCCATCTCGATTCAGGACTCCCTCAGCTTGGCCCTGGCATACGGCTTGACGATTGGCTACTTCTTCATCAGTTTATCCAAGCTGCGGGCCGTGAAGTCCAAAATTGGCCTGATGGTCACAGTGGTCTCGCAGGTGGCATTCTCTGTGATGTCAAGTTTTACGATATGCGCTGTGTTCAACATGGATCTGTCGAGAATCCCCAGAGCCGCATATCCTCTTGCCATTCTCAGCATGAGCCTTGAGAACGTCTTCAGGCTCATAAATGCCGTGATCTTAACTCCGGCAGAAGATAACACTAGCAGTAGGATTGGGCACGCATGGGGAGAGACGGCACCCGTTGCAATGGCGAGCACGGTTCAGAACGTTGTCATCCTACTGGGGCTGTCGCGTTTGGTGTCCCCTGGCGTATCAGCATTCTGTATCTTCGCAGCCATCGCCATCACTTTTGACTTCTTCTACCTCTCGACTTTCTTTCTATCCGTTCTCAGCGTTGATGTTCGACGCTTGGAGTTGAGCGACGCTCTCGACAAGGCGGCCTCCAACCACAATCAAGTCAGTCATTCAACAGGCCGTGAGCGGGTCAGCATTGTGGATCGCGTTCTTCAGGGCAAGATGGCTTTGTCTACCCGTATTGCCGGGACGATTGTTACGATTGGCTTCGTGCTGATTGCTCAGTGGCATTTCTTCGATGACGAGCTATTTCCCCTTACCCTCTGGCGGCTTTGGAGAGCTCATGAAGCTTCCGCCTACCAGTCTCAAGGCAAGAGGTCTTCGCTGCAAGATCTTCATCAGGTCAGGAGTCCGACGTCGTGGCTGCGTATGCAAGACCACGAGACGGCAGAGGAAGTCATCAAGATCATCCGCCCATCAGCTTACAGCTACATCGCCCAGGTTTATGATCCACTGGTGTTGGTCTTGAAGAACTCGGACCGTACGCCACGAGGAACGCAGCTTACTTTCCTCCCAGCTGCCTACGACTTTATCAACCATGAGATGTCCCGATTTGTGGTGATTATCATTGTCGTCATTGCAGCGGTTCGTCTCCTGACAAATTTCTTGCTGCTGGATGAAGAGGAACACAATGCCCTCCAGGCTCGAAACGAGGCGGAGAGTGGCTCCATACTCTCGGTCAAATCACTGGCTGGCGGCCATGCACTGGACATCGCCATGCTATGTCAATCATCGGACGGCCATGTTGTTTCAGTTGGCCTTGATCGTCTCATTCGGGTTTGGAACATCCGCAACAACCAGAACTATGTTGTTGTGGACGGAAGACAAGGCAAGCGTGATGTATTTCCCGTTCTGGCCATCGAAATCGACGAGTCGTGCGATTGGCTTGTTATTGTTTCCAAATCTCGTGTAAACTTCTGGAATTTGAGAGATCGGACATGGGCTGCACCGGTCGAGATCGAAAGTCAATGCCGCCGCAGTGAGACGATTCTTCTTGTATCGCGAGGGCGCGATGAAGTGCCTGACGTTGTCATCGTTTGGCGTGACGGGTCAGTCACGGATACCACACGGGCAGCGGATGGGGAGGCCATCGATTTGACAATCTCTACATTACCCCTGGCATCTGCCCAGGGCTACATTGGTGACTGTAAGTACATCTTTGTTGGAAAACTTTATCTGCGCTGACATCTGGCAGCTGACGATCCTACGTCAGCCAATGTCACTATAATGACACTGGCGAAGGAGGGACAAGTTCTACGGGCGACTAGGCGTGAGCAGGGTTGGTCGACGCAATCTTTCGCAAATGTTGTCGGCGAAGACCAGCGGAGTTTCCACCAGCTCTCTATCTGGGCATCACTGCACCTCGTAGTGCTAGCTTCCGGCACCCGAGTCTACCTGCTATCAATCAAGGATGGCAAGCAGCTCTGCGAACTATGGACTGAGACCATGGCACCACGATCTTTGCGCAGTGTTCTAGTGGTGCCACGGACGCCGACAACTGCGGGGTTGGCCTTGATGTCCCTCACTGTCTGTTACACAAGTCGGACATCTGGTGAGTGCGTCATGCAGACGTATATGCCCCTGGAGGGCGCCGAAATGATATCTCTCGATGCTTACGTCGAGGGCGAAGAGGACCTGAGAGGATATGCTCAGAAGACGAAGAAATGTGTGGAAGCGGCCGGGGCGTGGGAGCTGCTTACCAACGGCACCGTGATCGGAGTTCGGCGTCGTATGGCAGGACATGATTCACGAGACTCAGACGGAGATGGCGAGAACATTGGCTTACGGCACCGGTTTCCAAGCAAGAGCAATGGTGCGAGATCCAGGACGCAAGATTACTGGGAGATGTGGACAGCATCAAGCATGACCAAGGGCGATGCTGATGAGGCGAGACCACTGATCAAGGCAAACGAAGGCTCAGGACAGCTGATCGTGCCTAGCATAGGCCCTCGCGCGGTGGTCGGGTTGACGTCTGTCGCTTTCGGATTTGGTAATGCCATCAAGATGGTCACAGTCGGAGGACAACAGAGGTTCGACACACCAAAAAACAGCAGTCTTGGCGATCCATGGCAGAGTACCAGTCGGCGACGGAAATCCGGAGGTATAGGCCGGGTGAGCAGCGGTATCTGAGGGCATTTCAGAAATTGTCATTGCCGGGATTGGCACAAGTCTTTTTCGTCTTGTATTTGGCGCATGTTAGATGAGCAACTGTATTGTTACGAATAGATGATAGATGTGTACTTTAGTATCAACTAGGAAAGCAGCTGGTCTGGAAACTCGATTGACAGATGCGTTTATCCTAGGCATAGCTACGATGTCTGTGAAGACGGGCTCTCAGAGCACACAAGACAGGTATTGAAACATTGAGCACCGGCAGTGGAAGCGGCGCGACGTTAGGCAAGGTCTAAGACACGACGAATGCCGAGACACAGCACTTTGGCAGCCACGCCACACTGGACGACAAAAGACAAACAGTGAACGAGTCAACGACGGTATCGAGGGTGACAAATTGATGCACAGCCATGATCGATCTGTCCAACATCGAATCAGAGAAAGCCAAGGTTCATGCCCAGAAGGGAATATGGCGCAGAGTAGAGGGACCGCGAATTGTGACGTGACGAGAGCCAGGTCGCATGAGCTGCGACCCGTCATGGACCCTCAAGCAAGTGCGCCGTACAGGTACTGCCAGCGCATCAATTGTGGCGATTTGAGTTAGCAGACTGATGGAGCCGACGATGGTTGAGGGAGTCATTGGTCGCTTCGTGGACGGGCGAGAAAGAAGCTGATAATTGAGGTGGCTGGGGATATGAAGATGGAGACGGAGGCTCTTGCGAAGTACTCACGTACTGAGTGCGTATTGCATCGCATACCCCGTACATAGATGGCCGTCATTTGCGCGACCTGTGCGCATCGATTGGGCACTGATAGTGAAAGTTGACCAGGTTACAGAGGGATGACAGAGCCTGGTGAGCTTCATACACGTGAAGCTGGCGACTGGATTTGCAGATGATGGGTGAAGCTTCGAGGTGGTCGATCTCACAGGGTACCTCCAGATCCACAGTCCGTAGTTGAGCGAGGATGTACCTCCGGCGTCTGCACAGGGAACCACGTGCCTCTGTCCCGCCGAGGGTTCTGTCCCTAAACCCACTGCAGGCCTCGCCCTTTTCCAGATCGTACGCAAACCTGAGCCTCGAGCATCGTCGTGTCAGCCAAACGTCGGTGTCACTATCATTACTGGACCACGGCACGGAAACGACTGCAGTGCTGCACACAAACCTTTGAGCACTTGGCGACATGACTTCTCTGGATGAAGAAATGGGTGATGGGGCCGGGCATAGAGTGGACGCCCAGGGGTGACCCCGGTCTAGAAGCAACGCTCCGCCTGCTTTCGCTGCCCACCCCTGTCAATCTGGTCCCGGGCTCGTCCACCATCATCCACCACTTATGCACGTACCGCCGCTCGCGGCCATTGGCGTTATGCTTTCCGACTGTTTGTACGAAGCTCTGATGCGCTGCTGTGTGTCTCGTCAGCTCTGCACGACGCGCTCCTGCAACCGTACAGCGCGATGACACCGTAGCAAGCCTTCCATGATACCCCCAGCATAGCTCATCTCTTCATCACGGGCTTTACGAGAGCAGACACAGAACTCCCTGAGGTCATTCATTTGCATCGCAGCAAGACCTTGCCGGGCCGGCCTCTCGCTCATCCCACAAACAACAAACCCATGGGCTATGACGCTTCTATTATATCCCATTGGCATAGTATCAAGCAACCCACGCTGTGTCGCCTCGGACCAGTGCTTTCGAGCTCCTATGCTAAACCACAGCGCTAACCCCTGCATATTTGCATCTTGCACGGAGTAGCCGTACCTCTGCTGGGTCGTCGCGAGCCGGGACGCGTCCCGTCCCCATTCAGTTTGCTTCTGCTCCCCGGTCCGCCCGCTGGCTCGGCCGTGGTCACACGCCTTCTTATTTCCTACGCCTATTGAGCCAGCGCATGTGGTTTCTTGCCAAATCATCTCGCTGCTACACAGTCGTTCACTCCTCGGCCTCTGCCACGACAATCGGATTCGACTCATAGCCTCCAGGAAGGGCCTGCAGTACAGTCGGCCCACGTCTCGAAGCCGTTGGCCAATCGACCTGGAAATCCGCCGACCCATCATTTGCTGCTCCCCAACCACTGGTCGTCCGTGACGCAACAACACTCACTGCTCTCTAGCGGGCAGAGTGAGCCTGCAGATTCCTTCAAAGGCCAAGACAGAGAATCGAGCTCGGCAAACGCAATAGGCATATCTCGAAGAGACCCTCCCGCGTCTAACGAACCCACCTGCGATCTTGGACCCAGATCCAGACTGGGCTCAGGCCACTGGAGGCTCTTCTTCTCTCACCGCTCTCTGCTCTTGACCACTTCTTGACCACGCTTTCCCCACACGCTTGTCAGAGAGATACAGAGCCGGCCACTGAACTCTCATCTGCAACGGAGCTCGAGGTCGTGACGCTGCACGCCCCAGCCATCCTTTCGCACCTCATCGCACCGCTGGGCTGTCTGTCGGCACCCATCCCCAGGCACTCCTTTACGGCCACGATCGCTCTCACTCTGTTCGATATATGTGCTCTGTCCCACTCAATCGAACCGCCGCGATGCGACAAGAGACCCTGGAGCCGTTAAGCTAACATTTCATCGTCATCTTTCACAGGCGATTAGCACTCAAACGCCTACCGGCAGCTGTTTGTCTACCTCCGCTGTACATTCGTTTCTCTTGCTCTTCTTGTCTATCCACGACTCGTTACAAGACCTATCACTGCTGAGCCTCGTGGCGACCTGACGCTGTCACTCGTTTTATCCCGACGTTCTGGCTCTCTCGAAAGCCAGCTTCCCTGTGCTGCACCCAATCAGGACTCGCCAGCTGTCTTGCACTTCGATTTCGCAGCTGGCCATCAGCACGTACATTGCGTGAGTACTTCTGCCATTCCATGCTTGCCTTCATACCCCTTCCGGTGGTCCTGGCCCCCCTCCAAAAAAGTCCGTATGTTCCTGTGTCACGGCAGGCATGCGAGGCTGATCTCTACGCGTGCCCAGCTCCTTGCTCCTGCATGAACACGCACTTTACTACCGCTTCCTGCAGATACTGACATCGACCAGTTCACTGTGTCATTGATCGCAAACTCAACACACATACCCATCGACACCTTGTTCCTCAGCCCGCTCGACATTGCTTCAATTTAGAGAACCTGCATTGAGGTTGCATGGCGTCATCCGAGGTCGACCAGAAGTTCCTCGGCCGCCTGGCCAAGGCCGTGGAGAATGACAATCCGCTTCTCTCGTCCATGCTTTTCAAAATTCTCGGACTCTCAATCAAGCTGGCCGAACTGCTAGTCGCGTCGAAGAAGTATCGCAAACCGGACCCGGCTTCGTCGCCAACACATTTGAAGCGAGTACTGCGGATTTTATGGCTCTCTCGCGAAGGCCGAACCATGCTTCAACAATATGTCATTCCTATGGTCGGCAACTACGTCGAACTCAAGGTCCTCGCTTACAAGCTCCGCGCTAGCTTCTATCACATCTTCGTGCTTTTCCACAACAACCCACCTGTCTCAGATATGGCGAATTTGACACCTGAGATCATGGCCATCATGACGCCACCGCAGGAGAAGGGAAAAGGACCTGAGCTGGACCCTGAATCGCGTGCTTCATCAGTTCAGCCGACGCATCCTCTTGAGGGAGGACCAGTTCTCCCTCCACCAGGCTTTGAGGTCAAAATCGAGTCACTTCCCCCGTCATTTCTACTTCCCTCTGAGGACTACCTGCCGGAGGCACAACGATACTTCGAGGAGGCAATGAAGCTGGCCGATGACCTTCTATGGGGATCGCATTCGCTCCGCCTATCTGTCCGCACAGAATATGTGGCCTTCCTCTATGAATGTGTCCACGATGCCGAGAGCAGCAGGAAACTGGCAAAGGCAACCATCGCCCAAGTCTATGACGCGACAGAGGGCATGGATGATGACATGTTCAGCGACGCTTGCGAGCTTGTCACAGTCCTCGGAAAGATGATGAAGAGGGGGCTTGGCTCCAACACGACTTTACCTAAGGGCCATTCCAATCCGACACCACCATTAGGGATGGAGAATCCGATCTAAGTGTCGCGGACAGATACAGCACACTGCATGGAGGGCGGTATGGACCAATCACCAAGGCGCTCCTGGTCCTTCATTGAAGCCAGTTCAACAAGTGCATTCAGTTCCATTCACACGCACAATAAGCGGCACGGGAATGGCTTTGCAACAGCCTCATCCCAAGCATGCTGCCTCGGCTCTTCACAACATGTGGAACGGTTGATCTACGTTTGCTTCCTGACCTGGCAGGAGAATTTGCGACACTTTGGGGCACGTGTACATGTTTGGCGGACGTTTGGCGTACCTGAGCTAATGCCTTTGCATTTTGACTTCTTCTCATGTTGTTTGATACCCATTTTGTGTTACATTGTATAGACATGCAGGACAACTCAGGTCAAAGCTTTTGGCGCAAAAGGAAAGGGAGAGGTGTTCTGCATACATCATGTGCATGGAGTTGAAGCGAACTGGCGGCTTTGAGCATTATCATCAGAGCACCTCTTGTCAAATCTCGGAATGGAGTGGATGGGGTCCTATATCGGCGAATCCAATCCCAGAGCATTACAGATTCTTCCACTGCACCACCTGCAGCTTCAGGCCCCAGCTTCCCGCGGTCCTCTCGATCCTGGGGCTTCATAATGCTCACCAGGAGTCTGCACATTTTCACCGGGTGCGATTATCTTCTACTACTCCGGCATCGCCAATACGACCCTTTGTCCATGTCTGCCTTCGTAGTACCAACCACCTTTCGTCTACTCGACGCTATTGATCCATCCCATTACCTTTCCCACCAGCCTCTCGCCCTCATCGCCCGAGCCTGCCACTACGTCGCTCAACTTAGCCCTCTCCGCCATTTCGCACTTCGACCGCATGATGTGCAGGGGCACCCAGCGCCCTGTGACGTTGTAGAAGTTGGCCTGCATCTCAAGCCAGCGGCCTGCGTGATATTTGGCGTCGGCGCTGGCGAGGACCTCACAGTCGGAGGGTGAGAAGGCGGTATCGGGCTCGAAGTCGAGGCGGGCCGGGTAGAGGGACGCGTGGATGTGGTTGCGAAGGTAGGCTCGTTGGCTCTGAAAGTCGTTGTCTTCGTGGTCAGAGGATGAGGACCGCGAAACGCTGCTTGAAGGCGGAGATGGCTTCTTCTCCTGCTTCTGCTTCTGTTGCAGCGTCGTGACGTTCTCTGCGTCTTTCTCCTTCTCCTTCTCCCGGCCCGTCTGCTTCTTCTCTTTGGCTTGCTCTTTGCCTTTCTTCTTGTTCTTTTGATCTCCCTCTCCATGTTTCTTCTCGTCCTTCTTCTGTCCTTCGCTGCTCGCCTCCTTCTTTCCCTTCTCCTTTGCTTCGCTTTTCTCCTTGACCGTGCCCTTGCTCTTCGCTTCTTGGTCCTCGATCTCGTCGTCGGTCCCTCCACCCTGACGAGGGTGAATTTCGACTACCTTCCACCGAGCCTTCACGTCGCTCTTCCCGCGCTGCATAGCCTTCGCAATCTCAGCCCAGGACTCGCCTCCTTCTTTCATGCCGCGCAAGAGCGCATCTTCCGAGATGGACCAGTTGTTGGTGATCGACCCCGTGTTCTCCGTGCTTGCCAGGGAGGTATCGCCGCCTTTATCAGTGGTATCCTTGCCATTGGTGCTGGCAGTGGTTTCCGACCTGGCATCTTTCTTGGCCTTCTTCTTTTTGCTCTCGGACTTGGAGGCATCAGAGTCGGAACCTTCGCCCTCATCAGTGGTCGCAGAGGTAGTATCTGCCGCTGAACTGGTATCGTCTTGATTGTCTGTGGGATTGTGACTTTCCGCACCGCCACCTTTCTCCTTGATTTTCTTCTTCTGACAAACCACATGCTCATCGTCCTCGCTCAAGTCCTCTTTCTTGTGCCGCTGCCTGCCTTTCTCGCGCGCGATGAAACTCTCGTCGGTCGTGCTATCCTCAAGGCACTCGACAGGGACAAGAACAATCTTTTGCTCGTCATCCGAGGCGCTGGACCAGTCACCGGAAGTTGTCTCCGAGGTTTCGCCTGAAGCAGAATCATTTTCTTCGGTTGGGCCAGCTAGAACAACTGGGTTCTGACCGAGAAGGAAGTTGGACATGGAGATGTGAAATGCAGGGGAAGGGGACTCGCTCTTTTCGGAGGATGCGCCCATGTTTGCAGTAACGCGGCCGAGGCGTTGTAGTTTTGGTCTACGTCAGAGGTCAGCTGGTGTTCAAGAGCGGATAATTCAGTCTGACCGTACTTAGAAGTCCTTGGGAAGAAATCTATTTGGTTCCAAAGTGCTTCAAAGAGAGGCAAGTCCCGTGAGGGATGCAAGAGAGGGCACTTGGCCTAAAGAAAATCTAAACTCGCAGAAACAAGTGGTGCAGGCCCTCTCGTGCGCAGAGGTGGTGTGCAGCATAGATCAAGATACAAGAGCCGAAATTGCCAACTTGACGGGGAAGACGAACCTGAAGTGCGAGAGAGGGAAAGGGAGAGAGAGAGAGAGATCACTGGAGGGCGACTTGATCTGAAGAAGCTGCACAGGTGAAGGAGTGCCGTCAGCAAGGGATGAAGGAGGAGGGAAATAGCACCGGTACGGCCCTCAAGAGCTTGATGCACATTAGAATAAGCCGGCTGCATTGGGTAGAATAGCAGCGAGGTGGCAGCAAAGTGAACGTGACGGGTGCCACTGGCTGATACACCCGACCACAGTAAAGTCGACCAGAGCCAACGGCAGAACAGACAGATGCTCTTATTGCAAGGAACCGTCTGGAGCAGCAAAAAGCCCTCATCTTCTTCCGACGCAATGCTCTCCCAATCTACATCATCCTCCCATCTTGAGCCTTCAGAATCGACTTCGAATGAATCACACTCAGACAAGATCGATTCATTGGCCACGAGACCTTGATAATTCTCCAACGATTCCTCATCAGATATGAGCTCGTCAACCTTGTCGTCAGACACTTTATGGTCATCCTGGTCGTCGACATCGGAGTTCAGATCCCGCAACTTGTGTATCTCAGAGCCGATCAAGCCAACCCTCATCCAGCAGAATAAATCTCTTCCCTCGTCAATGGTGCGGGCCGTGGCTTTGCGCTCATTGCGGTGCTGCCTTTGGCGGCCGGGAAACTCGCGGCGTAGGCGTCGACAAGGCTTGTTCTGGCACTCGGCTGGCCAATGATTCCTGCTCGCAGTGCCGGCGACATCCCGGGCGCGGAAGTCGCTACATGTTGGAACGCCGGTGGCACACCAGTGTTCAGGGTCGCAAGCAGATACCTGCTTCTCGTATCATTCTCTCTGGCGATTCCGCTGGTGGCAACTTGGCCTTGGCCCTGGCTCGCTATATTCATTCTCACGGGGCGGCGCACGACCTCGCCATGCGCGGTCCAGTGGTCGAATTCCATAGCGACTGGATGATGGCTTCTGCGATAGTGATGGAATGGAGTTTTGAACAGGGACGAGAGCTGAGGGAGCACGAACGTCACGACAGACTCAGAGCTTGCGCTTTATATCCCCGGAGCATGGCTTGAAAAGCCATACTCCTCAGCTCATGCTGCGTCACTGACGGCCTCCAGGAGCAACGGTTGACTCACCGGCCGCCGTAGCTTGTCCGTAGCTCAGCAAGGGCTGGAGCCTATTATTGTTCTCGAAAATCAAGAGACGGACTCATGGTGTAATGGCATGGTTACCATGGAATCAACCCCCAAGGCTTGGTGATCGTTAATGCAGGAGGGAGACTTCCAGTGACGGTGAGCTACCGGTAGTCTCCTCCAATCGACAGGCACGCCATGTCGCTGACCCACCACAAAGTCAACCTCCTCAACCTCTCAACCTCTACGAGTACTCATCCTGCATCACCTTCACTCATGCGCTCGTCCAGGTCTTGTCATCGGCCAATTGAATATACTCAGCTCATCTCACACAACCAGGAGGTCACTCACAAGACTCTCAGACAGGTCACATAACAATGTCTCCAGACACCCTATCCTCACTCCCGGAGCCTTTTCAACAGGCTATCAAGCTCATCGACGAAGCACATGCTCAGGACCCCAACCTCATCGATAGCCCAGATGGTCCCAAGACTCTGCCATATGAGCTTCACTATGCCCGCAAGATGACTCGCTGGCTTGCCATGCACACACCTGATGCCCCAGCCGTGCTGCAAGTTGCTTGCAGAGCCCAGCATTTCCGTCGGTACGTCGTTCACTGTCTGGCGGCCTGTCTCTCTCAGTCACATGCCCTCCATCTATCTGATGTTTGCTTTACGAGTAGCTGATCACAATGCATCCGTCAGATGGGAACTGCCCAGAAGCAGCTTCCCCATGACACGCCCTGGATACCTCCTATGGCGCTCCAAGCAAAAGTCTCAAGCCGCCGCTCAAGTCTCTGATCTCATAAAACCTCTATTCGCTTCATCATCCTCTCCCGAAGATGACGTTGCCCGGATTGCAGCCCTCATCCGCAAAGAGAATCTCTCCTCTGACCCAGAGGCTCAGGCGCTCGAGGACGTGGCCTGTCTTGTCTTCCTCGACGACCAATTCGATGGCTTCGAGAGCAAGCCCGAGATTGATGAGGAGAAGATGGTAGGAATCTTGAGGAAAACTTGGGGAAAGATGGGCGAGAGAGGCAAGGAGTTGGCTCTCGGGATGGATCTAAGTGAGCGGGCCCAATTGTTGATTGGGAAAGCATTGGCGCCTGGAACGTGAACTTATCAAGCAATACATCGATCTGAACTCACGACGTCGTCAAACTCTAGGTTGGCATCGGGCACCCTTCCACCTCCAGCGCTGTTTGAAGCGTCAGGAGAGGAGCAGATTATCGTATTTGGAGAGAATGCGAAGGGCGGAGCTCTAGGCCCTTCCGTATCGAGGCCTCAAGCTACCTTCTCTACCCAGACCCCCTCCCCTTCCCTCTCCAGGTCTCATACATACTGTACGAACAGAGCGAAGCGTCTCGCCCTTCTGATCGACAGATCTACGATCATCTTGATCACTTCAGAGATCGCGGAGCCGAATATACCCGAGACCGTGAGCCAGGCCCGTCCAGAGGACGTGATCCTGCGCACATACGCCCTCATGACAAGGCCACACATTGTCTCAGAGCGGCGGCTACGATCAAGGACCCAGCCAGCACCGTCAGATCCTTCAAGCCCGGCTAGTCAGTCACGCGCGATGCAAATATGCGATGCAAATGACGACTTGATAACCTGCCGAGACAGTGATTGGTAACGCGATATGTGATTCGGTGGACCAAGGGACGGCTGGGAGCGGCCATGGGCTAATCCCATAGACGGGGCCGGATCTGATGCTGGTGAGATCCGGTTCGCTGATATGCAGGAAAAGCAACGATGCTCCCACGCTGACCCATGAAAAGCCTCGAGTACGCGCAATCTCGCAGAAGTAATGTCTCTCCTTGTGAATCTACCGCCGATGAGAAGCGTATTCACATTCACGAAGACTTCTCATCCAAGGGGCAGATTGACCCATCGAGGTGGGGCTTTGTATGACTTGTGACTCGGGTCTGCGTCAGTTGTATCACCAGTCAATCACATCACGTATGGGCTGGTGTCGTCGGGAGGGCGTGGACAGATCAACGTAGATCATGGCTGGGTGCGGCTGAACGCCTATATGCCAGTCTCGTTCCGTGAGGGCTTGTTGGCTTGCATGTTTTGAAACACTACGAAGCGTGACTCGTGACAACGGTTGTGTCCTCCTGGAAATGACTCTGGCCGGGGATGATGCTGTTGGTGAATGAAAGCCATCTTTGTTGCAGTGAAGCGCTAGTCTTATGCATTGATGCAAAGCCACCCATGGGACATACCCAGTGCTTCGGAATCGTAAGTGCGCGTATCTCGTAGAATGACAGTGCGCCATCCCATCACTATATCACTCGACTAGCCATCTTCCTCAACGCAGCACAGCAGCGCCTTCACAGGGCAGACAATCGCAGGACGCGAAAGAAGGTGGGGAAGTCGATGGCGAAGCACGATCGCGACGCATCGATATCAAGTGTTGTGAAGTCTCGAATTTCGTGTGAATTTGAGTAAATCGGTGTGAGGTCGATGGGCCTCACTGGGCAAGCAGCCCGACGGTTATGCTCCTGAACACCCTTTCCCCGCCTCGGGGCGAGTTTTTATCGTCCATCCCGAAGAACCGACCCGCGCGACCATGATGCATGTCTTCGTCCTCCATCTTGATGTCTGCCTCCTCCTTTCTGAACACAATTCGGATCACACCGACAACAACAGCATCTCCCCTCTTCCCCTCTCGTCCCCGTGTACGACGCTTATCGGAGGCGGCGGGCCTCACGCTCGGACTCGAGAAGGCAGAGAATGTCGTTCTCACGGACTGGTAAGGGAGGACCCATTGTTAGCTTCGTCGCTCTTTTCACGTCGCATGCGAGCCTGAGGACAGGGCGCGAGAAAGTATGTGCGTACCGGGACCCTTGACGTTACGGATGATCGACCGGCTCTGGTCGTCCATGAACTCGACGCGGACCTGGGTGACACCACCACGCGAGCCTATAAAATCCAACAGTCAGCATGACGCCCGGGAAATTGACCACACTCTCCCAAATGTATGTTCATTCTTCGTAATCGATCGTCGCGGAGGTAGGATGACCAAGGATATCCGAATTCGATTCGAGTAGAGAACATCGTTTGGAAGAGGTCGGTTTGATCAATGGCGGGGATGAGAATTGCGTACCGGTACGGCCGAGAACGCGGGTGACCTTGACGAGCTTGACGGGAGCCTTTGAGTCCATTTTGACTGACTGTTGAGATTCGCGGGGGAGGATTTGCGAGAGGCGGTTGGGAAATGTAGTCTGTCGGGGAGGTCGTCTGGCGGGATGGAGATCGCTTCAGCAAAGTTCTTCGAAATTTGGGAGACAGGCAGTTGTGTGCCCACCTTGGTTCCGCAAGGGTTTGGCGAACCTGAACGGGGAAAGCGCGTCACGTGAGCGCTGATTTGCAGCGGTTCGAAAATTCGATGGTCAAGTCGGATTAAAGATAGTCCGAGAAAGCCTGCGACAGCTCGACCTCGTGGTTCCTATTAATGTGGGCATGGGCCTTTAATACTCCAGCACCCATGTCTATTGATTCACTCAGCATCATTTGTTCGTTTTTATTGACGTGATCGATCGCATGCTATTGCACGGTTGCTATTCGCGTACATGAGATTGGCCACGATGGCTTGACATTCGATCAATATGGTCTCACGAATGTCGAGACAAGCTTCCTCCGCGCGTGTAGGCATCTTCCGCGGATATGCGGAATCGTGAATCCAGGGATGCGCCTTCGGATGAGATACATCTCCCCACCCGTAATGCAGGAGATGTCTTGTAGACGCAGTGCAGGTAGAATCGGTGAGCCATGGGCCAAAAGCACACCCACACGAGATCGTAGAACCTTTTTCCACCGGGGTTTCCCGCCTTCGCTGGGGCGTTTAATCTCAACGGCGATGGAGGGACGGCACCGAACGTAAATGGACGACCTTACTATATGCGGCAGCAATGATAGCAGCGTGCTTGAGAACGATGGTAGCGGACAAGGGTGTGTGACAAAGGCAGCTGAAAATCATGCAGCATGCAGCATGGAGAATTGTTGCAGCGCTGTAGGAAACTGCTCCGCATACGAAGAGTGTTGTGTCACTCCGTGGAATGTGCTTACTGACACGGGAGCCCGGGAAAGGGTGGATGTCGCGCCCCCCAACGGTCTTCGATTGCCGCAGTCTGGTGACCACCAGAAACGTGTGGATATCCGGGCTAAGAGGACGGAGAAAAAAAGACCTCACTCGCCAAGAACATGCAACAGTAACCATCGGGACTGTCATAGAATTGTGGTCTGCAGAGAAGCCTATTTAAATGCCAGGAGATGGTGAGGAACTGGTAGGCACGACTAAGACAGACCATGGATGAGGTCTCGGATCTGGCCGTACTGTGGCGGTGCGAGCAAGGCCCTAAGTTGGTGTGCACCAGGCGGTGCAGCCATGATAAGGGAGAATCGGATCAATGATTGCCTTCGAGATTAGAGGTGGGAAAAGTAAAATTACTTGAAGTTGGATTCTGTGACTTGGCAAAGAGAGTGTTGCCGTAAGTCATGACAACATTTCGGTGACTCGAGTGGAAATTGATATTCCCAACGAAACCAGGATGGGCAAGATCGGGGAGTGCGGGCGCAATGGTGACGCGCTGAAGAGATGCAGGGCGACGACGGCGGTGGCAGGACCAGTAGAGAAAGATCACATGCAGCTCGATGGGGAGGGAAGGTCGACCAGTGCCTCGTAGTGAGAAACTTGGGAGTGTGCGTGATCATCACGTATAAGTCTTGGTCGTAAGCGAGAGGCCTTTTGCTAGTGTGGTTGACAGCTGCAGGTAGTGATCACCGGCCGGTGTCAAAGTCGAAAGACAAGAAACTCAGAGAAAGACGGCGATACTGAGAGAATCCAGCCTGTTGGTCACGCGTTGATACAGCATCTGGTACTGACGCACCAAGACGAGCAGCAATGGAGACCACATCTATCAGTTGTAGTCCAAGACTGTCAGCGACTGGGCTGCGGCGAATCCAGGCCCCTCGAGGCCTTTGGAGTTGGAGGCTTTGACGGTGACGGTTGGTGGCATGTGGGTGCACTGACCGCGCCTAAAACCGGCCACTAAGAGTCGGGTTCGTTTCTCCCATGAACGAGACTGGCAGGGTTTGTAGGGCTTAAGAGCGACCACCTGTAGGTATCGATGTATCACCGAATGGGGGTGTACGCAGGGGACGGCGAGGCACGAACGGCATGGCAATACCAGGGCTCGTCGTAACTTGGACTGCAATTCATGGACATGTGCATGCATGAGAATGGCTGCTACCCGGTCCTGCTTGATTTCTTTCCAAGTACCGTCCTAGCAGTTGCACAACGGGTCCTTTGTGAGATCTCACATCCGTACAGCGAAGGCCAAACTGCTAGTACGCGCAGGATCGCGGTCCGTCGGCGGGTGGTCCTCGATCCGGCGTAACAAAGTGTGGCCCAGTCGAACTTGGATTCTACGTTGTAATTGCATCTGGTTCGGCGCTTCCGTGCACTGTTCGCGGTGTGTGGGAGGACACCTACCTGACTGACGGTGCCCTGCATGGCTGCCAGCCGTCGATGCAGCCAGCCAACGGATTGCCTTGACAGGCATCACGCACATATTCAGGCTCGTGCATGCAACAACAGCAGCAGAAGCGACCCTTGTTCCAACCGCCAATAGACAAAAGTACTTGGTACTTTCCCGCCTTCCCCGGTGTCACGATGATGACCGGTGCTGTCAGGTGCCTAAGGTAGTACCTAAGACACAGTCAATGACGGGGATGAATAAGGTCGATTCCCGGGCGCTGCCTCTCTCCTTGTCTTCGATTGTTTCTTCCTGCGTGCACCTGTCCAGGGTCTAGCCTCGTCTCGCCGCGTCTCGCCTCGATCCAGCCCCTGCTCCGGCTCCTGACCAGGCTAACGCCTAGCTTAGCTGGATCGGAATCCGCTTCATCGTCTTCGTCACGGCATCCAACGTCCCCGAATCCGATCCATCGCATCCCCTTGTGTCCCCTAACGCACTAGCCTACTAAGGCACACACAGCCACACGCACTCGACCATCCTGCACGGCAGTCACTTGAAGCCTTTCAGGTTTGCGGGACCTCCGTCTGTTTCCCCCCTCCCCTCGTCACACAGGCTCGTAGTCCTCACGCGAGTACCTGCAGCACCTGCTGTGGTAGTTGTAGCTCTGCGCCTCACTGTCACTCTACATGGACAAATCCACTCCCACCGCATACTCCCATCTACTCGACTCACCTCAAGCTGTAGCTCGGCCCTGAGCCTCGCCCTGTGTCCCGCCAGCCTGGTTCCGCTGTGCTAGCCTGCTCTTCCGGTGGCGTTCTCCTCTTTTTGTCCCTCTTGTGCACGTTTCTGGCCCCAAGACTCGTACACCCTCACATCATCGCTTCCTTTCTGTCCCTCTCCTTCCATTGCCCCCTCGCTCTCGTGCTGCACGCAATTACTTCCTGCACACTCCCTTCCCAGTCCACACTCTCGTCTCCTCGTCTCACACCCTCCAACCCCCCTGCATGCAGTCGACCTCGCCGGCTAGCCACATGTTTGCTTCGTGCTTCGTGCCTCGTGCCCAGAGCATAGTGCTTCTCAATCAGATAAATCCACCTTTCCTCTCTCTCCCGTCACTTCTCGCTTCTTCAGCATCATCACCAGACCTCATCTGTCCCTGACGACATTTAATTGGCCTTCTCGCACTGCCAGAAGCTTCGAAACCCGATTGATCGACCCGAGTCATTCAACTCGTCTCGAACCCCATCAGCCCGTGTCAAGTGCGTCCCTGCATCTCACTTATTCGACCTAGATCCTCCACATTTCCGCCGCTCGCCGCCACTTACAAGTCCGCCGGTGGCTGCTCCCTCCAATCGCGACCCCCATCGTCCTTGCCTTCGATAATTACAGAGTCCTCCTCGGCCGGCTTCGACTTTTCTGACCAAATCCATCGTCTTCCTCCACCGAGTCACTCTAAATTCCTTTGATACCTGATCGAACTTCAAGGTACCAAAGTACCGCTTCAGTCAAGTCTGCGACCTCAGCGGCACAGCCTCATCCGCCACTCATTACGACGACGCTTGGCACTCACACTCCATCGGCGACCAATTCACACTTGCCTTTCGAGCTTCGGATATCAGCCAAAGTCCGTGAGGGCTGCCTCGGGCATGTCGGCTGCAGGGTTTCACCATGTTCGTCGCCCCTGTCTTCCCAAGTCTCCTCTGCTTCTTGAATCACTAGCAAACACCAGGCAACTAACATTTTATGGAACCTCATGTAGCCCTTCCAGGAGAGCAATTTCACACTCTTCACATGGTATCCAAAGTACCAAACATGTCAGCGATATTTCGTCGACCACGCCCAACACACAATGCCCATCCAGAGCGTTGCCGCCTTCGTCAATATTCTCCTGCCCTTCCAGATGGAAGAATTGTCCCCTTCCTCAACATCGTCCTCCTCGGCTCCTCCTAGCACCGTCGGGTTCGATCCCATGCCAAATCCCTCTTTCCACTCCAGCAGAGCCGCGGGCAAAGCTCCCGCCCGCCCATCAAGTCCCACTGTATCTCTTATACCCTTCATCCGCCGGCTTGTTGCCACGGGCTTCGACATCGCACCCATCATGCATGGCTTCTTCGGCGACGAGTGGCGCGAGGGCGTCGGCGAGATGCACGAGGTCGAGAGGAGGAATTTTCTCTTCGCCGCCAAGAGCGAGACCTGGCTCAAGGTCAAGGCACACTACGACATGCCCGATGGGCAGCTGGTTCCCTTTTTGAGCCCGTTGCAGCGTGTGCACGAGAAGGAGATTCAAGGGGCCGAGCACGAGTGGTCCAAGTGGCTGGCTATGCAAGACTGGATGCTCGGATCTAGAGCACCACCAGACGAGTCGGGATCAGGTGTCAGGATAAAGATGGAAGAGGATTGATGCGACTCGGGAAGGTCTGACACGGGTGCACGCTCTTGCGCTGCAGAAATGCGCAAAATCGTCAAACTGACTGGAGTCATTACATGGAACTCTCATTGAGCCACAAGTCAGGTCGCAGTTGCTCACGCGTGATCGCTGGACTGGGTCCTGGCATCGCAGCATCCCCTGGTGGGCACCATGGCCATGTCTTGAGACTTGGATCTCGAGAGCTCGGACTGAGGCAATGGGTTTGTGAGATACCCCGAACCATGGATGAATGGATGGAAGCTTGCGCTTGTGTCGTTGAACGGAGAACAACCACCGCCCAATGTTTATGATGGACCTCACACATTTCTGTGATAAGCGGACAGAGAACGACAGCCAGTCTGAAGAGAGGCAGACTCGGAGGAACTTGGCTTACGCGAGACGTCCCCCGCTTTGCCCAGGAGACACAGAATCAGGAATGCAAAGAGGACAAAGAATAAATACAAAGTGACATATTCGCAAGTTTACGTAGATATGCATCGCTGCAGAGGGTTTTCTCAGGCCACCCCGACCCTTCATACGTGAAAGGCGTCGCGTGAACAAGGGATGTAATAGGACCGCATATCACACACGTCAATGGACCGTCCCGCGCAGCATTCGCAAGCCGCTAACCCAGTAATCGCACAGGAGCAGCATACTTGTATGCTGCAGCTCGGCCATGCCGTTGCTGCACCACTCTTCCATTCCGCGTGTAAAATAGTAGTAATAGGAGTAATAAGAGTAATAGTGGCAGTGGTCGTCGTCGTAGAAGTGGCGGTGATGATGATTGTATGTACAGAAGCCTCAGATTCCCTAGAACGCCCACCGTCGGACTGTGTCCTGACTGGTCCGTTTCGGTCCCCTTTCTCGACTCGCCCTCATACCTTGAAGGTCAAGTTCTTTTTCTCTCTGCAGCAGCAGGAATGAGTCCGACCCGTGAAAACACAAAGCCAAATTGCGCCATTTCTCCTCTTTCCGGGCATGCCGTGTTCTATTTGGTCGCAAGGTTCGCGTGCATGTGTTGCACTGCCGCCGTCAACCCCTTGCAGACCGCGTGCCACGATGTTACACGATAGTGATATCATAGCTGCCCCTGTCCCCGGCACACACGCAGTACACCTCGGGGCCGCAAGCTGCAGCTTGAATACCTGATGTAATTGCTGTCTTGCCCTCCCTGAACGCCCAGGTGAATGCATGACATCCGAAGGTTCGCAAAATTAGTAGTAATGATGGGGGCCGTCCTGGTCGTACGAAAGGACCAACTATGGATGACAACATGGGCGCTTCGATTTTGCGAGGAAAAGGCGCAGCCTCAGGCCCAGAAGACGTCCCTTGCGGCCGTCCGTCGTTGAAGAGTGGCTCGTCCTAGTTCAGGAACCCCTTGCAGGCTGGCGTGCCGCAAAGACAGGGGATTCGGTCAAGGCTGCCGATCTCACGCTCGAACTTGTAGTCGTAGGTCAACTCTTCATCTAGGTGAACGCGTTAGGATTTGCGATGTGGTAGAAAAGATCTGGCCTAGGCCTTTGACTTACTCATGGCAATGTCACGCAGAGCATAAATGACAATGCGCTTGCTGCCTTCAACTTTGATGATCTTTGCGGTGCAGTTCGGCATGCAACTGTGGTTGATGAACCTAGCGATTCCACCTTTCTTCGTGGCGTCGACGACAGTGTTGTCATCGATACGGAAAAGGTAGCTGCTACCGATGCCGCTCTTGAGATACCTATTTTCGCGGATTTCGGCAATTTGCTGGCGCACCTCCTCGCCAACGTACTCGATAATCATGTCGTCCTTGTTCATGTTCTCCATGGCGTAGAGACCCCAATTATGAATAGCACTGCGAGCAAACTTGACAGGCTTCTTCCTCTTCTTGAGCTGGTTGAACTTGAAGACGTCTGAATCTTGACCGAGAGACTTCTTTTGGTCGTTGAGATCCGCCACGTACCGCCGGTTGGTTGCTCTATTTGCTCGAGAGTTGCCCTTGGAGATAGCCTTCTCGGCTGCGATGCGTGCTGCCTCAGCGGCCACTGCATTGGCATCTTTGCCTTGCTTCTTGAATTTGGCTTCACGTTCCTCCCGAGCCTTCTGGACCTTGATATGGTGGGGCAGGTATTTCGACTTCTCGGAGTTTAGGATCTTCTTGACACCTTCGGTACGTGCTGATCCTGTGGAGTTGGGTACATAGTAGCCGTCAATGGTCACGGGACTCGTGAGAACACCATCCGATGAGTTGAGCTCGCGCACGCGGTTGCGCCTCCATAGCCACGTCGAGGGATCGCCGAGGTCTGCCGTTCGATACTTCTTGAGAAGTCTAGGCAGATCGGGTGCATCCGAGATGCCCAGCTTGAAACCATCCATGGCGGCTATATCGGGTCGGAATCCAGCTGGTAGCTTCATCGCGGAAGTGAGCGGTTCAGTCGAGTATCTCGACTCATCTAGAGGCTCAACAACGGCATCAGACATGGTCTTTGATGCCTTCCCCTTAGATTGTTCCCAAGATTGTTCATCAGTTTCCTCGTCCGCAGATGCTGTCCCTTGCCGGCGTTCGAGGGCCTCCTTCTCCTCCCGAAGCTCCTTCTTTGTCTTCTTCTTCGATTTGATAGCCTCTACCTTGGGATCACTGATTTGGACAGCTGCTGGGGAGTTGGCTCTGGAAACTGCGCTCGCATCTTCGTCGGGCAAGTCGATCTCCTCTGTATCCTGTCGATCGCCATACGCAGCATCTGACGGCTGTATCTTGACTTCCAGAACATCATCACCAGTCCGCTTTTGGCGCTTGAGAGCCCTTTCGAGGGCAGATTCTAGCTTCCGCTTCTTTGGTAAAGGTGCATCAGCGACGACGAAGCTGACCTCGGTGGCTGAATCCTCATCTCCAGGCCCCCATGAGCCTAGCTTGCTGTTCTCGTCGTCTGTGCTCATGCGACTGCGAGGCCTGGAGTCAATATCTTCAGTCTCCCGCCTTCGTCGAGCCCGCGTATCGACGTCATCATCGGACTCGGAGTCGCTGTCGACACTCTGGAGGCGATGGTGTAGCGAACGTACGACCGTTCGCGCGGGGCGTGATCGACCAAAGGGATCGACATAGCCCACCTTCTGGGCTTGCTTCTTCGTTTTTGCTTTGCGAATGCGTGGTAGAGCATTCGGAACCAGTCGGCGCGTTCGCTGCTCGATCGGATCTGCCCGTGCCATGGGTGAACCCAAGCGAGAGCCGTCGTTGCTTTCATCTTCCGCTTGGCTCTCTTCCACATCGTCAGGGTGTGTGATGCCAAACTTTCGCCGTATGGCAACGTGCTTCGCCGGGTCGAGGAAGTCTGATAGCAGGGGGGCAGCAAGTTTGGTTCGAATGTGTCGGATCAAGTGCTCTGCGAGTTCTCGCCTCAGAACCTGTCCTGCTTCAGGGACGGGATCGAAGTTCTTGGCGCGTTGCTTCTTCTCCTCTTCCAGATCGGCCTCCTCTTCACGTCGTCGCCTGACTTTCTCGTCTTCTCGCGGTCTTGGATCGGGACGACGCACCAAGGGGCGCGGGCTCCGGCTCCGGCTCCGTCTATCATGGTCTCCTGACTTATCATCTTTGCGTGGGAGACAAACTTGCATTTTCATGTCGTAATTGAAGAACTCGGTATGATTAACAGCACGAAAACATCTTTCAGCTTCGCTGATGCCGTAGCCCGAGTTTCGAAAAGTGACGAAGAAACCAGATTTGTCAAAGTGGATGTCCTCGAAGGCGTAGTTCTTGAGTCGTTTCTTCATGTGCGGGACAATACTCGGCAGCGCAGGAACGCTTTCAGCAGTCACCCAGATGTAAACATCGCTGGCTAGCTTAGTCGCCCAGCTATCTGCTTCGACAGCCACAGGACGCGCTGCGCTCGGCGTAGGGCTTTGTGATACTGGAGTCGGCACTTGTCGTTGTAATGCAGGACCTTTCGGTGCGGTTGGTGGCGGTCGACCAAAGTTTGGGCCCTTAGGCCCTGTAGGAGGTGTCTTCGTGGCAACGGCTGATTCCGCTGCAAGTTTGCGCTTCTCTTGTTTTTCGCGATCGCGCTTGAGGAAGTACTCAAGCATCTGCCGGCTCTTGCGACCATCAGGGTCATACTCGACCTTAACGAGATCGGCGTCGACCTTGATCCCTTTGGCACGCACTGCACGACGAGCCGCATCCATTGCTGACAATGAACGGCCCGGCTTACGAGAGTCGCGGTAGCGGATAGTTGCAAAGCCGAGATAGCTTCCTGTCTCTGGATGCATCTTATTACTGCTCTCGGCGATCTCGCCGAAGGCTGCGAAGACCGCCGTCACCTTGTTGAATGGCACCAAAGGATTGTAGCGTGTGACAACAATCTGGGTAGGAGGACCCGGTCCTATTGATGTTTTTGGGTCGTAGGGATAAGGCTTGAGGTTTTCCGGAGCGGGCCGAAGTCTCGTTTTGGGAAGGTAGAAGTCGGTATTGATATATCCCAGGGGATCTCCCGCCGTCTTGACAAGTCGAGGATCCGGTGGGGGAGCGTCATCTTCCTGTCCAATTTATTAGCCAAAATTTCAACTTCCACAGATGACGCTCCCCCTTGGGAAGGTGAGAGATGTATATAATATTGTACGTACCAGACCGAAAGTCTCATATGTCGGTTTCGAGCTCTTGGCACCTTTTCTGCGATGTCGTTCGAGGAGTGGATCGAAAGTGCATTTGCTGCCTTTAATGGAAGGATAGGGGTCACGAGCTGGCATGCGCGCTGGCAAGTCTGAGTTTTGAGGGGTCGAGTTATGTGCGCGGGAGCTTGAGAAGCCTTCCGAACCACGCTCGGCAATCAAGTCGGTCGCCGATGAGGCTGCCATGTCTGATATTGACGCAGCAGCCGTCAGCGGATGTGAGGGTGATTGCTTGCTCGTTTGTGGAGTGAGACTGGAGGTGGACAAGCGCGACGGGGTGGAGGTCGCGACAGGGCGTAGAGAATTGCTGAAAATAGAGGAAGTTGTGCTGTTGTAAGAACTGGTCGAGTCAACGGTGCCTGGCATCTCACCAGGGGGAGTACCGTTTCCTTCTGGGTGAAATGATGTTGTGTCGTGGTGAGAAGCGCTGTGCGAAGGGTATGAGGGGCCGGTCGCGTCGGTCTCTGAGGCCAGCGCGCGACCTCGCGATGAGTCGGAGACGGCGGCGTGACCAGGCAACGAAGCCCGATCGACGCGACTGCGCGTCAAGGAGTCTTTGACCTTGTGAGCAGATGGGAAGTATTGCTCGAATCCAGGCACGGAGGAAGTAGGAGCCATGGTGTCAGGCGACCTCTATCTTGCTATCGGAACCAGCGTACAGCGATCATGATATCTCTCGTGCCTGGGGCTGCGAAAGGAGAGAGCTAGCGACGAATGATGAAATGAAGGGGCCCCGGAGCAACGGCGACGTCGGATGCGACGACTGTGGCCTCGGACGCTGGCCAAGGTTGTTCACGCGACCGAGGCGCTGAAGGGACGGCTGGGAGGCAGTGACGGCTGTGCGTCATTCGCGTTGAGCGAGGTTGAGGCGTGAGAGGTTGGGTGAAGTCAGGCGGACGGTCAAAAGCGAGTGGATGGGACGAGGAAATGAGGCGCAACCCGCATGCGACACTGGCAGGAAAGGGTGAAGGTGGATGCGCAGCCTGAGGGAAGGCTAGAATGCGCGTTTGTGAAGAAATCAATGGCGGTGGTGGGAGAAAGTTGGAGGTTGACACCTGGTGCCCGACTGCGATTGCCAGTGCGGTTGGCGGGTTGCTGCAGGGGGGGTGGGTAGCGGGACAGCCTGGAGGGAGAGCCGAATTCCCATCATTCAAGTGACTGCATTTGGGCTGCTGCCAGTGCCAGCACTAGAGGCAGAAAACGTCACGTCGGCCACACGTCGATTGCGCGCGTTGAGAGGGTGGAGCGTTGCTGGGAACTTAGCTGCGTTGTAGCTTACATCCACTCTAAGCGCAGACGTCACAGGACACGGTACTTCACCCGCAAGTAGCGTCTGGCAACACTCACTTCAAGTTTCCATCTCCACCATTCCGGTCCGTGAGTCGCGTGCACTCGCCGTCGACTCGATCAGTCCAATATGGCAAGAATCGAAAAGACCTAGCAGCAGCCTCGTGCATGCCCCACAGCCGTATCAATGCAGCTATCGTTGCTTGTCTACGATGCAGGAACATCAGTGCCAAGGTGCCTGTCCTCTGCGGACCAGGCAGTAGCTCCGTGCAGACTTCAAGTTCCTCTCAAGCTCAGGTAGTGCCAAGAATGCTTCTAGTGGCCACAAGTTTGTCATTGCTCTCATCAAGTTACACAAGACTACTCATAAAATAATCAAGCCATAGCTTTCACCCTAAACGCCATATCCTTGAACGCCTTGCAAAGCCTTGATCTACCTTGAACGAGTTGCACCAGGCCAATATGCCAAAACTGCAGCTGATCAGAGATCGAGGCGCAGCTCAAACTCCTCCTCATCTTCTTCAAGCAACGACTGTGGCATGACTGGCATAGGAAGATCCTCATCCTCGTCCAGACTGTCAAAGATGGACAGGAACTGTGGCTTTGGAGGGCTGGCTGGAGCAGCTGCACAACGCATCGCATTGCGCGCTCGTGCAGGTGTGATCGTCTCATTCGATGAGGTACTGACAGCATCTGCCTCTTTGGGAGCCTTGTTGGATCCTGTTTTCGCATTTCGTACCAACGACGATGCCGACCGACCTTGATTGTATCCGAGTGTTGCGCGTGAAGCCATCGCTCTCGAGGACCCGGTCGTTGGATTCTGGGCCGCAGCTATTGTGCGCTTAACAGTATTAGAGCTCTGCAATAGTGAGCTCAGAGGTCGTCGCGTTGGAGCTTTGGCTGTGATTGCAGGTTTGACCGTAGGCTTGGGACGAGTTTCCGAGGGTTGCGACAACGCAGCTGCTGCTCGTCGGGAGTTGATGGTCCCGGGATCACGATGTACGCTCTTGGGCATTGCATTCGGTTTCGGCACCGATGTCTTGACCACAGTCGGCTTTGTGGGGGCAACATCATCTCTGCGAACTGTCCAGTCGAGATCTCGGAGATCCCGCTCATTGCGCGCCGCTGCTCTTTCCAACAGCTGCTCCATTTCGTCTTCGAGCTGCTTATCCTTGCGGGAAACGCCATTCTCATCTACAGGGTTGTGGTAATAGTCGTAAAAGCCCTTGAGAAGGTTTTCGTTCTTCAGCCCATCCATCGATAGTCCCAAGGGGAGGACATCTGACTCGTACGGCTGATCCTTGACAGGTGGAGGTGCGTATTCGGGCTCCTCGTCGTCATTATCGGATTCGACCTTGTCTTGCCTCACATCAAACTTGATCGGCGCAACCTCAGGTGCTCGGTGCTTTGGTCGCTGCGTAGTTGTCGGCTTTGCTGCTGTCTTTTCTAGCTCCTTCACAATGCCCTTAACACCACCAGTTTGCCCACCCCTTGCCTTTGCGTTTGTCGTCTTGTTGCCTAGCACAGCTCGGTTCTGGTTCCCTGCGCAAGGTCAGCCCTACATCTTCTCAACTAAGCCAAGTATGCTGACCTATTGGTGTCATCAACGCCTGCCGGCCACCGGCACCTTTGCCTCCTGTCCTTTCCATGCCCCCGATCTTGGTACCCGTGACGGCGCCCTTAGCCGCAAATGCAGTCGATGCATTCTCGTCGTTGAATCGCGAGGGTGTCTTTGGGTAACGAGCTCCAGGTGTTTTTGGATTATGTTTGGTTGGCACCTGGTGACTGTGCACCAGGTTTTCCTGGTCACGATGAGCCGCAATCATCGTGCTATGAATTGAATGATGTTTCTTCGTGTTTTGCCACTGCAATAGTCGCCTGATTGATGTTCCGGTGATAAGTATCAAATCGTGTCTGAGCTACGGGTACATGATGTAGGCTTCTCGCAGTTGCCGGACAGGGGCTTGTTGATTGAAGTGGACCCCGAAAGTTGACGGGGAAACAGCGACTGCGCCAGACCCTTTTGTGTGGCGGACGACGTTGCAACGCCGCCCACTAGCCACACCTCGTGCGGGTACTTGTCTCATGGAGGGGCATCATTTCTCCTCCCCTTTCCTGGCATCAACACTACCCCAACCTTACGACCGCATCCGAGCTATACAACATCTTCGCTCGTTCTGTCCCGAACTTTCCGGCCCGATTCACAGTTGATCACAACAACCGCTCACCATGGATCGCATCAAAGAGGTGTGTATCACTCTTGCCCCTTTCCCATAACCCCCGCCAAACGCCTGTGGAGGGGTAACCGCCACGTCCGCTGAGGCGCAGGCATCACTGGTGCCTCACCACCGCTACGCAACAATGCTGACACCGCCTTGCCCGACAGAAAATGAACTCCCTCCGCCTGGAGGCCGACGAGGCTTCTGCCAAGGTTGAGGAGCTCCAGACTAAGGTGAAGACCCTCGAGCAGGAGAACCTTTCCAAGGAGCAGGAGATCACCTCTCTTCAGCACAAGAACAACCTCCTTGAGGGCGAGGTCGAGAAGCTCGAGACCGCCATCAAGGACTTCAAGAAGTCCGCTGAGGAGGGTCAGCAACACGGGACCCAGAACGAGACCCTCAGCCGTCGGCTGCAGCTTCTTGAGGAGGAGGCGGAAGACGCTGATAAGACCCTGCGCGAAGCCAACGAGAAGTGCGTGCCTCCCAACACACCCTCTATCCCAACCCCCAGATTACTGACCATTCATCTCAAATAGGCTGCGGCAGACCGACGTCAAGGCTGGTCACTTCGAGCGCAAGGTCCAAGCCCTCGAGAACGAGCGTGACCAGTGGGAGACAAAGTACGAGGAGCTCCACAAGAAGCACACTGGGCTCCAGAAGGAGCTCGAGGACCTCCAGCAGGAGATTGGCAACATTTGAGAAGCGCTTTGTACCAAGTTCATTTCGTCTCGAAACGATTATCAGCATATGGATTGCCGTGTGTGTTGTACCGAGGACGTAACAATCAGTACATGACAGTAATACTGGGATATTCATCCTACCCCCGTTGCAAGAGAGGGTTGCCGTGGTCATTCCAGCACTTCTCATGTTGAGACGCTATCTTCATGTTTGTCTTTGTTCAGAAACAGGGTATCGCTCAATCTCAAAAGTCATGTGCACCATTGTATGTGATAGCCGCCGACAACATCCGATCATCAAGAGCGCCCACCCCTACTCTTGATCTTGCGTTTCTTCTCCGTAAGTTGCCGCTCGATTTTCGTCTCGTAACGGAACTTCTTCTTTTTCTTCTTGGGTTGCTTCGGTTTCGACTCATTCTCGTCAGCCTCCTTCTGGTCCGCACCCTTCTCGGCCTCATCTTCTTCGTCCCCAGCCTGCGGTGGCTTCTCAAAGCCATCTCTTGAAACCGCTACCGACTCGACGGTGACAGTCGTGTACCTGTCCTCGTCGATATATTCCTCCTCTTGGTCCACAATGTCTACGCTCGGAGGGTCAGGAAGACCTTCCCACTCCTCTCCCTCATCCTCCTCGTCAGAGCCTTCTGGTTCGTCCGGGATAGCGCCCGACTCTCGTAGCATTCTGTTCACGGTCTGGACGTGTTCTTCGACCTCGCGCTTGCGATCCTCTCGAGCCTAAAGTTCCGAAGTTAGCTCATGGACAGACAAGTCAGACCAGGGACCCTTGAACACACCTGTCTCCTTGTCTCCAACTTCTCTTGCTTTTCCCGTTTCGCAGCCTCCTCTTGGGCATTCTTGATGCGTTGCTGCTTGCGCTTGTGGAATCCAGTGAGGTACTCATGGCGGGCGTCGAAGTCGAAGTTGACCTCCTCGACGGCAGATGTTGTCTTTCTTTTCTTGTTCGGTGGAGGCAAAAGGCTCTTCTTGGGTCGCGGCTTGGCAAACATGACGGGCAAAGAATGGGCGCAAAGTATGACTCTTTGCTGTCTACGATGCGATTTTCCAGGTTGACGCCGTAGGCTCAAGGCTCAGCATATTTCAGAGGGTCCGGTTCTTCACCGAGGTGTGCAAGAAGCGGGGCTATGATAGTACTGAACAATATTGCGAGACTTTTGCCCTAACGAAATAATTGATGGAATCGCTCATGGACCGTTTCGGGGGTGCATTGACTTATTCTTAACCACTCGTTATACCAAGCGATCAAGTCACTGAAGCTGTTGGAGAGATATACTCGAAAGGCTCCTGGTCGAGAACGCTTATGCCTCTAGAGGGGCGATCGATGTATGGGTGCTTACATAAGTTCAGCTGCATCATTGCTGGCGCCTCGTCTCAGGTCGGAGCTCCCTCGGGGTGACGAACCAAGCACCCCATCCATCATACAGCTCTGCCAGCCATGCGTTCCTCAGTGCTTGCTGGTGCCTTCGCCTTCGCTGGCCTTTCGGCTGCCTTCTCAGACTCTGCACCATGGATCGTCGCATCCACTGAGCCGTAAGTTAGCTCCTTTGGGTTCCAGGATCGAGACGCGGCAGCGGCGAACGACTATGGCTAACGGGAGTGACGTCTACAGCTTCAAGGCCGGTGTAAGCAACGACAAGATTCAGACCAGTGCCACGACGCTCAAAGCGACCAAGGACTTCCTTTCAACATGCCCGACACAGAGATACGTCGTCCTTACGCAGGCCGGACTTCACTACTCTGACCTGGTTGCTGAGGGCGGCAACCCGATGAAGAAGCTCTGGAGTGTCATCGAGAGCGACGCCTCGACAGGAAGCTATATCGTCCCAGAAGTAGTCGGCTCAGCAGTGGACAGCGTGGATATCAAAGCACACATTGAGGAGTCTTGCCGCCGACAGGACAAGACGTGGGTTATGGGTCAAGCGGATTTGGCCTCGCTGGGCGAGGACAACGGACAACGCATTGAGACCCTTGCAGCCAATGGTACGTTGTCTCAAACAATACAATTTTGCCGGAACTTTTGCTAAGTTTTTAAGATGCGGCTCTTGAGGACAGCGTGATGTCCATGTTGCGCAGCGACAGCTACACCCTCATCTACTACGGCATCCCCCCGAACGCCGAGGAACCCGCTGTCTACGAGCCTGAGTTCGAGGAGCAGGCTTTCATTAACCTCAAGAGGAACGTGCAGGGTCAGCCCTTGAGGCGCGCCAGCAACGAGACGGACTGGAACAAGCTCCCACTCTTCGAGAAGTACCAGTTCTTCACACCAGGTAAGCGCAGACACCCGCAGGTTTCTGTATGATGATTTTTCTGACCAGGAGCAGGCATCTTTATGGGTCTTCTTGCCGTTATTCTGATTGGGTCTATCCTTACCGTCGGCCTCCGGGCTCTCTCAAGCCTCGAGGTCTCCTACGGTGCGTTCGAGAAGGACATGGGACCGGCTGCCCAAAAGAAGCAACAGTAAATCTGCTGGCAGCAGCACGAACGTCAAGATTTCGGTATTTGGAGAGGATGTGAATCATTGGAGAAGCTCATGTGGCTTCAGATTAAGTGTATCAATAGCTACGCACAAGCCTTTGAAGACGGGAGTTAGGGTCTTGATTGCATCATAGTACATCGCGAATGGATCAGCGCAGGAGGCGTATAGCCGCCGGGAGAGTTGCGAATGGATGATTCTACTATTGCCAATTGCCAAGATCGAAATGGTCCTGACGAAATCTTGCTACGCCAAACGCCCTACCCATGCTATGCCCATCCAACTACTACTCTCTCGATGATGGGCTTCTTGCGAATCTCAACAGCACACAAGACCCGAACATCTTCCCACGTTCTTTGCATCAAGTGCCTCAGACCAAGTGACTAGGAAGCAAGAAATTGGCGATCCCCTCCTTGACAGCGTACTCGTGCCCACAGTTGCCACACGCCAGCTTCCCCTCATTCATCGACGTCTCCAGCAAGAGGTGGTGCAAATCCTGCAGCATCTTCTCATCGGCTCGCAGGTCCTCCGCCGTCGGCGGCTGGTCAGGCAAAGCCGGGAATCCGAGCTGATGCACCGTAACATTAGCCAGATGCTCTGCTCCATAGGGTAGGGAGGGGCTTGGGAGCAAAATTGCAGGAATGAAAGTCCTTACTTCTGACGTCGTTGTCTTCAGAGCCTCCCAGTCCAATCGAGGAAGCACATTAATGATCATTTCGGGGTTCAGCTCGATCTCATCCTGCACAAGTTCGGCGTCCTTCGGGTGAAGGGGGTAGCAGTTGGAGGAAGCCTTGCAGGCCTTGACGGCGCAGGTGAGGAAGTTGATCGTGAGAACCTTCATCGTGATCTGGCTTCTGATTTGGAGATGAATTCTGCAGTGACGAGATCCTTCTCCTCCAGGCGTTAAGTTAAGCGAAGCGCTGGCGGTTGAGTGTATCGTAGTGTGGGCTTTCTCATCCGTCTTTTGCTGTGCAAGACTTACAACTTTTTTGCCCCACGTGACGGCAG
Organism: Sarocladiaceae sp. R1802; assembly: GCA_023628655.1. Taxonomy (NCBI): domain Eukaryota; kingdom Fungi; phylum Ascomycota; class Sordariomycetes; order Hypocreales; family Sarocladiaceae; species Sarocladiaceae sp. R1802. The sequence continues at coordinate 131,963 of JAMAKF010000009.1, forward strand.
CGCGAGCCAGCCCGCTTGCGAGACTTACTCTAGGTCAAGTCATAAAGCATCCCATTACGAGTTGGTGCCAGCTTTAAACCAAATACTACTTCACTAAAAACCAATATCGCTCACGTTTGATCTCTGTATATTTCATTCTTGTAATGGCTTCCCAACCCTTATATAACTCTAGACACGGGACTTCTCGTCCATGGCGGCGGCATCTGCCTGCATGCGAGAGCGGACGTACAGACCGAACATCGCAAAGACGACACCAATTATCATGAAGTTCTGCATCGCCGACATACCAGCCATGCTGTCGTATCCGGGCTGGCCTTCCAGAGGGTTGCCACCTACTTCTTCCGAGGCATCGGGCCGCACCCATTCCGCGCTACCATACTCGTTGCCTGAACACACACACCAGCACGATCAGCCCACTGCCCTCTTCGTTTGTCTCGGGAAAGAAGGAGTGTGTCTGTGCACCAAAAAGCGGTCGCTCTTTGCAAACTTGATCGTTTCAAAGAAAATTGACTTCTTCCGAGGCACTGACAGATGCACAAGAAAATAATGGCAGGTGCTCTTTTTTATTTTACTTTGGGGCGGACGGATGCATGATGAGGGAAGTGCGGGTTTAGAGGTCGATGTGAATACCTTCAGGAGGGACCTCAAGCTCGCCGCTCTTGACGATCTTGACGGTCTCGATAGGCTTGTCACCTGGCGCGGTCTTGCAGTTCTCGATCTTCTCGACGATCTCGTAGCCCTCAAGGACCTCGCCGAAGACAACGTGACGGCCATCGAGCCACCTGTAATGAAGAAGTTAGTAGTTGTTCGCAGACAATGAAGTATGGTGATAGACTAACGAGGTGACGACAGTGGTGATGAAGAACTGAGAGCCATTGGTGTCCTTGCCGGCGTTGGCCATGGACAGAATTCCCTTCTTGGTGTGCTTGAGCTTGAAGTTCTCATCAGGGAACTTGTTACCATAGACTGTACGTCGCGTGTCAGCTTTGCAATTCAAGCTCAAAGAACGACCTGTGCAACTCACTGGACTTGCCACCGGTACCATCGCCCTTGGTGAAGTCACCACCCTGGATCATGAAGTTCTTAATGACACGGTGGAAAGTAGAGCCCTCGTAACCGAAGCCCTTCTCGCCAGTAGCAAGGGCACGGAAGTTCTCAGCAGTCTCGGGGACGGTCTTGCCGTAAAGACCCATGACGACGCGGCCAAGCTGCTCGTCGCCATGCTGGATGTCGAAGTAGACCTTGTGGGTGATCTTGGGACCCTTTGCGGCCTCTGCGGTCTGGGCGAAGAGCAGAGTGCTCAAGCCAAGGAGCAGGGCAGCGGAAACAAAAAGGCGCCTTAGGTTGAACATAGTGACGGTGTTTATGCGTGGCAATGCCTTGGTGATGAATTGCCGGGAAGTGATGATGAAAGAGGAGAGGGGGGAAGAGGGACGGAAGAGAGACAGACGAGGCGGGAGCTTGATGATAGCTGTGGCAGTAAGGGACACGATTCCCAATTGAGACCAAGCCCGGGAGCTCGGGCCCCGGGGTCTGAGAGGAGGGGTCTCGCCACTATAGTGAGCCAGGGGCCAGAAATGGTACTGCTAACGCTGAAGATGTAACGCGTCAGCTGGGGCTTCTAGTGAGATCGTCCCCGCCACCGTTTCAGGGATCTCTACCAGCCTGTGAGAGCCTCTGATCACCAGAGATATGGGTGTCCTGGGGGGCAGAGCCGTCCCAGCCCAGTGCCAGTGCCAGTGCCGCTGACGCATCTGCCAGTGCATCTCAAGATCACATCAGTGGCCCAGGCTGCCACTCTGGTATGAAACCTTGACCAGCCGTTTCAGTACAGCTTCCGAATAGCTTCCCCTTTCGGTTGAGGTGGCCACTTCGCCTGCTTTCTACATTCAAGACATGAAAACGCGCACTTGCCAGTAAATGCGTACGAAAATGAGAAGATACAGCAGACACTGCATGCATTTGATGCTTACACGAGCTTTGTTTCAAAATGGCGTACAAGAGGCCCTGAAACGCCATGCCAGCGCCTAAACGCCCGAACATCTAAGCCAACCTGCCATTAACTATCTATGCCCGTCCGTTGGATGCTAAACGAAACCACGGTCCCTCTTCTTCCTTGAACGTTGTAGATCTAGAGAATCTTCCTCGCTCAGACCCCGTCTCGTGTGTCTGCCGCCTCTCTTGTGTGTATTGTGAGGGCACTGCCGCAGACACTTCCCCCATCTCTGCATCTGAACCTAGATTCTGCATCTCTTTCATCACAGGTCGACCCCAAGTCCATCTTTTTGGCAACATGCAGACCAGCGCGCTCACAACATAGCATGCACCAAAAGCCACCCCCAAGCTCGCATACATGCTGAAGATTGATCAGTCATCCAACCTGTGAAAGTCGTCGTAAAGTGTCCACTTACGTGTTGAAATCCCCAGCGATGGCGTACCGGTAGCACACCCATACGTTCATTCCTGCGATCAATACCGTTACCGACCAGCAGACCCTAGCGATAGTATTGGGTTGCCACCCGCGCATGGCAATGCCTATCTGGATAGGTAGACTCGAAAGCGGCAACATGCTCGAGACCGCGAGCAGACCCTGGAAAAAGACCGTCCGGACACCGTAGGATATGATGAGATTGATATAGACGACCAGAAAGATGCACAGTTCCGCCATGCAGATAGTGAAAAGCGCTGACGAGAACCATGGCGCGGCCCAGTACTTGTCGTCCTCCAGTATGAAATGGATGCGGTTCCATCTGTCCTTCTTGTCTTCCAAAGGGGGTGCCTGTGTAGCGATTGCAAGGGCGTTTTCCTCCGGGTTCAGATTTGCTCCAGCTGTCGGCTTTGCATGCTGGTCCTCGTTCTCCAAACCCTCGACGGCTCTGATCCGTTGCGAAGGCATAGCTTCATCGCTGACAGAGCGATGCGAAAACGTCCCGATGGTCGCGATAATCGGGCTGGCCAGAAGCATCAGCGGTAGCAGCTGTCCAAAATCCATAAGCTTGTCTTCCTGCGCGAAGTCTTTGCCGTCCTTCACGAAATCAGTCTCGGACTGCTTCTCAACCACCAAGCGCCAAAGACCGATTAGAGTTCCACCATACAGCCACCCGACATCAGAGAGCACGGAGGCGTATATATCCAAGATGACTCTGAAAAAGAAATAGGTTGTCAGAATCGGACTTTCGACCAGGAGAAACCATGGCTCCGGGCTGATGCGGTGTCTGGTCACAGCATCGAAGTTGCGGAGGATCCAACCGAAGAACTTGCGCAATTGATAACCGAGCTTCCCCCTGACCTGATCGCGGAAGAATGTCGAGGATGAGTTGAACAATTTGATCACCCGTGTTATATAACTGGAGAGCAGAAAGATCAGAGAGATCAAGACGTTTTGGAAAGCACGAGTAGCAGCAAACTTCAACGGCTTATTGGGGTGCCCGAATGTTTTCTCATGCATGAAGTGCCGCGTCTTCTCGTTGTAGAAGCATCTCATCGGCGTTGCCGGCTGAGCAGCCGACGCAGACGGGCCGAGGATGTCGTAGATACCATTCGTATGCCAGTTGAAGTACATACTAGGAACCATGGCTATGATGAGCAATATGAGGAGGCTGGTGATCATGACGATGCGCCAGCCTCGCTCCCACGGTTTGCGGTGGAGGTAGCGACGGAGAAAGATGAGACCACATTGATGTGTAAGGTTAGAGAACCAGGCGACGTAGACGATCAGCTGCCAGTAGTACGCTGGAATGGTCTCGATCGCACTGAAGCCTGCAATGAGAACGCAAAGACCGGTGAGGATCTGAAGGTCACTTAGACCGAGAATGCACTGTGGCCGACTTTTAGCAGGCGCTGATGAGAATCTGTTTAGTTGTACTTACCCTCCTGAAAGCCTCCTCGATTTTCGGCTTGCCTGGAAACCATCTTGGACGCCACTTGATGATCCCATACAAGCGAACCTGCACGTCGTAGATGTACTCATCCACGGGGTTCGGTGGGACATGGTTCTCTGCTGCCCACCGGACGGTGGCTTGTGTACTACTCAGGGTGGTTGCGCGACGTTTGCTGAATGTCCTTCGTCTATCCGGAAATTGCGTAACCTTTGGATCAAATACGAAGAAGTAGTAGATGGTGACGATGATCAGTGCAAGACATCCGCTGCCAACAAAGCTGGCAATCACCTGCAAAGTACGTTTAGTAATATGCACGATACAATGGGTGCGAGGAGAACCTACACCACGTCCACCAATATCCCTATCAGGTTCCAGGGACAGAACAGCCAGGGGATCGCAGTCCTCCTGACCCTCAGGTAACGTCAGGTTCACCAGGTTATCCGGCTTCGGAGCGACGATGCCAACATCGACTCCGGCCATAGCTCAGGGTGCCCTTGGACGTCCTCTATCACCGTGGAGACAACCTGAGAGCGCCTCTAAGAGCGCCTCTCGGCATTGGGGATGGCCTACCACATCTAAGCCGCGTTGTGTTTCGCTGACGTCGGTGATGGTAAGGGTTGCTTGGCACGACTGAAGGCGACACTTGTAGTTGGCCGGAGCGGTGCACCTGATCGTGAGAAGGACACACCGAGAAACCGTCTTGGATAAATAGCGAATCCTCGTGAGCACAGTGTTCTTCCTTGACGAAATTTGATGAACATGAGTGACGGGTACATAGGCGAGGGCTGCGCCTCTTTCTGCCCGTCAGCGCATCACTGCCGTTTCAGGGTCTGGCGGGCACCTAAGTACAGTGTTTTTGCGTACTATGTCGATGGTTCTCTCACAGATAGACCATTCTATACCTGGCGATAAAAATTATGCATATGAGTTTGAAGTGCCATTGAGACAGCCAGACTTTAATCAGCCGTCTTTGGAAACAACAATGAATCTAGAACTGCATGCATCGTCAACCCGAGCCAACTTCGACTTGCAGTGTCTGGACACATGGTGGGTCTAAAGGGGGATTCGACCAATTAGCGCGCATCACCGGTCGCGACTTTGAGGTGGTCCAACTTTTGATCGACTCGCATCTCAACCTCACTTAACCGTGCAATGAAACTGCTGGCCAGACGAATCTGCCACCATGGTAAGCGCAACTTCGCCCTATCACTTCAACCGCTCCCATATAGCTAACAGCTGTCAAGGTGTTTATTCTAGGTGTCAACTTCGCTGAGGGCCGCCTCGTCCAAGTACGATCCCCCCTTCCACACCAAGTCTCTGATGGCGAACGACTGCAGAACTGACATCCCTTCACTCTCCAGAATGCCCTTCAATCCTTCTACGGCCTGGGACCAACCCACTCGGCACGAATCATGGCCAAGCACTCGATTCATAAGCTCGCCAAAGTCGGCTCCCTCGCCCCGAGGACCGTCACTCTCCTGACCGCAGATCTCGGTCAGATGACGCTCGACAATGACGCGCGGAAGGTCGTCCAGGAGAACATCAGGAGATTGAAGGATATGGGCGCCTACAGGGGGAGGAGACACGCAATGGGACTGCCGGTTAGGGGGCAGAGGACGAGGAACCAGACCAAGACGGCCACCAAGCTGAACAAGATGCTCAGGAGATAGAGAAAGGGCCGTGGCGCATAATTGCGGTCGTTGAGGGCAACGAGCTCTGCAACGAGTACGTCCACCGTTGCTGTATCATGAATGTATCAACACAATCTGTTCTATCCTGCTTCATCTGCTCATCTCGGCTTTAAATTATCCTTGGATGTTGGCGGTATCGAACAGGTCCGGCTCGTCATCTTCCATAATCGGCGCCATAGTAGCCTGCATGACTGCTGCAATTCGATCGACTTCGGCCCAGACCCTCAAGACATTCCCACCAATAATGCCGCGGATGTGCGAAGCAGAGACACCATTTTCCAGCAGTGCTGCCACGAGATCTGGGTACTTGCTCACGTCCTCGAGCCCCTTGGGAACGTCCTCGATACCATCGAAGTCCGTGCCGATGCCGACGTGCTCGTAACCAATGAGCTCTCCAATATGCATGATGTGCTTCACGACCTGGTCGAGTGTGGCCTCTTCCGGGACATACTCTGGCATTCCCGACGGATCCGAATCGGAGGAGCGGCAGGAAATGAATTGCGGAGCAATATTCACCATGACAACGGAGTTGCGGCGCTTCACAAGCTCTAGGATGTCATCTTTGACGTTGCGAGGATGAGGGCAGATGCTGTAGGCGGATGAATGAGAATAGATCGGGGGAGCAATAGATCCCTCCCAATCTCCCTTACCGCCGAGCACGTCACGCATAGTATCATCACTGGAATATGTCAGAGATGATGATCCATGGGTCAAGGTCTATTGCTTACCTGACGTGGGCAAGATCAACGATCATGCCGATCCTGTTCATCTCGTGGACCACACGCTGTCCTAGTGGACTGACGCCTCCCCATTTTGGCTTGGCCACTTCGGGGTTCACCCCGACCAGCGCGGCATCAGCAAAGTTGTTGTGGCAGTTGTGCGTGAGGGTTGCGTAGCGAACACCAAGATCACGATAGAGTCGCAAGTTGCTGACCTTATTGCCGATCTGGTGAAGACCCTCAACACCCAAGGGTGAGATGAGTTTGCCCTTACGGAAGGCTTTCATGGCACCCGAGCTATCCAATTGCTGGGAAAATTCGCTAGAGTAGCGATCCTGGACCCGTGTCATCAAGTCAATTGCACTGAGTGTCCATTGTACGGCTGGCATACAAGTCAGCAGGTTGGCAGGTATCGCGATAGGTGTCCTCATACCTGAAGCGTAGTTCTCATCGGAATAGTCTGTGTCGTTCGTGGGACAGGGAGCGAAAACGCTCCAGAATGCACCACCAGAGAGACCCTCCCTGAGACGCTTGAGATCGACGTGACCCTTGAGGCCACCGTTCTCAAAGCCTTCCTGGAAGTCCTTGTCGTAGATATGGTTGTTGTACATAGCACGGACTAAGATGGGGAAGTCCACATGTCCATCTAAACAACACCGGCAATTTAGTACCAGACTAAGAGACACCGAACGGTAAAGGGCCCTACTGAGAGCTGTTGAACATACCAATGAGGGGCGAGCCAGACAAAATGTGTCTAGCCTTTTCGTGGAGAGTCTTGGGGGGACGCTGGAGGCCATGAGAGACACGGCCGTAGCTGTCCCTCACGGACGAGGGGCATAATCCGGCGAAGAGGAATGATAGAACTGCGAGTGAGAGGAACCAGCGAATGGCTCTCTTGACTGGTCTTCGGCGCAGCCCTTCAGCATCAATCATGTCGCGCGCATCCTTGTCATGAGGAAGCTGGTCGTGGTTGGCGTCACCAACGACGCGCTGGTATTTGGAGCCCCAGGGCGCCATCGGCAAGTCGTCAGGCAGCAGGAGATGAAGTTGACGACCGTATGAAGCACAAGAATCGTAGCAAGTGACCGGCACGAGCTTCGGATATATTGACGGATGGATGCCACGTCCTGAAAGAGCAGGCAATCTGGCGCAGGGCAAGATGAAGGGCGTTGAAGTGGATTACAAACCAGGTTTAGCGTTTACTACGTATTGCCGTATTGCTAGGCAGTCCCGAAGTACCACAGCCAACTTCGGCACTGACGAACATCAAGAATTCTCCAGGCACCTGCTTTGCTTCACCCATTATGATATGCATATTGAACCGGGATGCGACCAACGATGCTGTTTGATGTAGGATCTATAACCTATGTCGACGAGGTGAAGATGTCAGACGGGCCAGGGAAACTATTCGGTCCATTAGAAGACACCCTGCGTGGCTCAATTAGGACACTTTCTTCAGCAGGGTCTTAGCTCGTCTGATCAGAAGCCGGGGGCTGAAGCTGTTAGTATTTCCATGTCACCACCAATTGGTTATGGGAGTCATGACCAAATCAATGTCAAGATTAAGTGGTACTTACTTACTTACAGTACTTACAGTGACGCATTCACTGGAAGTAGTGCTTGCATTGGCGTGTTCATGATGCATCACCGTGTATGGGTGTTAATGAGTACTACCCAACGTTGGCTTAGGGGCCTCCACGGACCGCTATGAGGTCGTTCGGCAGCTGTTGGACCGCTGACAGCTCCGCTACCAGTGGCAGCTGAGTTGGCCCTTGGAAGGTAGCGTGGCTTAGCGTGGCCCCTGTGCTGTGCCTGCGGGTTCCCGTCGTCTTCAGCAGGTGCACAGCCAATCACAGCGGCCCTCAGCTTGACCCCCAGCCAGCTCCTGCATACCTCGACTTGACTTGACAAGACGCTTCGTCGTCACCAAGGTCCTGCTCCTTGGATCCTTTCTTTACTGCCCACGACTCCACGCGACACGACACTCACTCAACCTCTGCTCCCATCCCGACCCTGCCTTGACTTGGCCGTGTTCATCCTTACAGCCTCTTGTTTCCCTTCGCTTCTCAATAGCTACAAGCTTCGGTCCGTTTCCCATTCAATACGTGCCTTTCTTCCCCCACTGCGTCACCGCGACCAGTCCACAATCCAAGTCGCAAAGCGAGACAAAGGCGCACTGCAACAAGTCTCACTTGTACTGGCCTCCACGCTTGTTTTCTGCACCCTGCTTCGTCATTACATCACTGTCAGGGTCTAGTGATTCGTTTCGTTTCGTTCATCTACGCGCCGACACGAACAGCCCGACCTTCCGCACCGAGCCTCTGCGACCTCACGACCGTCGCACCCGCGTCTTGTCGTTTCGCTCTCGATACAAGTCTTTCATACAATATTCCGACTTTCCAGCGTCTGGTGTAGCCCAGAATGCCTGGTTTTGCGGATTCTTTCTGGTCCAGCGATTATGCTGCAGGTTCGTGTCCACGTCATCCCTGTCCACTATGGCAGGGTCTTTGGCTAATTGGAACGCAGGTCTTGGAGTTTTATTTGGGAAGCTTCAGCAAGGTGTCCTGGAAAATCGACAGGTCTTAACAATAGCTCGCCTGCGCGCAGAAGCAGAAGATTCGTACGGTCAGCGGCTGGGTGACATCGTCCCTGCAGCAAATAAGATCACCGGTGGCTTTTCGCAAGATGACGGGGCCACTGCTCGCAAGGTAGCATGAGCTTTCACCGACCCTGGAGCCACTAGACTGACCATGATACTCCAGGCTTTTGACGGTATGCGTGGCGAGATGGAGGATGCCGCCCGAAACCACCAGCGCATGGCCCAGAGCATTCGAGATCTCGTCGTGAACCCCTTTTCTCGCTGGTGCGATGCGCACGAAGATCGCGTCCAAGCTTCGCAGGACGAACTCCAATCACGACTCAAAGCTCACGACCGTCAAGCCGAGACTGTCAAGAAACTGCGATCAAACTACTTCAACAAATGCCGGCTTGTGGAGGATCTTGAGGAGGAAGAGAAGCTCGGCTTCCAAGATCCAGAAGCCACTCCCACGCCTCCATCCGGTCAGCAAATCCCAGAGATCAAGGTCCAGCCTCACAGCGAGCAGATCGAAGACGAGGACGATGAAATCTATGAGGTAGGTGATGAGGTCTACCAACCGGAGCAGATGAGGAAGATCCTGTCGCACATGCTCTCCACCATTACCATGGGTGAGACCAAGGTTCCCATTCTCGGCACATACACCAACACTTCGTCGGGCTCCGACATCGTCGAGTATCTTCAGCGAAGCATGGGCTCAACCAGCGTCAGTTACGCGGAGCGCATTGGTCAGGACTTGATCTCCAATGGCCTCTTGCGCCTCATCGGCAACGTTGGCAGCACGTTCGCAAACAGCTCCAAGATGCATTACCAGTGGCGACCTAAGGCCTTCAAGCTGGCTGGTCTCCCTGACAAGAAGCAAGCCCTGAGCCGCACCTTCTCCATGCCCTCTGCCGGGTCTGATGGAGGCGAATCACCTGTTGTCGGCACCGTAAGCGAGTACCTTGAGAAGTGGAATATGATCCCCAACCAGCATCCCAACGAGACCCCTGGTCAAAGATTGCAACGCGAAGCGCGAGAGGCGGACAACAGGTACAAGGCGGGAGTCCGACGGCTGGATGAGTTGAGGTGCGAATTGGAGGAGGCCATCACGTTGCACCTCAAGTTCCTCGAGCGCTGCGAGCTAGACCGACTGAAAGCTCTCAAGACTGTTATCCTGGACTTCTCGGGTACTCTGGGCAATGTCATCCCTAGCTTACAGTCAACAGTCGACAAGATGGTTCTCTTTCAAGAGACCATTCAGCCCGAGGGCGATCTCCGCTACCTACTAGAGAATTACCGCACTGGTAGCTTTGTGCCCAGGGTTGTTGTGTACGAGAACTACTACAACCGGGCTGACGAGCAGACATTCGGTGTCGATCTGGAGGCGCGCGCCAGGGCTGACAAGAAGCGGGTACCTGTCATTGTCACTGCAATCCTTACATACCTTGATCATCACTACCCTGAGCTGGAGGGTGACGAGGCTCGCAGAGGCGTATGGTTAGTCGACGTGCCTCTGGCTCAAACCCACAAACTGCGAGCCTTGGTCAACGATGGCAAGAATTTTTCACCGGATGTCTTTGCCAACTTCGATATTCCCACAGTCGCCAGCCTTCTGAAATTATACTTTCTCGAGCTTCCTGGTAAGTTGTGAAGCCTATGATACCTCCTCCACGATCAGGTCTGACAGTTCCTGCACAGATTCTCTAGTCTCTAGTCACGTCTATGAGATCGTCCGCACCATCTATACCTCCCAGTCTACCGACACATCGGAAGCCAACCGTGTCGGTATCCTCCAGCAAACACTATCCCAGCTCCGACTCACCAATATCGCTACCCTCGACGCCTGCATGAACCACTTCACCCGCCTCATTGAGCTCACCTCCGCCGATGAGGAGTATATCGCCGCCTTCGCTACCAGCATTGCTCCTTGCGTGCTTCGCCCCCGCCAGGAAACCTCGCTGACAATGGAGGAGAAGCACGCTTACAAGCTTGTCCGCGATCTGCTTGCCAACAAAGAACCCATCTTTAGCGAGCTCAAGAGACAATCGTCTTTGAGCCACTCCAGTAGTGTGGGTAAGGGCCCGGCACCTGGCGGTCTTCCCAATCGCCCTCGGGCCATTAGTACGGACGAGAGCAACCGCAAAGCACTCATGGAGGAGCGTAACAAGGCTCTTCTCGAGAAAGCCTCCACCCGCAGCGGCCGTGCTGTAAGCCCGGGTCCTAGCCCTCGTGGCCACCGTCGCGACCGCAGCACAGGCGGACCGGACGGTCGTTTCCCAATCCAAGTCGCCTCTCCCACATCCGCTGGTAACGACCGACAACGGTCTAGCTTGGGTGGCGTGAAGCGCTCCAGTCTCGAAGTTCCGGGCCCAGATAGCGTGGGCTCACCTGAAGTGAACGGTAGCGGAGGACCAACGGTGGAAGACTCGCCGTCACAGGAGAAGACACATGCTCGCGGCCGCAGCACAACTAAGTTCGTCGGAGGACAGAGGATCTCGGTGCCCCCGCAGGCCGAGAATACCACGCCGCCAGCAACTAGGGGTGTGACGCTTGAGGATAAGCCTATGGAAGACTAGTAGTCCTTCCTACCCGTCCCTGGGTTTGTACGAGGAGGAAAGGTCGGGCTGAGGACAGCGTGAGACGAGACGATTCTATGCGTTGTTGCAGTCTGTGTGTCCAGGCTGTTGTTTTGTGTCTTGATCAAGATGTTGTTTAGTCTATAGTGTACGGTACTTTCCTTCACGGGAGCATGAGCCATGATTACAAGAGCTTTTGAACACGGGTATGGGCAGATTGTGATTTGATCGTCTTCGTGAAGCAGCATTGCTACCTTAGCTGTGCTGACCCTTCGTGTACAGAAGCGGTGAGGAGAGAGTAGAGCCATGTTTCCAGCTCTATGCAGACATCATTGTGTTCTATTATGCTCAAGTTGCCCACTTGTCGTGGGCAGAGAGGTTTTTGCTGCTTTATCCTAGCACCTCAGGTGCCTCCTCCACAATCTTCTTCTTCTTCTTCTTCTTGGGAGCGTCCTCGCCAGCTGCGACCGGATGCTCGGTGCCATCATCCCCTTCAATCACCACCGCCCTTGTCTTCTTCTTCTTCTTGACCTTTGGTTTCTCCACTACGTTGCCCTCCTCATCAAACAGAGGCTCCGTCGCTGCTGTCTTCTTCTTTTTCTTGCCCTTCTTGCTTGCGACTACCGTTCCCTCAGCATCCACGCCCTGCGCGACAGTGATCCTTTCATTGGCCCTCTGCATCTCGAGACGAAGGCGTTCCACCTCCTTCATTGCGCGTTGCATTTCGGCGTCCTCGCGCTCGCCGTCAGCAGCGTTCGGGTCGCTCTCGAGGTCGAAAGTGCCAATATGGCTCGAGTCGACTTGCAAGAGAGAGCTCTTGAGCTTGCGCGCCGCCTTGGCTTTTGTGGTGGTGTCGAGAGTTGGTTCAGAGTCGTAGCTGCGGAGACCTTCGCCACCATCGAGAGTCTCGTCGGCCTCGATGACAACCTTTTGCCTTGGTCGGGGTGCCGGCTTCTGTTTAGCTGGTGATGGGCTGGCGAGCTTGTTGAGGTCGAGTTCCATGATAGGGATCGAGTCAATGTCGAGGTCTGGTCCGTTGTTGTCGTGGAGGATGTTGTGGATGGGGGTAGATGTGCCGTGACTCCTACCGCCACTGGGAATGTAGAAGGGATCATCTTTGTTCCTCTCCATCCGCTCCGCCTTCCGCCTTGCGACAATGTCTGCATCCAAATAAGAGTCTTCGCTAGGTTGTTGATAGGAGCTCGCCTGTTCCTCGACTGGCTCCGATAGTCTTGTGATGGCTGGTGCCGAAGCGGACGAGATGCTGGTGGGAGCTGGTCGCTCGTTATAGTAAACCTCAAAGTCATCTGCTTCCTCAGATGAGAAGTAAATATTGTCTCCTGCTGATAATAGACCATTGAGGTTTGCGTGAATGGGCTCATCCAAATCCAGGTTACCAGGCACAGGCACGTTCCTTTGAGCGCCATTTGCTACTGAGTTCAACTCCCAACCCTTGAAAAGCGAGGGTATCGCTTGGGTAAGCAGTAGCGGTGCGTCTTGGTTCGCATCCTCTGAGGATTCGTGCGCCGAGGCAGCCTCAGCTGTGAGCTTGAGAAGTTCTGTGAACTCGACAGCTCGGCCCTGAACCTCCAGATTCGGGTGCAAGGTGAAGGGCTCGAAAGCCTCAATGATGCGAGCCATGAGAAGTGAGATCTTAGACTTTCTTTGTGATGTCCACGGCTCGCTCTCATCACCAGCTATTGCCGCAAAGATCTTGCCCGTGGCGTGTAATGCTGTGGTCGTCACCTCAGGTGTGGCTGTTCTCGAGAGCAACCGCAGAAGAGAATTGAGCGTATCTTCGGGCGAGCCCAGTTGATTGGCATACTCGCCCAATATCCAGCCAACCGACTTGAGTGAGCCAGAGGTGATCGCATGCCCAGGGGGCGTGTCTGTGTTGAGCTGCGCAAGTATAATCTCACTTGCTCGTACGACAGTACTCCTCATGGCACGAACCTTGACAGCCACGTTCCGAAGCTCGTTACCAATCTTCTGCGATACGTCACCACTGTTCTTCACGATGTCCAGCGATGTTGACTCGGAGTCTCCTGCCCTAGTGACTGGAGCCATTCGCACCAGCTGTGTGAGGACATCGATATACCAATCGAAGTCGGAAACATTGCCATAGTTATCCTTTGAGCACATAAACAAGATTCTGCCGATGACATCCACTCGGTAATCGTCGGGCAGCGGCGGTGCTTGGTCTTTCGATTTATGCGGGCTTGTGATGACCTCTTCAGCCTCTTCTTCCGAATCGCCACTGGGTGTAGCAGTCGGCGAGCCGGGACTCTGCTTGTCGCTCCCCCGGGACGACTTGAGCTGCTTCATCAACCGACTGACGACTGTAGTAAGGTTCTCACTCGTAACCATGCCCTGAACAAGATCCAAAGCCTGGATGCGGATAGTTATGTCAGGACTATCGATGCACTCAAGAATAACGTCCTCCTGCTGGGAGACCAGGAAAGGATGGGTCAGGACGATTTTGTTGAACGCAAGCAGCGCAACGTATTTGACTGGGAGGGAGGGTCAGTCTATGTCTTCTGCGGGCGGGTGGTCTACGGATGTCCTCTCGTAGCAACTCACGGTTAGGGTCTCCATCGATCATGATCATGCCCCGAAGCTTGTTCACACATAAAGTCGCAATCTCGTCTGAGCCCGAGACGTCGCTGCCATTGCCCAGGATACCGCCATGAATGATACCATTGATACACTCGTACAAGAGCGACATGGAGGCTGTCGTGGACATAATGTTTGTCAAAGGCGAGAGCAATTTTCGGACGAGACGGGGTTCCAATGGCGTCAGTTTTGCAAACTGTGACGGTGAGTATGGGTACAACATTGGCAATGTCGGGACTAGAGAGCTCACCAGTTTGATGAGCTTGATGGCCATCCAATTATTACCGCCATCAACTAAGAGATCGAAGAGTCTGGGCGCTAATGGCAGGAAGTCCTTGGGCCGCCTCCAACCCAGCTCACAGACCACATTGACGATGGCAGCAGTAACGCTGGGATCTTCGTTAGGATCCATGAGACGCTCCTTGATCTTCGGCCATGCTGCACGCAAGGCCTCTGGGTAGACGAGGGCCAGTCGGTAAAGGGTCACAAGCGTCTTCTTCCGGATATTGGCATGACTATGGCTCATCCTGGGAAGAAGATCCTGGAGCGTGGAAAGGGCTAAAGAGGGTGTGATGACATGTGGCAGAGTCGCGATCGGGAGGGATATGGTTGTCGGGGCGGTCGACGCGAGATCCTGGGAGAGGGGTCAGCTGGGGAGTACGATGGTGATGCTGAGGCTGAGTACCTTTTTGAGGAGATTTGTGGCGAGCATGAGGACTTCGGTATCTGGACGGAAGCTCTGAACAGCACCTAAATAGCCGATGCGCTTCAAGTGGTACTTCGGGGAGGACATGACCTCGAGGACGTGGAAGGAGGCCCAGGACATGTCGTGGCCGACCATTTCGAGGTAGACGAGCTTGAGGAGGGCGGTGGCCTTGAGATCTAGACGGACAATTCAGTCTTGTGTCGAATATCCTGTATGATATGGGATCAAAACACACCCATGTCCTGACTGCGAACCTCGGCGCGACATTCCTTGAGGCTCTTCTGAATGTACTCCTTCTCATTGCCCTTGTGGTGCCGCAGCCCGCGGATGAGGTCGTAGAGGGAT
The DNA here is from genome assembly GCA_023628655.1 of Sarocladiaceae sp. R1802. Taxonomy (NCBI): domain Eukaryota; kingdom Fungi; phylum Ascomycota; class Sordariomycetes; order Hypocreales; family Sarocladiaceae; species Sarocladiaceae sp. R1802. The sequence goes on from JAMAKF010000009.1 coordinate 147,072, forward strand.
TTCTCGAACCTAACAGAATCGCATGTTAGTGATTCACTAGTGGCTCAGAGTTCGCAGCGATCCGGGCGAACATGCGGCCGGCGTTGAGATGTTGGGGGTCGTACATGATGGCGGCAATGATGCCCCACGCGGGGCGGTCACAGTTCAGGAACGCAAGCCAGCTTGTCTCCAGACGAGGGCCGCGCTCATGCTGATGTGCAGCTTGAGACGAGCAGCGAAGGGGTTTCTTGTAAGAGTCAAGGGCCAAGAACTCGGGTTTGCAGAAGTAGCTGGTCGCCGGAGAGCTGTGGTTGTGCTCGGGGCGTTTCGCGTGGTGGTGGTGATGATGATGGTAGGAGGGGCGCTGAACGTCGGCTCGGCCGCGACGACGTACTGCTGGAGCGGAAGTCTCCATCCTGAGTCAGGGTTAGGTGAGGGTTGGGGTAGAGCAACCAAAACTTCTCGATGTCCTCTCGGGACTCACGCGCATCATTGACATCACAATAATGCGCCAGAACTTATAATTAAACCTGCAAGGGGCCTCGCGATCTCGTAATTACCCATACTACCCTTGGAAATGCCACGGCTCTGAGTTCATCTTACCACGAAATCTTGCTCGGCCACAACCACTACCACCGCCATCTCGGCCAACCCTTTCAGCTCACCATGTCCCTCCGAACCGCCTCCCGCCTCACAACCACAGCTTCCTCACTCCCTGGCCATTACACCCGGTCTTTCCTCACCCTTCCCAACTCATCCACCACTCAGAACCTCACAGCTCTTCGCAAGCTACCTTACGCACCGTCTCCTCTTTACGACCTCATCGCAGACGTCGACTCCTACTCATCCTTCGTCCCCTATTGCTCCCGCTCCCGCGTTACCGCTTGGTCCAACCCCGACCCTTCACACGACAACCGCCGCTGGCCGACCCTCGCAGACCTTCACGTCGGCTGGGGAGGCTTTGAGGAAGTCTTCACGAGCAGGCTAAGGTGCATCCCAGGAGAGAGCGTTGAGGCTGTTAGTGGTGGAGAAGGGGAGCGAGATGCATCGGCCGTGTTCAAGAGCTTGGTGACGAGGTGGGCGCTGAGACCGCTGGAAGGGGCAGCAGGAGGCGAGTCGAAGCCGATGACGGAGGTTCATCTCTCCATCAAATACCAATTCGTCAACCCTCTGTACGCGGCCGTGAGCTCTGCCGTTTCAGACAAGATTGCAGGCCTCATGATTGAGGCGTTTGAGAAACGAGCAAGAGAGAAGCTGGGTCAGAGCCACGACGCCCTATGAGCCACTTCAACCGGCTTAATGTGTACTAACTATTCGTTTGTCATTGTACTATCATATCATCACGGCGACAGATGTGCAAGATAGATGGGGAACAGCGTCTGGACGGAGGACAGGATAGATTACTCTGAAAACAATGGCATTCTCGCTAAACTTGAACTAAATTTCCATCGTTTCTCAATCACCCATGCAAGACAATGCATCAAAGTCATGTCCCAGTCTTCTATCATGACAACACGCACGTGGCTCACCGCCATGCAGGGACACCATCATTAGTGTCCCTGTCTCATCGTCCTTCACCCTGCGCTACCAGCAGCAAGGGGCGGCTTCTTGGTCAGACACTGGTCTCCTTGTCTTCCGATCCATTAAGCTGGCTTTTCTCCTCAGTCTGACCATACCCACGTCCACAAGTAGTCTCCAAAGCATTGCAATGGCGAGGTGGCTCATTTGGCCCCAAGACGACTAGACCTGACGGTATGGCTAGAAACGGACAGGAGAAGGGTATTTTCTGTTTCCACAAATACAGAACGAGTAGCAAACATCAAACCATGAACGCTCAGGTATCCCTCCAAACATTGAAAGACATGGAAGGATCCCACTGATTTCGCCACAGTACTTCCCAGGAAAGCCAAATGCCATACCCAATAACAGAAAGCTAAAGACAAAGATGAGCAAGGCCATGAGGAAATGTAGTCCCAGTCATCATCATTTCTTGCTTGATGATCTTTAACCCGCCGTCAGTATCTTGCCCCTCTAAATTGTATCCGGGGTCCCGACTCACTTTTTCTTGCTGCTTGATTTCTTCCCGCTCTGGCCTGTCAGGAATGTTCCCCATGTTGAAGATGACCTCTTATCTTTCTTCTTAGTCGGTGGAGGGTCTGCCGCGTCGACGACATGAACGCCGTGTGGCATACGTCGCTCACCGGCGCCCATCCACTCAGGTGGAGGGGGGATGCCGCCCGGGGGTCTCTTGCCTGGTGGTGCTCCATCACTAAAGACTCGGCCACCAATGTGACCTGGCATATTGAATGGTGGCCGGCTGTGCTTACCTCCAGACATCATAGGAGGCAGCCCGTTTCGATGATGGGGCGGCGGCCTGTCCTCAATTGGCCACATCGTCATGACAATCTGCCAGTCCGGCTGCACTACCTTCTCCCAAACCGATGGTAGGATGATCTCGCCATCTGGTCCGGTCAAGTCGTACCGTCCCTCATGGACGTGAGGCCCGAGCTTTTCCACTTGCACGAATGCTTGCTTGATCAGTTCCTCCATGCCCTGATGGAATTTCGTCAGCTGGATGTACTTGCAGGCGCGTTGGTGCATTGACTTACTGCCCAGGTCTGGCATAGGTGGAACGGAAAGCTAAATTTCCTCCCAACAGCATCTTTGAACCTGATTGGCTTCTTCTCGTCCGTCTTTGCGGCGTTTTCCAACTTCGCCTTGGTCTCCTCCTCGATTCTCTTTTTCAAAGCTTCAGCTTCCTTCTTTGCCTCTTCCTCTTCCTTCGCCTTCTTCTCCTCTGCCGCTTTCTCTTCGGCAATCTTCTTAGCGGCCTCCGCCTCGGCTTTGTTCTTGGCATCTTCTTTAATCTGTTCCAATCGCTTGGCCTCCTCTGCGGCTTTCGCTTCTAATTCCGCCTTGGCTTCGGCTTCCTTCTTGAGGGCGGTCTCGAGGCGGATGCGAGCGAGTTCCTCAGCCTTCGTCCGGGCCTCTTCGTCGCGTTTTCGTTGCTCCTCGGCAGCCTTCATCTCCGCCTCAATTCTGGCTCTTGCATTTTCCTCAGCACGCTTCATAGCCTCGGCATGGTGCTTCGCCCTTTCCTCTTCGGCCTTTCGCTCAGCCTCGAGGCGTTCCCTCGCCAGACGTTCGGCATCGATCCTGGCCTGCTCTAGTTCCTTCTTGTGCTCTTCCGCCGCTAGCTTAACAGCCTCGATGCGCTGACGATAAGCCTCCTCAGCGTCTTGTCGGATCTTTATCTCCATGGCATGCTGGCGCTGCGCATTCTCTATCCTTGCTTTCTCAGCTTGCAATTGGGCCAGCTGTTCCTTAATCTTCTCCTTCTCTGGGTCTGGTGCAGGCGTTGTCGAAGTTGGTGGGGCTTCTGTCGCTGGAGGCGGCACATGCGGAGTCATCTGGTATTGTTGCAAGTGTGGTGGGACGCCGTATCCAGGATGGCCACCGTAGTACTGCGGCGGGTAGTGACCCATGCCATAATGCCTGGGTTCGGGACCGAAGTATCCAGGCGCACCAGAGCCATTGCCCATTGGGCTGTAGGCATGGTGGTCGTAGTAGCCGTTTGTGACAACCTGACCACCAGGGTAGCCCTGCTGGCCGAAAGGACTTCGATGGCCACCAGAGCGGCCTTGATTCGGGTGATAGGCATGTCCACCGTGCTGACCACCGTAATAGACCTGCTGGTTCCCATAGCCCCCTTGGGCGTAGTAATCGTCGGAGGAATCCATGAGGCTAGGGGGTGAGGCCGGTGCGTGAGCTGGGGGAGCGCGGACGTGGTGCCGCTGTGCTGCAGGGTGATGAGGGAGAGCGCGGTGATGGCGCTGCTTGGGAACGACGGCAGGTGGGTGGCGGACGTGGGAGCGGCCGTTACTGGCGGAGGCCGATTCGGAGGGGAGTACTTCGTCGTCGTCGTACAAGTCGTCTTCCCAGGCGTCTTCGTCTTCGTCTGCGAAGTCGGCGAGCTGATCGTTGCGAGACTCGTCCTCGCTATGCCACGAGTTACTTTGGGAGGAATCGCCAGGGTTCGGCACAATTATGGCCGGTTGTCCGTTGTGAAAGCCCGACTGTCGTTGCTGGAGCCTAGATTGCATCACAAGTCGTCAGCGCATGGAATGGTGATGGGAGCGGCGCCATTGGCCATACACCCTGCCGGGCAGGATTAGCACTTACGGCATAGCAGACAGATGTTACGACGTTGCCCTTTACCCACGACTTCCTACGAGAGAAGGTCGGAGCAAAGGCGGCGATGTGGTTGAGGGCGGATGAACCTGGATGGGCCTTTGGCTGTCGGCAAGTGGTTCAGAGAACGTCTGAGCGCGCAAGGGCGCTTGATTCAGGGGTTTGGGGCCGACGTTGAGGAATGATTGAAGCAGAGTTACGACGGCGTCGAATGCGACCAGATTCGCGGGGCAAAGGGCGGTCGCGCCGTTACTTTCTGGTTATTTGTGATGGTGGGCTATAGCAGAGGGAGGGAGGGGTCGTTTTGCGCCACTGGAGGGGGGGTTCAACCAGAGAAGAGGGCCGGGCCGAGCAGAGTGGCGTAAAGGTTGATGGAGCTGCGGAAGTCTGAGAGAACAAGAAGTGAATCGGACAAGACTGCGGGTGTCGTCGCGAGGGTGGAAGATGGGGATCGGTGGGCGAAAGTCGATGAGACGAGGGTAGTGTGATTTGTTGTTTATGGCGGGTGAGAGGAGATGATGGAGGGATGGAGGGTGGAGGAAGATTGAAGAGGAGGAGGAGGGGCTGTACCGACAGTGGCAGTGGCGGTAACAGTGGCAGAGACTCGCTGTAACAGTACAGTGACACCGGGAGTTGCAGTGTTGGTGGGCTGGCAGTCGGAAATGATGAGAGCTGAGAGCTGAGAGTCGAGAGTCGAGAGCCGAAAGCTGCGGTAGGTACCTGGGCGAAAGTGGGATATCAACAACAAATGATATGGCGAGGAAATAAAATGCAGGCTGCTCGCAAGGCAGATGCACGCAACCCGCTGCACGCCCTCTTCTTTTTTCGAATCTGGTTTGTCTTGGTGGGATGGGCTTGCAGCAAGCAGTTCCCTGTAATCGAGTCCCTGTAGGTCACAGAAAGGACCCTCTCCAGGCAGTTGTTAGGCAGGGATGGGGCGGTGAGCAGCCAAGCAGACGAGGATGCCTGTCTTCGTCTCTGCTTCGTTCGAAATGCTTCTCTTGCAGTCCGACTTTCGTTTCTCGATGGCGCACTTTGGTTCTGTACTCAGAGAGTTTCAAGGCCTGTCGAGATGTCGAACCAACTTGCCAAAGCAAGCTCACTGTGTCACGTTAGTAAAGGCAGCCAATAATCCTCCTGCGTCCCATCCACCTATTGTAATGACGAAATGACAAAAACACCGGGAGCGAGTGCTGGTAGCAAGCACCGCAGACCACGAGGGTTGCCACCTTGTCCCCGATCCTGGTGCCAATGCCACACCTCCCTCTCCGTCTCCGAGCCTCAGCTGACCACAGAGCTTCGACTCTCTGCATGTTCTTGGGCCGCCAGTAACCCTCTCAAGGGTCATTCATCCGCTTCCAACTGCACGTGAACCACAGTCCAACCCACAGTCAGGCATAGATGGATACGCACTTGCGGCACCTTCACAAGTACACGAGTTAAACCCGGCTACCGGCTCGGAGGCTTTCCATGCTGTCATATCATAGAGATATCGACGTTTCACCAGGAATTGAAGTGATGAAACGGGATCGCAACTCACCTACGGGTACTAGTTGTAGTCGCTGCAGTTCACAGTCGTTTATCAGACCTGTACATCAAGTCAAGTCAGCCAACATCAACTTCGCTTGCCCCACTGACACCAGTCGATTCTCAATATTCGACGAAGAACCCCTTTGCTACTTTGACGCACCTGCATGTAACACCAACAGCCCCAAGTGTACACCACAGTCTCGCACAGCAAAAGTGTCCGGGATGATGTCTCCTCGGCCAGCCAACCCCCTGCTGTGCACGCACGGGTGGTTGCTTATCCGCCTGCAAGGGCTATGTGCGAGCGCTGATCTCCCGCAACAACAACAAAGATGCAGTGATATGAAATTTCAAGGGTGCTCCTCAGGTGGAAAGGTATGGTTTTCTTGGTCGTTTCTTGTTTCTCGGCTGAATGGCTTTCGACAAATACGGCATTATCAACAGTATAAGGGAGCAGAAGGTCAGGCTGGCGTGGATGTTCAAAGGGCAATGTCCTGGTTGTGAAGCTTCCCAAGTTGTGTGCGACGAAGCAATCAAAGCTGCCGTGTGCGAATCGAAACGTTGTACTACAATGTCAAGCGAACAACAGCATGTGGTTGCGTGGCCCCTTCTCCCACAATAGGCGCAACCTGCGCGATCTTATACTTCGCCGGGTCTGGTATCTTACAACTCAGAAACCCTCACAGACATAACTTTGGCCAGGCTGCAAGGATGCGTGTTCTTTTGAAGATTCAAGGATCCCTCGCGACGTGTTCTGGTGAATGAGTCTTGTCTTCCGTTGATTCGTTGTCGACGCTCAGCGACCCTGGGAGTCGTTGACTCACAATAGCGGTGGATACGAACAACTCACGCCTCCCATGAATCAGACCCAGCCCTCGGGAGGGTAGCTCCTCGACATCTTTCTGTACTGAATAGAAACACCAAGGACAGCATGAGGGTGGAGTCCAGCATTGATTATTTTCACATGCCATGGTGTCGATGTAGATAGTGATCTGCAACAATGGGTTCAGAACCCTCCACCAAGATTAGTATCAAGAGCCTCGGAGACTGAAACTTGAATAAGACTCGCTCGATGCTACATGTTCCTTTCTAAGCTTATTTTGTACAGCTTTCGGTAGAGCCACCCAGACGCGCAATCGTCGCACCTGCAGGAAAGTCAGCGACTGCGCGCTGCCCAAGCCTCCACCGACCTTGCTCGGATTTCGGCCCAAGCATCCACCTCGCTATCCACCGGGGCAACAACAAAGCCATGTCCTTCCCTCTGATGCCGCTGTTCACCGGCAGAATTTGTGTTTCGGACACTCAAATTCGGCTCCCAACGTAGAACTTGTCAGGTCGAAATGCTGCCTCCTCATGCTCACCACGAACGTCGTTGTTGCCTGAGCCCAAGACACCTCCCTGGCAACACCTTCGTCCGGAACACAAATGTTCCCTCAGTGCCTGAGCCTCGTTCAGTCGATCGCCAAATCCTTGCCCGCTAGTCGCTGTAGATCCATGCTGCTAGATGCTTGCGTACATGGTTTCAGAGTCACTGGACCAATCCGCCCATGGGCAGTCAAGCCGCCTCACCGTGCAACGTCTGATGTTGACTTGTCAAGCAGCGCTCTGGCAGCTGCGATCTCGTTTGCGTCGTAGCCCTGCCATAGCGGCTCGTGTGCCCCATATCGTCGCACAATCTCCCCGAGTTTCTGTGTCGCTGCCTGGTTGAGCTTCTCTAGGGTATCTTGATCAGGTAGCGAGAACCCCTCCTCTTGCTTCCTCGACTTGCCACCTTCTGATAGCACCTTGTCGGTGACTGTTCTCAGCCCGTAGTAGCCTCGGAGGTAGTCGTCGCAAAGCTCGATGCTCCGAGCGAAACGCTTCACAGACTCAGCCAGGTGTTTCTGAGCGGACCCCTCGCTATTTGCATTAGCAGCCATAAGCAGCACTTCGCCAAGCCTAGCATGCATCTATGAGGTTCGTTAGCATTCTTACTCGATTCTATGGCAATACTATAGAAGCTTACGTTCCAAGCATTGGGCTGCAATACCAGTACCTCCTCCAATGCGAAGATGGCCTGGGAGTAAAGGCCTTGTGAAAGGTAAAGGTCTGAGAGCTCGGCCCACGCTTCGGGGTCTGTAGGACTCATTTCGACGAGGTTCGTAAGGGTTGAGATAGCTTCCGCGTTCTTGCCCGTCGATCTCAACAGCGCTGCTTTCCGCTTCACAATTGGCTGCGTGTGGTTAGACTACAAATCGATGCTTTGTCAAAGCGGGCTCTCAGACGTACCACATTCAAGGCGTTCTCCTCCAGAATGACTTCGTACTCCGCCATGATCTTGTCCAAGTCACCGTTGCTCGATGCCTTGGCCTCCTTCACCAGACCTTGGAACGCCATGATGCGCGGGTTGTCCTCTCCGAATCGCAACGTGAGCCTTTCGAGGCATTGTTGCGCCGCATCATCGTCGGCAGTACGAAGGCATGAGAGCAAAAGATTCTCGTAGATGGTCCATAAGTCGGCAGTCTCGGGTGCGGTGAAGAGGAATTGAAGGGGCGAGGCCGAGATAGCCTTGGGATTGTTTCGAAGGATGGTGGGTGCTTCTTGGGCGACCTTCATGGCCTCTGCAGGAGATAGCCGACCCTGAGGCTGAATGAGAGCTGAAGTCATGATGCTGTACTCGTCTTCCGTGAGTGATATGCGCAACGGCTCGAGACTCAATCGGCGTGTTCTGGAATAATGCGCGAAGTCGTTGGCGCAATCAAGGTGATGGGCGGCGTTGATCGATGATAGTGGAGGTTCCCCAAGCTCTCCTCGACAGCTTGCAGCCTCTCTAGTGGTATTAGGCCACAGTGACAACCGCCTTCCGCCAATCCGGACTGGAGAATCTCCGGCGCCGACGGCACCCACACACAACAGGATCCCCTGCCGCCCCACCCTGCTATCCTACTGAAAAAGCGCGGCTCGAATTTTCTATCCTGTCCAACCTGCTTTATTCCCCATCCTCTCTTCAGGTCACCCGGTCTGTCAAACAACGACTTCTCTGAGGTCACGGGACCTCCCTGCTGTGCAGAACGCATTGCCCTGCCGTGTGAAGCAATTTTTGCTGTCCATGGCTTCGACAGAAACGGGAGCTTCGGCTCCTCCGCCTGAGGCAGTTGCTGCTCCTGTTGAGGAGATGGCTTCCCTCACAGTTGAGGGCCAGCCTCCAGCAGGGAAGGCCCAGGCGACCTCAGCAGAAGCAGAGGAAAAGGCCAATGAGGAAGTCACGCCGCCACACCGGTCCCATGACCCGGCGACGAACCTCAAGAGGACCGACCCCTTCCAGTTCGGGAGCCGGTACCTGACAGAAGAAGACAACGTTTTCGAGTTCAATGCCTGGGATCATGTTGAGACTGACGATGCGTATAAGGAATATGCTGAGCAGCAATTCGAGAAACAGCGTCAGTCTCCCGTCTCTGACTTTGACAAGAGTGAGTTCACCCTGTCTCTTCCTTTCTCGACCATGGCCTTTCTGGCCGGCCCAGTCACATGATGATACCCCAGCATGCATAGTTCATCTGAAAGTAATGATGAAACCTTCACCTTCAATAGTCTTTCGCTCCCATCTGATCAAACTGGATCTCAATTCCTTCACACATTGTACAAAGCTTCAAGACTATGGTTGCTAACAATGACTCCTCAGGCAGGTTCAATTCCGACCCCGCGAAGTGGTGGAACCTGTTCTACAAGAACAACACTTCAAATTTCTTCAAGAACCGCAAGTGGTTGCAACAGGAGTTCCCTATCCTGGCCGAAGTGACCCTGGAAGACGCCGGTCCAAAGGTGGTCCTCGAGATCGGCGCTGGCGCCGGTAATACGGCGTTCCCAGTGCTTGCAAACAATAAGAACCCCAAGCTCAAGGTCCACGCATGCGACTTCTCCAAGACTGCCGTAGCCGTTATGCGGGACCACGAGGAGTACGACCCCAACTTCATGCAGGCCGATGTGTGGGACGTGGCTGGAGATAGCCTGCCCCCTGGCCTCGAAGAGGGCTCAGTAGATGTCGCTGTGATGGTCTTTATTTTCTCCGCGCTCTCCCCACGGGAGTGGAGTAAGGCGGTGCGCAACGTTCATCGGGTGCTCAAGCCAGGCGGCCTGGTTTGCTTCCGCGACTATGGAAGAGGTGATCTGGCCCAAGTGCGTTTCAGAAAAGGAAGGTACATGGAAGAGAATTTTTATATCCGAGGCGATGGCACCAGAGTCTACTTCTTCGAGATAGACGAGCTTGTTGGCATCTGGTCAGGCAAGAGTCTGGAGAAAATGGAGGGCGAGGACGTGGTGCCGGGTTTCGATATAGAGAACCTAGATGCCGACCGGCGGTTGCTCGTGAACCGCGCGAAGCAGCTGAAGATGTATAGATGCTGGCTGCAGGGTCGGTTCAGGAAGAAGCAATAAACCTCGAATTATCCAATTCCGTCCTCCCCCGCTGCGTATGCAACCTCATCTCAATACAATAGCGCCTCCCTCATGCGATCCTGATCCTCCTGGCTCAAGCCAATGTAGTCAAGGTACGGACCCAAGCCACCGTAACGTTCCTTGAGGTGGGCTGCTGCGCAAGAGATCTGACCAGATGCGGTGTATATCCAGTCATCTGCAAGGCCAACCTCCCTTACTTCTGCAAGCCTACCGGGGATGTCTTGTTTGACAGCCAAGTCTGTGAGGTGATAATCATACTCGATGGCTTTGACAGGTACGTCGAGTATCATGAGCACGAGCATGCAGATGAGTCCGGTGCGGTCCTTGCCGTGGGTGCAGTGAATAAGGTTTGGCATTGCCTGTGGTTGCGCATACAGCTGCAGTACTTTCTTGATGTCTCTGCCAGAGCGATCGAGGGTGTCGTTACCCAAAGTCAGGAGACCTCGAGGAATCATAACCTCCTTGGTGATGATTTTGATGGCATTGAGCCGGTAACCGAGGACGACAAAGAGGAGAAGTTTCCTGCATTCATCGTGGCTGATGAGGATTGGAATCCACGGGGTATGGAGGCGACAAACTTACAAAATGCTCCATAGCGGCAAGAGACTGACAAGGAACCTCTCGAAAGGTCCGCCAGTTATCTTGATCTCATGGTAGGCCAGTCCTTGAATGTGAAAAGGCTGTGCTACGCTGGATCTCGAGTGCAGACGTAAAGCACCAGGCCTGGTTTTGTATTTGGTCGCTTGTTCGCCAATTTCAGATCTATATGATGTGGTCAAACTTGCCCATCTATCATAGTAGCACACATAAGTGAAAGAACTCACTTTGTTCGGAGGTCAATGACGGTTTTTACACCGATATCATCTCGAATTGTGCACTGGTCTCGTGATGTTGCATCATCTAGTGCCCGCGTTAGCTACCCTACCCTGCGCAATGTATCGCGTCGGATGAGAAAAGCGCACCGAGTCGTGCTGAGCGAAAGAGGACACCTTCTCGAACGACCCTGAGGGTATGGGATCAGATATCGTGGACGGTATCAGGCATCAGTAAGACTGATGAGAAGATGGTAGGGCAACTAACTTTTGACCCAGGAATTGATTGACCGTCTTGCCGACATCGCGGAAGTTCGTCACAGACTCTAGCTGCACAAGGTTGTCCATATTGGCAGTGTCACGCCGAACTGCCATTCATGCTGATCTGGGAGCACGACTCGAGAAGCACAGGTATTGAAGCCACATGCAGTATCACTATCTGGCAACTTGGTAGTGGGTTCCAAGATGTCGAGCCCCACTGCACCTCAGACCTGGTCATGCTCGTGGCGTTGAGGAGCGGACGATCTGAAAAGCACTGCCACAGCCGGTCATCCACAGTAAGCCACGATAGCTTCTCCCAGTCTGTAGATCTTGCAGATTTAATGACCGAGCATCGTCGGATGGGTGATGCGACCCTGACGATCACGGCCTAGCGTGGGCAGAGATGGAGAACGAAGCGCTGCGCTGCGCGATAGATACCTGCTCCGGATGCAACAGGCCAGCGTAGTGCGACGCCGAAGGACGGCGAGGCGAGGCGAAGCTCAGCTGGTTTGGTCCCGCCACTGGGCATTGAATAGAGTTTGGATTGGAGGGACTTAATGCTTGTCTCAGATGTTGTGATGGAATGCTGAGTTGGCAATGTGGTGAGCTGCCGCATGCAGCAGCGTAATTGTCGCCGCTTTAATGTCCATTTGCCAAGCTGGTAAGGAACAGAGCGGCCAATTTATTGACCCAAAGCTTAAAGCAGCGAAAACCGTGGCTGGTAGGAGGTCGGATTGTGGGAAAGTGCGACCCTCTCCTAAAATTTGGGAGGCGCCTGGAGCTGTTGCCCCATATGCGGCCAGTGACGTCACAGCAACCGGCACTACCGTAGCCCTTGACCGTCATTGCTACGAGGTCGGCAGAGCAGAGAATGAGGATCAGTAGAATGAGAATTTTCCATCCAGGCTGTTCGGCGACACTCTTTAACACTGACTGTATTCCACCTGCATGAACTGTGATACCTGGCAATGATCGTCAACCACCTCACGCGTGGCATGTATCACAGACTTGATCTTGCATCACCCTCGTCGTTCCCCAGTTCCACCTTCTGAGCCTGGGCCGCCTCCATCATCGCAGATCTCCCTAGCACCATCACCTAGCTGTAGCCATCCCCACCCACACATTGCCCCGACTGGCCTCGCAATCTCATCATCTACTGTAGTGCTTTCCTCGGCTTCTACGATACTCGGCTCCTCCCTGGCCCCGGCCCATCGTTACCAAGACCCCGACTGACCCCTTAGCCTTTTACGTGGTAGCCCGTTGCGCCGTTGTCCACCTACCGGCGCATAGTGTCATCACTCCCCTCCTTGCCCGGTGCCATCATGACTTTGGTCTAGTCTCTCAGCTCTCCTTCATAAGACACCATTGTCTTCTTGCTTGTCCATATTTACTTTCCGTCGTTTCGTCATCCACCTCTACATACATCCCCATCGTCGGTTTCCTCCTCTTGATTCTTCCTCGAGGTGGATAGCTGTCTCTTATCGCCTTCGTCCGCCATCCTCCTCCATCGCCAAGCGCAAGACAGTTCATCCCTCCATCCTTGCCGCCCAGGGTTGCATCCCCGATCTCTGCTGCATCTATCACCTCCCACAGCTGCTGTAAATTTATTTCGCACCTCCTCCATAATTCTCTGACCTCCTCGGCACTGTCCGACGAAGTTCCCTGTCAGGCCCACCATGGTCGAGGCTTCTTCTACTCAGGTCAACCCAGGTACGTACCCCCCGCGCCACAGCGCAGCCTTACTTTCAATTGTCATCTTGTGCTTTCGCATCCTGTTGTGTCCGGGATCCCTTCCATGCCTGTCACAACAACACGAGTCCAATTCACCACGCTAACCATTCCTTATTGAAGCTGCGGCTGGGGGTAGACTCAAGTACGCCGACCCCAAGAGCCTGCCAAGCTACCCTTCTTCTGGCCTTCGCTCCGACGGTGCCGCTGCCGGCGCTGCCGCTTCACTCGGCTGGTCAAACCAGAAATCCATCGAGCCCTGGCGACCCGACAAGACATCAGCCTCCTCAGCAGCTGCAGCTCTCGCCAAAGACTATAAGATGGCCCCTTCTTGGGAGCCAAGTTCCGATTCGGCAGGCCGCAAGGCTGCTCTGCTCGCCGTGGGCTCGGCCTCTGCGGCCCTCAAGCGACCAAACAGTCCAACAAAAACCAGCCCAAGCAAGACAAGCACTTCTGACGGCAATTGGGGTAACTCAGCAGCGACACAAGCCTTCAATGCGAGCCGCGCAACTGCAGACCAGAAGAGCGATCTCTCTCATGGAAACTCAGCTGCTACTCAAGCCTTCAACATCAATCGGTCCCTTTCCGTCCGCAAGGCGCAAGCGACCCCATCTCCGACTATTGAGGACGATAGGTCTCTCGCTGCTGCCAAAGGCGCTATGTCCAGCAACCGCCCGCGTGCGATCTCGACACCTTCGCAATCAACTCTCAGGACGACCTCAGCCGCAGACCGAAGCTCGACTGCTAATGCCTTGAGTGGTGCCGCTATAGCACATCGTGCCTCGATGACATCAACTCCCGTTGGCAACGCTGGTGCTGTCCCTGTAACGACTATGACGAGGAACATGTTCACCTCGAACCCGCCCGTCAAGCCCGAGGTCACTGAACAAGAGAACAACGACAAGATCCATGCCTCAGCTGTCGCCATGGCCCGAAAGATGTATGCTCACCAACAGCGCATGGTCGATCAGACCCAAGATGCCCAAGACCAAGCCGGGAACAGAGGCTCCGGTCATTTTGTCAACCTCCAAGACGCAGCCTACAAGCAAGCCCAGGAGCGTCTCTCCAAGCTACAAGGAGAGCACATCAAAAATAGGGAATACCAGGAGTACTACGGCGGTGCGCAGCCGCAGTCGCCAAAGCGCAGATTCTCTATGGCTGCCAAGCTGAGACGCAAGAACTCGAGCGACGATGAATTTGATGACCACGAGGAGTCACAAAAGATCCGACAGCAAATGTCCATGTTCTCCAACAAGGTTTCGCAAATCGACGAGGCCAAACGTCAGAAGGATCGCGACGCCGTGCTTGCGGCGGCGCAGCGCAATGTCAAGGCTCGTTTGCAGGGCATGGACGAGAAAGTGTACAGAGACACAGGCAAGATCAATCCTAGCATGACAAGTGATTGGGAAGAAAGAGCGCAGGCCGCGGCACGGAGCCACCACGAGACGAGGACCGTGAACAAAGGCAAGATTGACATTGGTGGAGGCAGATTCATGGATCCTGAGGAGGTGCAGGCAATTGCCTCGTCTCGTGTCCAGCCCGTCTTGGACGATATCAATGATAAGGCCGAAGCCGAACGTGAACGTCGTCTGGCTCTCAAGGCAGAGGAAGAAGCTAGGAAGGACGAGGAGCAGCGAAGGAGGGAGCGCGAGAAGGAGGTCGCTTTGCTCAATAAGCAAGCTCAAGGTATGTGTGGTTACGGACCGGTCCGATGGCAAGATTTTGTACTGACATCCACGCAGCGGATGAAAAGGCGCAGCTCAAAGCTCAGAGAGATGAGGAGAAGGCTCATGAGAGGGAGCGCAAAGAAGCCGAAAAGGCGAAAAAGGCCGAAGAGAAGAGGCTGGCCAAAGAGGAAAAGCGAAAGTCGAAGCAGCAGAATACGACCGAACAAGACACACAAGAAGAAGAACACGACACAGAGGCTGCGGTACCCGCCACCACGACCGTTGTAACCGCAGGAACAGGCGATGACGAGACACCGGCCGCATCAAGTGACGCGAAGTCTCCCAGCAGTCCGTCTTCCCCTACATCCCCTGGATCTAAGGTTAAGGGTTGGATCAAGAACCGCTTCTCCAGAGGCAAGTCCATCGGCGAGAAGGACCGAGATGCAGATGGCAATGGCAAACGTCGCAGCTTCTTTGGTGGCGCTGCCTTACGTGACTCTTCGGCAGCCAATGGCAGTGCTACCAGCTTAGACCACCGTGCGAGCAGCATGAGAGACGTCGCTATGGCCGGCAAGAACAGCAGTCGCGGCCGACGCGACTCAAGTGGTGTGAGCCCCGCAAGCACACCCGCAGGCGAGAGATGCGACCCGTTGTCAGAAGTTGAGCCATCACCGATGCCAATGACGCCGCCTCCGCGGATCGCCGACCCGGTTGTGAGAACAAGTGTTAGCCCTTCGCGGGACTCGAGGTTCCGGGAAGAGATGTGAGGCGCCAATATGGGAATGAGCTACGCGCTGAGGCGGAGGTGGTAATGTTGTGTGTTGCAAAATACCCGGATTTCATGTCTTTTCGGGTGGGATTATACGCTTGGATACCTTTACGTCATGCAAAGGAAATGGTTTGGATACACAATTTTGGACTGTTGAACGAGTTTTGTGTGTTTGTATATGTTGAAGCTAGTGTCTGATTACACAATGAACGAAATGCAGAGATATTTGCTTATGAAGTCCTTCAGCTGCTTCCCAAATGTTTTCAAAGGCCCGCTGTCCTGCATGTACTTGGCCATGCCTTTTCAGATGACGATAACGGGTATCGTCCACGAACGTGTTGCACTGAACCCTGGAGTCATGCTTGCGTTTGTACGTGTGTATTCGTAATATCTTGATATGATCGAGTCGTGCTATGTACATCCGCATCCGCATGATGATCCCCAAGCATGGCGTACTGATAATACCAATTCTAATTATGTCGACGCGTGAACACCCTGAACCGAACAAAGGCAATACCTGTAAACGCTCGCTTTGACAAACAGACATTAAGAAGAAAGCCAAGAAAGATGAAACGCCACCGCCAGCGTGTCTACGGTAGGAGAAACTGGGGAAACTCGAGAGTTGGCACTCAAGCTAGGTTCTTTCTCCCCCGTCAATTAGTATCTTGACGCCGCGGGAGCAACATGCCTGCCATTCAAGTCGTCCATAGGACCGGGGCTTCCCTCCTCCATCTCCCTCGGCTTGACGAAACGCTGCCTGTGGTCCTTGGTCTTGACGGCGGGCCAGAGGTCAATTGCGAAAGAGAGCACGTAGAAGGTGAAGACGAAAGAAATGATCCACTCGAGAACGGCAGCGGTGTTGCGGTACCCCGTCCAGGAGGTGGAAGCGAAGGCGATGCAGAGGAACAGCTCAGCGAGGATGAAGGAGAGCTTGATCCAGAAGGAGATTGCTAGGATGCGGTACTCGCGGTACTTGATGCCGAGACGCTGGTACTCTGCGCAGATGAAGATGGCCGAGATCCAGTAGCCGCCGATGAAGAGCAGCAGGAAGATGTTGTGGAGCTTGTTATGCCTCCAAGTGTCGAAGATGGAGAGCAGGATGAGGCCGCAAGTACCGACGATGGCAAAGAGGATAGAGAAGCCCATGAGGACGAGCTCGCCGACGCTGCGGTTTGGTGCGAGCCTGCCCCTCTTGCGGAGGGTGAGCTCTGCGGCAAAGGAGAGGTCGAAGAGGACAGTACAGACGGAGCACATCGCGATGAACATGGGCTTGAGCTCCTGGGCGCCAATGTCGGAGATGAAGGCGATTTTCTGGCCCGAGTGCATGGAGGGGTAGTGGCGTCTATGTGTGTCGATGATCCAATGGAGGAGGAGCCCGAGGAGCATGGAGAGCCAGACAAGGGAGGCTAGGACTGGGAGCCACTGGTGAAGGTCAGTCTCAGAGGTTGTTGAGGACATTGGATGGTTGGCTTACCCAGTAGGAAAAGACGCCTTTGACAGCCATGATGATGGTCCTCTGAAGCAACACGCGTTATGCAGAGGGCTGCTGAGAATGTGTGGTTTGTGTTGGAGTCAAGGACTCGACGTGGCGCTTCCTGGATTGTAACGGATGTTCTTTGGAGCGGAATGTGCGCATACAGATCACTGCGAAGGAGATTGGTGAGACTCTTCCCGTTCGAAATATGCTTCAGAGTTAAGGGTCTGATTGTAGCAGACCAGCTCTTGGTATCGAGAGACCGTTAAAAGATGCGATTAGGGCCCCAATTGAATGTTTGAGGTGAGGTGAGACCTGTGGCATTCGGCAACCGAGAAGAATAGCCTTAGCTCAAGAACATGTACAGAAAGGAGAAGAAGGAGAAAAGAACCACAATGGCCTTTGAAGGGTTCAAAGGTCTTGAGATGGATCTTGCAGAGGGGGCGGATGAAAATCGTAGGGAGGACGTCAACACCGGAGCCACGACGTATTTGGCGCCCGGGCGATCCGGGAGCAGGGAAACGGTAGTGCGAAAGGTGAAGGTCGGCAACGATTGTAATGGAGCATCAAAGTCCGTGGAATTGGGTCCGAATTCCATCCAGCACAGCCTGGCGTCAGGCAGTCTGGTAGCATCAGTTTGGTTGCTGGGCGGGTTTTGGTGTATGGACTCGGAGGTGCTTGCAGCCCAGGCACCCACCCCCGTGCCCCCGTTGCAGCCCCATCGCAGTGCTGGATGCAGCCAACCGCTGCTGATGACGTCGTGGCTCGGATTCAAGGCGTCACTGTGGAACCATCATTTGGACCTATTCGGCGGCTACCGACTCACTAAGCCCGCCCTAACTTAGTCTGCCAGCATTGAGATCCACTGTCGCTACGCTGTTCAACGCCCATGCCGCCCTGGACATTTACAGTGTGGCTGCAGTCTCTGCTCACTGGAATTACTGCTTTAGTGCACTGGCGTGTCCCCTGTCCGTCCCTCATTTGCCGGCACTCACAAGCCAGCACGATCCACTGCATCGCACATCTCTGCCCCGTCCACCCCGTCCACCCCTGCAACACATCATCACCATCTTCTCTTCACTCTCGTCTTCATCAGAACCGGCTTCGGCACTTCCCCCCCAATCCTACTCCCGTATTAGCGCACTCGCCCACGCATGACAAACCTGGTTCTCATCGATCCCATCTCGCCGATGCAAAGCTTATTTCAAGTTTTCCCGACCAACCTCTACCATGTTAATCTGCCATCATTTCCAGCTTCAAGTCTTGGGAAAGAGATGCTATTGGACCCAACTCAACGATTGCCAGTGTTTCACTTTGAATCTAGACATGCGCAAATGACGTGCAATGACTTGACATTACAACTATCTTCTTGATTTTCGTCAATAGCGTGCCCAGTTCTCTCCTTCAGAAACGTCGCCATTAGGTGCAAGAGGCCTCCCCCATTCCAATTACTGCCCCTGTGCTGCGTCACTTCCTCCATCCCAACTTCACCATGTCTCTTCAAACCGCAGAGCGTTTGTACTCGGCCACTGACAAGAAGCCCTCAAGCCCAGCAACAAGCTCGACGAGGTACTCCACCACAAACGTCTTGGCTTCGTCCGAGGACTTGTCCGCCGCCTTGAACATGGCCAGTTGAAGTGCCTCGGGCGAAAGTATCTCAGCCGCCTCCCGGAACAATCCTCTCGGGTAATCGATGTCCAGGTACTCGTACACGAGTTCAAGGAGCTCAGGGTCAAAGTCGGCCGAATCCAAGTCCTCCGGCTTGGCTCCCTTCTTTGCGTGCTTGTCCAGCACTCGGCGCACCAGCTCAAAGCCCGGGCCCATCTCGACAGGTTGCACTCGCTTCATGTGAACATCCTGCTCCATGAGCTCGGTAGTCTTGTCGTCCATATCCCTCTTGCCGGGCTTCTTGGCATCAGCCCAGCCTTCGAAGTTGTCGCCAGTGATGTAAGGCGTGGCTACGATCCGTGTGAATGCCGCACGGATGCTGCCCTCGGTCGACCCGTCTAGAGCACCTTGCTTCTTCATGATTTCCTTGATATACTCGCCACATTGCATGCGTCGGGCAAGCTCGTACACAAAGGCCTATTGTCGTCAGTAAGGCAGCTTCAAAGGCCAAGTTGTAAATAAGAAAGAGCCAACTCACATAGTCAGCAGCACGGAGGCTGTTGATAGCCGTGACAAGATATTTGTCGACGTCGCCGGGAAGATACTGCGACTTCTCAGAGATGGCAGTGAGAAGACGAATAAGGGCTTCCGCGTACTGATGCCAGCAATATCAGTCGTAGTTCATCACCGTAGAATCTTGTTCGATGAGGCAATACTTACAGTCTTGTAGCAGCAGGCAATCTTTGACTCCTGACGGCAATCGAAGCAACTGTCCAGAGGCGACTTGTCGATGAGCTCGTCGAGCTCGTCAATCTGGTACTCAATGGCGTAAATGGCCTTCCAAACAGGCTGTGGCTTGTGTCAGTACCTCAACACGACTATGAAACCTGGACAAAAGGGGTGCGCACTTCCTAGCATTGGGGCCTGCCATCCTGGCAGTTCAGGGTGTGAACGATGTCCCAGATGTAGTACAGCTCATCGGCGAAGTAATTGAGCTTCTTGCAGAGAAGGCAGTCCGTCACGACGTCCTTGGGCTTGTGTTTGGGAGGACTGGGTCCGTGGGGGTGATGAGGCCTCGGCCCGCATTCGCCGCAGGGGCTGGCAGGACGATGAGGGTGGGGATGAGGGTGGTTGCAGGGAGGCTTGGGAGGATGAGGATAATGGCATTCAGGCTTGTGATGGCAAGGTTTGGGGCCCTGGTGACACGGCTTCGGACCATGATGGTAAGGCTTTGGGCAGTGGTGGCAGTGAGGACGTTGGCCATCAACCTCAATAGTCTCGTATGCGAGGACCTCATCAACTTCGACAAATGTGCCAGGCTTCTTCTCTGAGTCGCTGTTGAAGTAGATGAGTTCGAATACGTCCTCGTTGGGCCTGTCCTGGTCTGGATTGCGGTCTCCCGGGTTGATGATCACAGGACCTGGGCCTTCGATGGGTCGAGCCTGGGCAGCGGCATCAGGCGCAGCTCTGGCATCCTTTGCCTGCGTCTCGGCGAGACATGGGACGGCCAAGAGGGAGGCCGCTGTAATGGCGAGGAACTTCATCATGAGAGTATGTTTGGTCCACAAGGAATAACGAAGAGAAGATTGGGTGTGGATGAGATAACAATACAGATAAGAGAAGATGATGGAAAGGGATGCAAGAGTCTGGCCAGCTCTGTACGAGAAGAAGAGGATTGGTTTGATGATGAAAGGAAGAGAACAGAAGAGACGCTGTCGAGGGGGGCGGCCGTGCATAAATACCGTCACGATCGAGGCAAGTGTAGATGCCATGCCTGCCAGACAAGAGTTTTTGTTGAGGAAGGAATCGGCTGGGTCAGACCGCTGCTTCTTCGAATCGCAAGCCAACAACGCCCAGCCGTATCGTCATGCATCTGCAAAAGAGCGAAGGTGCGCTCGCAGGTCGCAGCTCCTGCATGTCGTCCTGGATTCCTCAAGCCAACAACAGATCGTTCATGGCTGCTATCAGTTCATCATTTTGTCTTTCATAGCCTGAAACAGCGACTGCGAGACATCCCGACTCCGACTTTGGCCGTCTCGAGACCGAAGTCATTGACGTGCCTTGTATCGCTTGTTCCAGAACCGGCTTCATAGGCATCCCGTTAGGAAAGGTGACCGTGGCTCTACAAACTCCTGCACCATGGAGGTCTCACTGTGTAAGTGTGCAGCTCTTTCCCCGTCGTCATGCCCGTTCGTCATCCCTTGGCGTCAAGCATGATCTTGCCATAGGCTCAGCCAGGGAATACTTGTGGCATCCGTCCATGCCGCACGCTCAGCTTCATGGTCGCATTGGGCGACTGCTCTTGCTGTGGCTTCAAGTTTCCTGGCAGTCACTAGACAATCCAGGCGCCCTAGCTTTCCTTGATTCAGGCGGAAGATGCAGTTGCCTCATTGTCAATGGTTTGACTAGAGCTGGGTGCCTATGATGGTCAGAGGTCGTCGCGGTTTCCCCACGGCGCGGGTTGAGCTCGCCGATAAGCGATAACAACACCGCCGATCCAGCCCTCAAGTACCGCCTCACTAAATTTACAGTACAAAGGTACATCCCCCTCCAAAGGATCATCTGGAGCTTCACTCAAAGCTCCGGCCAAACCAGACTTCAATCCAACCCATTCCATTCATCACTGCGACACCTGGCTTTCCACAACCCGCTCGACTTGACAACGGCCATAGACTTTGGATACAGCACCCCCTCCGTCAAACCCTGGCGCTTCGCTTCGCCTCGCCTCGTCCATGCCCTCCCTTTCATCGAACACCCTTGCGTGAAACGCTCAACACCAGCGTCATGGCCGTCTCTCCTGTCGTCACCCACACGGCTGACCGCTTGAAGCCCGCTGCATCGCCTCTCAAGATGGTGGGCGCCTCTGCCGCGACTTCGGCAAGTGGCACTCCTCTCCCGGCCCCTTCAGCAGACACGATCGCCAATCTGCCTCCAACGCTGGATCTTGCTGAGCAGATGAACGATGAGGAAAAGCGCAAATACGTCAAAGGTACCTCGCTAAGCTGCCACTGTATGCTCTCTCCTCGCTGACTAGCATGTTACCAGGCAAAAAGCTCGGTGAGGGTACCTACGCCCTCGTCTTCCTCGGGCATGTCCGACGCGATCCTTCCAAACTCGTTGCCATCAAAAAGATCAAAGTCCAAAAAGAATACACAGAGGGCATGCCTCCCGACGCCGTTCGAGAACTCAAGTTTCTGCAAGAACTTCAGCACCCCAACATTATATCCCTTCTCTCCGTCTTCTCATCCCGAGACCAAAACCTCAACCTCGTCCTCGAATACCTGCCACTCGGTGACCTCGAGGAGCTCATCCGAGATACCGATACGGTTCGCTATGGCGCCCCCGACATCAAGGCCTGGATGGGCATGCTCGTGCGTGCAATCTGGTTCTGTCACGAGAGCTTCGTGCTTCACCGCGATATCAAGCCCAACAACTTGCTGATTGCCGCCGACGGCGAGATCAAGCTGGCTGATTTCGGTCTGGCTCGCTCGTTTGCCGATCCACACGTGAATATGACGCCGAACGTCATCACTCGATGGTATCGTCCACCTGAGCTGTTCTTCGGCGTCAAACATTATTCTGGTGCTGTAGACATTTGGTCTGTCGGCACAGTCTTCGCAGAACTCATTATCCGGATGCCTTTTATGCCAGGAAACACCGAGATCGACCAAGTCAGACTTATTTGCGAGAAAATTGGCACGCCAACAGAAAGCAACTGGCCGGGCGTCACAAGTCTCTCGGAATATACAGTCACTGAAGGACACGCCCTCAAGACTCGGCAGGAGATGGAGATGTGGTTCGGTATCGTCGGGCGTGATGGAGTTGACCTCCTCATGAAGACTCTCACTTTGGATCCCAAGAAGCGCATCACTGCTCGTGGCATGCTTGACCACCCCTGGTGGCACGCCGAGCCCAAGCCGACGCCTAAACGCGATCTCCCTCGCAAAGCTGGCGGAGAAGAGAAGATGGGTGCTGACCTGAAACGTCCGCCTGGTCGCGTGGAGGAAGACCGTGGATCTAAGGTAGCCCGGAAGCTTGATTTTGGCTCCATGAGATAAGCTGGTTGTTATTCAAGTTGGCAATTGCAGCTAACAGCCACGGGCAGTTGCTTCCAGCTCAGGCACAAAGGGGCGCCATGGCGTTAAGGGGTCAAAGGGCCATTCATGATGTATGAATATGATTTAGATAAATCTGCTCTATATAGGCAGGCGGAATAAATGGCGGCGCTGGCAGATGCAAATGCGGATGAATACCAATCCGCTCCAATTCTCTCAACAAGTGACCTTTCCGAAAGCCAACGACAGATTCTTGCGGCACCCATTTTGCCTTCACATCAGACAGCACTCCATGCCATACATTGCCCTCTCCACACTCTTCCTCACTTGGTACCAGTCCGCCCTTCTTTGGGCGTACTCATACACCTCCTCTGCCCTGAAGACGCCCCCGAACCTATCGCCATCCGCAATGACCGTCGCCATCTCCTTCGCGTGCCCAGCATCAATCAGGTATATCTGGCTCAATTCTCGCAACGCCCCAAAGTACGCCTGCAGATCCGGATTTCGCAGCGTGCGAATGTAGTCGCTATGGAGGTTCATGTCGGCAATGAGCTTGATGGCGCCGTCGGTGCTGATGCGCTGGCGTTTGAGGTGCTTGCAGAGGGCGGTGAAGAGGCGGAGGCCGACCTCGCCGTTGAACACGTCGAGCATGGTCTTCTCGGTGGTGCCAACGAGCATGCGGGTGTGAGAGGAGACGAGGTCGACGACGCGGGTAGCGGTAGGCGTTGGGCCGATGTCTGGCTCCTTGACGGCGGCGTCGCTACCGGGTGGTGCCGCTGCTGGATTATAGTCAGTGGGTTGTTGCATTGAGCCATGGAGGTATTCGACTTCGTCCATGAGAACGTCGATGCCCTTGTTGAGACCGGCAGCTACCCGCTCATCAAGCATTTGCTCGAATCTCTTCTTGGCCAGACCAGCTTGATCAAGGAAGTCATTCTTATCTGCGATTTTAGGCGCGGACAGTTGCTGCTCATAAAACACGTCGATCATTTGAGAGATGAGATCACCGACATTGACCAGTTCGATGAACTGCACCAATGGCGTAACGCCGCTATTGTGATCGCTCACCTCGCGTGGGTTATAGTTCGAGAGGTGGGCAACGGCTTTGTCGAAGCCGCTGCGCACATGGCGGTCGCCGAGAATGCGGAGGAGGACGACAAAAATATTGGCACATTGCTCCTTGGCTTCGCCGCCTGCTTGACCACCGAGGCGGATGAAGACGGCCACCCGCCCAAGACTAGACTGGGCAGCGTGAACGAGGTTCAGCGCTACCTCGATGCTGAAGAGCGATTTGATACCCTCCAGCTTGGACGCCATCAACGCCGCCTTTGCGGCCAATTCGTCATTCGGTGCTTGGGCTGGTAAGGGGCTCTTCCTCCCATCGGGGCCACCAATTGCTAGTGACTCTGGTCGCGGCGTAGCTGTCCTCGAGCCCTCTCCCGGCGGTGCGGTAGTCGCAGCAGGTTTTGCCTGCGCAAACGGAGAGCCCATTGGGAAGCTGGGCAGGACTGTGACAGGCATCATGACCACCTTCTTGAAGGAGCTCAGAAAATCCGACTTGTCGGCAGACCGGTTGATGTTGGACATCCAATACGACTCCAGTGACGAGTCCTGCTCGTCCAACTTCTTCTCCCACTTTGATACTTCCGTCTCGGCGTGCTTCGTGAAGTGATCGAGCTCCTCCTGAAGATAGAGATCGAGGTGAGGTTCGAACACGGAAAGGGCCAAGATCTTCGCCCTCTCTTCTGTATCCTCGGGGGTTCCCTTCGGTGGCGTCAAAGATCGGAAGAACAGAAGTGTCTGTTCGAAGACACCCGACACCGCTTTCACGTACGCCTCTGAGCTTCGAACATGCGCCTCATCAAACAGTGGAGTGGTGTACTCCGTGATGATGTCGTCCCTCACCCTGTCCACCAGCGCCCAAAACACATCTGTAGCATGCGGGAAAATCCTCTCAATAACGCCAGCTTGGTCGTTCACCTTCGTCAACAACAGCTCGAAGAAGTGATGAGATGGTTCCGTTGATATCTCCCCGTCTGCCGATGCCCGATTCAGGCACTCAGCTGGGTTCTGCATCAATTCCCGATCACTGAATAGCGGGTGCTTGTGAATGAAGAGGTCTGTCCCGCTTCTTGACTTGTTTAGCATGTACAGCACGTGCGCATATCTCCTCATGCGCCCATCCACATCCCAGAACTCGTAACCTTGCTCGAATTCTCTCAGCACAGCGCTCTCGAATATGCCAATCATTGATGCCACCTTCTCTTCTCTTGCGTGACACCCTTCTGACCAGTCGCTCTTCGCAAATCTTTGGAGGTTTGACAACATCTTCGCCTGCTTCTCCGGGTCACGGAAGGCTTTGAAGATGATCGGATCGGCGTGGCTCTTTGCCCGTGAGAGATCGTAGTAGAATGGTGCCAGAGCGCCGTAAATCTTTCCAAACTCTTGTCTCGCACCTCCTCTTACACTCTTGGCATTCTTAAACACCTCGAGATATGCTGTCGGTTCCGAAGATGCATCGGCGCCAACAGGCTGTAGACTCATGGTCTCGAAGCCGTCCTGGACATCCGTCGAGAGCCGCTCCTGCCGTTCCTCCTCCGCAGCAGCATCAAATAGGGTCATCCGTTTCGAATTGGGTGATGTCTGTGTCGGGCCCGTCCCGTTGATCTTCGGTGCTGCCGCTGCTGCTGCCTCTCTCCTTTTGCGCATCGCTGCTTCGAATCGTTTTCGTGCCTCAAGCTCGTCCCAGCACCCCATACTTTTCAGTCGTGAAACCCATCTCGTGTCGTCATATACCATCTCGCGCATTCGTCTTGAGGCTCGTGCAAATCGCATCTGGTCGGTAATAGGGAGGTAGTCGAGGATGGCCACGAGGATCTCTGTGCACCGTCATTAAGTCAGCTGCTGTACCCTTTTGGCTACCATCCACCATTCCATACCTGCAGGTAGGCTTGATCGTGAGTCGACCATCGAGGTGGCCTGCAGGGCACTCAGGATGCCGCCGCCGGCCGCGGGCCCCTTCCTGGGCCTGTTCATGATGGACAGGGTCGAGTAAGGTAGTCAGGCGGAGGGGTAGCTTGACACGAGCTGTTGGTTGCCCACTCCTGAGCTGAATTGTATGTCAGCGATTCGCCGGTAGCCTTGAAAACCACAGGGACATCGTCGGGTCAAAAGACAGCGTGTTTTCCTCGTTGATGAAAGTCTACGAAGCTCCGGTTCAGGATGACGATGGCTGTTGTCGCATTGCATGGACCCCACGCTAGGCGGAGCTCATCCTGTCGCAGCCAGGTGCCCTACCCTGCAGTTCCAGTATTGGCAGAATCTTAATGAAGTACGGCGAGCCAAATTCAGCGAACACGTTCAACAATGCGTAGGTGATCTAAATAGAGGATTATGCTCATACATTTATTCCGCTCCGTAAGTGTGAAAAGATGATGTATGATATTCGTAGGCACTGACTGACCTGCTTCGCCCAGCAAGTAACATCCAAATATGCATCGTATCATAGCCCCCAATGTCTACGGTATGTACGTCAGAGTGTTTCATGCTCAATCCTTCATGGTATATACGTGATATACAGCGTCTACTCCAAAAATGTGAACAGGTGCGTATGAAGCACATTCATCGCCCTCGTTGCGTCTCTTGCATCAATCACACAGGAGATATTGATCTCACTTGCACCTGTAGCACTCGTTAGCCGCGGTCATCCATCACCAGACCTGGGACCCGTGGGGACTGGATTGTCTTACCTTGTGAGATCATCTCAATGTTCACATTGTGCTCTCCCATTGTGGAGAACATCTTGCCAGCCACACCGACCATATCCTTCATGTCCGCGCCAACCAAGCTCAGGATAGCCATGTCCGAAAGCACGCTGACATCGCCGCACTCCTCGAGTTCCTTTCTTGTCTTTGCGAACGCCTCGACTTGCGTAGAGCCAGCGTGAATGGCGAGCGAAACATGGACCTCACTAGTGGAAATGAGATCCACGCTGATGGAATGCGTGTCCAGAATGCGGAAGACACGCGCGAAAAAACCGTGCGAGATGGATCGCTTGTTGGAGTGCACGTTGATGACGCTGATGTGATCCTTGATGGTCACGGCTGTAGGCCTCTTTGGCTTCTTGTACTGCGCCAGGTTGGCTGAATCGCGACGCGAGCGCTGCAACTGGTGGCCGGCAGAGAGGATCGGATCCGGGATCACGATGGTGCCGTTGCCACGCGGGTTCTTGACGTTCTTGATGCGGATCGGGATCGGGGGCTCGGCGCGGATGACCTGGTCCATGGTCAAGTGGTGAATGACCTCGGATCCGTAGAAGGTCAACTCGGCTGCCTCTGACGGAGTGATAGAAGACAGCAACCTGGCGGTTGGGACCTTGGAGGGATCTGCTGTGAAAATGCCATCGACCTCCTTCCAGATCTGAAGCTCTTGAGCCTTGAGACCGACGGCGCAAAGTGCCGCACAGAGGTCTGTGTAGCCGCGGCCGATATCGCCATCAATCAGGGATCCAGGGACATTGCCGAAGAAGCCAGTGACAACGGGCACCCGTCCTTCACAAGCCTCAATCTTGGCAACGAAAGCCTCGACCACCTTCGCGTAGAAGTCGGCATCGAGGTGCTCAGCGGCATTGTGGCTGAGTGCGTCGCCAAGATCGACATATTCTGCTTCCACGCCCTGACAACAGAGTCACAGTCAGTAACAGAGAGGGGCGCAAATGGTTTCCCGCGAGGGCAGACTTACCACATCCTTAAGCAGCGCCGTCATGAAGAGGCAGCTCAGTTTCTCGCCGAAACTAATGACACGATCCTTGCTCCTCGAGTTGATCTCGAGGTTGAACCTCCGTGCGGCGTGGATATACTCTATGAGCTCCTGGCATTCAGCCTTTATCTGCTCTGCCAGTGATACCTTGAGCTTGGGATCCTCCACGACTGCCTCAGCGGCGAATACGTGATCGTTGCAGATGTCCTGGATCAGCGTCTTTGCCTCCTCGATGAGCTCCGTCTGCTCATCCTCGGCGCTGGTAATGGCACCGACAGCACGCAACTTGCCGTAGACAGCAAGTAGTCTGGCACACAAATTAGTACATTTCGGATGGAGAGTAGCTGCTAGCTTCTCTGGACAGGTTCCTACCTGCTGGTGGTGCCTTCAGCTTTCTTGCCCGTACTCCTTGCTGAGCAGACCACGACTACCCGGTTATGTGACAGACTCGCCCTATAGACCCCGAGTCAGTACTATTACCATGCAGGATATCCATAGTCAGTGATGAAATACTTGACAATGTCATTGGCGATCTGCATTTTCACCATTAGCTGTCGTCTCATTGCAGTGACTCAGAACTCAGATGCAACGAACCTTGCGAGGGAACTTGCCCACGCTGGTGCCACCAAACTTCTG
Source organism: Sarocladiaceae sp. R1802 (assembly GCA_023628655.1). Classification (NCBI taxonomy): domain Eukaryota; kingdom Fungi; phylum Ascomycota; class Sordariomycetes; order Hypocreales; family Sarocladiaceae; species Sarocladiaceae sp. R1802. The sequence goes on from JAMAKF010000009.1 coordinate 174,971, forward strand.
GACCACCCATCCCTTTTCCCCGTTGACTTCTGACATGATTCTGTCTTTAGTTGTTGCACTGTCGTCAAGCGCGGAACTGGACGTTGCCTCTGCTGGGATATGTAAAAACCCTCAGCTACCACGTTCCTAGTCCAGTCCGCAGCGATTGTGATTGGCAGTCGAATCCCAGACTCTCGATGACGAGGATTCAAGCACTGAGCTGAAATCGGTGGGATGAGATTGGCACGACACCTGCGCGAGCGATGCGGCTGTCTTTGAGGCGATTCAAGGTCTTTGCTTCTGCAACCGTTGAATCGTTGACGACTCGGGACCCTTGTTCGCGCGGTCAGGCAGTGGCTCAACAGACCAAAGCTGGTGACTTGAGACTTGATGGTAATATTTGAAAATCCTTTGGCCGAATTGAGGCAGCCGACCACGGTGTGAGAGAATTGATGAGCAGACAAGGTGAGAATGACTGTTCCAGGTCGCCGAGTCCCCAGAAAAATCAGGTCAAGCCGTCGGCTCTTGGGTGAGGCGAGCCCCGCAAATCGGAGGCGGCCTAAAAAGAGAGACGGACTCAATTGGGAGTCACAACGGCCGCCAGTCAGCAGCCAGTGTGCCAGCTAAAAAGCCACGATGTCTTTGAGGCTGCTGAAGAGTCGATTGCTGCAGCTTTTCGAGGACGATGAAGTGTACTGAATATAGCCGGGATGGAGGAAGTGCATTCTTGTGAGTCTAGCTCTGCCGCTTGCGAAATGAGGCGATCCTCACCCTCCCACTTCGCGCTTCCGTAACCGGCGACAGCCCTGCCAGTGCCCAGGAACAGGAACAGGCACAGCAATAGACAACAAGAAGGCCACAGGGGTGTCCAACACGACACCACGCACTTGACAAGCAGAGTCAGCATCGTCTTCATGTCTCTAGGACGGTAATAATCATTTCGTCATAACGGGCACTGGTCGTTTCTCAGTTGTCAAAATTTCACATCGCTTTCAATTGACCGTCACACGTCATGTGCAAGCACTGCCGCTCAAGTATACACAAGAAGTCGGTTCCCGTATCTCATATCCAGAGATACTACAACCCCAAAGTCCCCTCCTCCCTCCCTTTTATACACGATGGCTCTCGGCTCATGCATTAAAATGTAGTCATAAATGGGGCGGTATCTCGTCCCGCCCAGTACCTCACCAACGCCGCTCTACCAAGCAGAACCAACGCCCTGAGTCCGGCGAGCGACCAAATCACATATCAATGGTATCATAATGTCGCATCGCTACATTCCCAAACCGCATTGTCATGTCTCTTCCCCATTTCTGACATCATGAGACCTCGCGCCCCAAGCGCAGGTTCTCGTTGAGGGAGGGCGAGAATGTGAACTTGTCCACGTTGAAATCCTCGTCCGGCGTACGGATTCCGATTCCGCTATCATCGTGGATGTCGGTCCCGGTCGCTGGCCCCATGGCGTTCTCTTTAGCTTTGCTGACAGAAGGGAAAGGCGCACGGCCTGGTTGCGACTGAGACATGTTCGGCAGGTTCAACTCATCACTTCCGCTGCTGTAGCGAGAATTCTGCTGCCGAGCATTGACCTTGGTTGCTGATGTCTCCTCCAAGGTTGAATCAGGTGCCGTGGTGGTCACTGTCCGCTTCATGAACCCGCCTTGTTCGGCCAAGAAGCAAACCATCTCGTCCATCCACGTTTTGGTGACCCACCACGACCCAAAGCTCTTGCCGGACGACAACGTGATGTCTCGCATGACTGATGTCCCGACCCTCTCAACACACCAGACAATCTCTGCGGGCGAGGCGCGAGGGAACTTCTCCGGTAGGCTTTGGAGAAGGTGCACCCACTTGTCCAGGACGTTGTGTGCTGCATTATTCGCAGCATTCTCCCGATCCGATTGTTTTGGTGCTCTGACGGCCACGTCGCCGTATATTGTCAAGCACTCAATGTCCCAGGGCACGTTCTGAGGGTCGAGCAGGTCGCGCATCTCGTTGACAAGCAATGCAACGGTATCATCCATGCCCCTCGTCGGCACGCATTCGGCTACTTTTCGCGGCTTGATCATGGTGATCCATTCCACATACATCTGGTCCCTATTGGCAGGATTCGACAGCATGTTGGCTGCTGCATGCGCAGTCAAGTTGACGCGCAGTGCTCGGTCCAGAAGGCCTGCAAAAAGGGCGGCAGGTGTTTCCTTGGCTCGGAGTACATGTTGCGGCTGTCCTTGGAAAGACTCGCGAATATGGCTGATAAGGCGTTCGGAGATGGCTCGAAGCGTGTCCAACACTGGCTTAGGGAGCACTTGCAGTGTCAATTTGGAAATAATGCGCATCATACTTTGGTAGAGAACCAAATCACAGCCCTCGATCCAGGGGCTGATGGCGGGATGACTGAAAAGCTTGTGCACAGGCATCGTCAAGGTGCCTTGAAACGATGTGTAGAGATGGAAGAAGGTCTTCTCCTTGCAATATCGAATGCACTCCACCAGCGAGGTGCAATGTGATCGATAGAGTGCCGAGAGAGATTTCGCAGCATCAGCATCCGTGCCCGGAGGCAGGTATTGTTCGATTGATGGGAGAGCCAGGACGTCAGACTGTTCCATACTTTGCTCCTCAGCTGGGGAGACGAATGCGAGTTCGAGAGGGGTTTTTGTTGAGGTGATATCCATGCTGTCGATGGTTGAGAGATCAGGCTGGTTATATAAACTGTGTACTATCGCGCGCGACGTGGGGACGGATCGAGAGTCGTGTGCGGGATCTGTTGGCTTCGTAAGGGGCTGGGAGGAGGCCGTTGGCTGTGATGGTGTCATCGAGGCGCTTCCCCGACCATTGTGCATAGTTGAACCATTGCTGTTCTGGTCAGCTTGCGTTTCGTCGAGGGTATCCGTTAATTACTCACTGGAAGCTCTGCGTGCCATGACTTCTAGGCTCGCTCAGGAGACGAGGAGTCGGTACATGTGATTCTCTCGTTTCAGGCTGATCGTCGACAAGTGCGAAATTGACGTAGTGATACTTCGACTCTCCTCTGACGCCAAGCCGGCGAGTCTTAAGACCCGGGAAGAGCACACGAACCAGCTTACCGAAGCTAGCTGGGTTTAGTACCGTAATCCTTTCTGTTGCACATCGACTGGCATAGTTTGCATATACGCGCCCTCTGGGGACAGATCCCTTGCCTGTTGAGCAGACGGAGTTGATCCTGCAACCGATCAGTACACAGCAACTCAGATGCCTAGGAAGAAGGTCCATACCAGAGCATTGCAAAGACCTGCCGTGTCCTTTCCGAGTTGGGGCCTCGCTCGTTGCCGTGTAGCTCACCAGCGACATCTTGCAGGCCCCGATGCCTGTTGGCACTGAAGAGCTGTCGCATCTCCAGCTCATTGTTGGCACTGGATCTTAGAGATCCAGACCGCGGGGGACCCGGTTCATTGCTGATCGAGTCACCCTCGATGTTGTCTTCCCTCTCCATCATCGACGTGTCGCCCTCTGTGAAGCTCGCGGAGGTGTTGAATTGGTCGACTGGCAATGGATGGCGATGAATATCTTGCGGCTGATGTTGTTGGTAAGCCATCTGATGCCCCATAGGTGCGCTCATAGAGCTGTCCATATGCATGTCTTGCGAGGGGGCACGCATGTGGCCCGCAGCCTGCATGATTAGATCTTCGGGAGACATTTGAGGCGGTATTGACATGTCTCGAGGATGGCCGCGGCTGTCGAGAAGCCAATGCCAGCTTTGTTATTCCTGATAACTGGAGACAGGCTGCTTCTCAGCGCTGCAGACGTGATTGGCAACGCGCTGTGCCGATGTCGTGATTGCACGAGGATGCGGTTGCTCCTGAGGCTTTGCAGATGCTCGCGCTGTGGTGTCTGGATGTGGAGAGTCCAAGTTAGCGACCGGACGCAAAGTAAACACAGGAGTCCAGGGACGGCGAGCAGGGGTTGAGACGCACCTCAGTGCATGCTATGCCTGCAAGTAGATATACAATGGGTGCCTTGGTGTTGAGGTCAGTCTTTGTGGGACAGGGCGGCAGATTGTGTCGATCTACGATCAACAAACATTGGCTCTGGTGTTGGTGTGGGGGGTGGCTGGGCCAGGCCAAAAGCGTCGAAAACAGCGACCACCTCCGCGCCGGAAGACGCACGCGACAGAATGAGTCGAGCTGCTGAGGAGCGCAAACGAATTGAGGAGAGGAGATTTGAGTGCCGCAGAAGATTACGTTCAACTTACTTTGAGTGCAGCAGTGACAACGCGCGATCACGACCGGCTTCTGGCAGACGCCTTTTGGTGGACTTCAGTGCGAAGTGTTGTTGTGGTCGAGGATCCTGTTGCGAGGCCAACGAGCGGAGAGACGCTGTTGGAGGATGGAGGGGGGTCAGCGGGTCCAGAATGGATGACTAAGGGACGGAAACGAACCAAAACAACACAAAGGCATGAATGCGCCGGAGAATTGAGGAGCCGGTGTCCGGTCTGACATCCCGAGTCGGGGCTCGAGACTGGAATTGAGCGTGCACCGTGCTCGGACAGATCCTCATATGGAACGCAAGTTGCGAACGTCGCGAGCGCGATAGTAATCTCGCTTAAATTGGCTACTGACATCTTTCATTCCTCCTATTTCTCCGAACGCATCAGATAGGACTGAGCTGCGTACTTTGCTCCCCCAGAAGCTATCAGCCACACCAGAGATACTAACCACAGCTTTGGGCCGCTTCAGTCGCGTTCTAATAATAACGACCTGTGGCATTGGCGTCACTAGAGCCACACAGCGAGGGATCCTATCTCTGTCTTTGGAACTAAAGATGTCGTGGTTTCTCGAGTTCCCAATACGAGTACTTAATACGGCGCAGTGCGACAGGCGTTGTCATGATTTTTAGTTGGCGGTCCGCGACAGACAGCGATGACGACTATAGCAGATCAGCTCAAGTACACCTTAGCCACAGCACCATGATGTTGCCGGCAGGCGAGGTGCACGTTGCAGCAGCTTAGGGAGCTCATGGCTGCACCGAGATGTAGAGACGGTTGTGAGGCATGGCACAGCCTGAGGATGCAGAACACGTCACAGCTACCACCAAAGGTAATGTGCCGCCAAGGCAGCAAGCTCTCCCTACTAGTACTACTACGAGTACCTTAGCTAGGTAGGTAGCTGCTCGGGGATTTTGTGCCCCGCCAGTGAGGTCAACGATATGGTCATAATCCTCTCAGCCACGGTGGCTTCCAGCTCTAACGGCAGATGCCCAATGCCGCCCTACCATCCTGTTAGCGCACCTCCGATCCTGCCGCTCCCTTGCAGAGCTCCCACTCGGTTTCGTCACCCACATAATTCAAAACCGCTCCCTCTCACCCCTCCTTTCTGTCCTGCATCAATCGACCTCTGCCAACCTTGCGTTTGCTTCAATTACCCCATATCTCGCCTGTGATAGCTTCTCCGGCTCCAAGGCGTCTTCAGTCGCACCGCTGTTCCTATCGCACAGCTTTACAACACATCATAATCGCCTTATCTCCAACACTACCCACCACATCCCTCCGACATGGCGTCCGCCGGTGAAAAGGCCCAGAACTACCTGGGCATGCTCGACTCCGAGGTGAGCATCCCTCTAGGACGACCCGACATTATGCACTTTCATTGTGCATCTCGCCCTTTGACACATGTAGCTCCATGTGTTGCTGCAGGCTTATCACCTTGACGCGCACCTGCATCCGTACTGACGCCCTGTTCCCGTAGCTCTCCAAGTATCCTGCTATCAACAACCTCGAGAAGCAGTCTGGTGTCCCCAAGGCTTACGCCGTTATCGGGTTTGGCGCACTCTACTTCTTCATGGTCGTCTTCAACCTCGGCGGTCAGCTTCTCACCAACTTCGCCGGCTTCATCATCCCAGGCTACTACTCCCTTGGCGCGCTGTTCACTCACAATAAGGAGGATGACACGCAGTGGCTGACTGTAAGTGCCAATATGAACTCAAACAGCTCGCAATTCTCACTACGCACTGTTGCTGATGGCTCTGCAGTACTGGGTGGTGTTCGCCTTCTTCACCGTTGCCGAGAGCTTCATCAACATTGTCTACTGGTTCCCCTTCTACTTCGTTTTCAAGTTCATCTTCCTTCTGTGGCTCGCCCTTCCCATGTTCCGGTAAGTGATCATGCGCACTTTGCAAGCCCTCAGAACGAAGACGGGACTGATCCCTGATAGTGGCGCCGACCTCATCTTCCGCTCCTTCATGGTGCCCGCCTTTGGTCGCTACTTCGAGGCTGCCCCGGCTGCCTCGCGCAAGGCCGATTAAATGCCGATAGGGCTCAACAAGCAGCGAGGTCGCACATCCGGTGCTCACTCGACGCCCGGTCAACTCACAGGCCCTGCTTGTTGAAGCATACAAAGAATCGAGTGTTACTTGCGTTTACCACCAGATCGCGAAGGAACGATGTTGGAAACGGTGGATTGGCGGCACTTCGGCTGGCCGGAACATGGTTGACACGATGATCAGGTGATTTTCGCACGGCATGAACGGACGATGGAAGCATCCCATTGGAATGGATTGCGTTCTCGTATAGAGACGACCTGTTATGATGGGATGAGCAGTGGCAAGCAGTTTGACAAGCCTTTTGGCGTGTGTCACAATACTATGTTTGGGTGCTAGTAGCTCTTTTGGGGTATTATGATACGATGATCACCATGCATTGCATCCCTACATATCGGTCCTGCTCGAAGCAGGAGATGCCATTCCTCATCGAGGGTTGGCTCACCTCTAAAATGGTTGTGACGTAGACTTCCGCGTCATTTCGTATCGAGCACGGTAGTGGGTCTTATTTTCTCATCTTCCAAAGTGTGGAACATTATCACATGCAAACTTGACCTCAAGAAGCCACTGCCAACAGCACGACCGTTCAATCGCTGCCGAAGTTGAACGCCACATCGCAAAGAAACCCAGAACCTTGCTATGTATTCGAACAAGTAAAGAAAATGCCTGATGTAAATCACTACACACTGTATTGTTTCTCCCCAAGGTGGATGGCGTCCGTTGTCACCTACCCTATTCTAGACCCTGTAGATTTGGGTAGCGTGTATTGAATTAGTGGGTCTGATTGATTGATTCCTGTAACAGGATCACGGAGTCAGGTAAGGCAAGCCTGGCAAGGTAGGGTCAAGTGTATTGTAAGACTGGAGCTTAGGGGATCATGTGTTTCCCCCCCGACTCTACTAAGATATACACATAGCTCAAGCTAGATTAAGACCAAGCTAGACAGCCTGCACCTAAGCACATATACCTTTCAGCTTAGTTCATTTCAGTTCAGTTCAGTCCGGTACGTAGGCTGTCCTGGCCGCATTAATGCGATGCGGAGATTGGGAGCTTTTCTGATTTGTGATGGTCTCTTAAATCCCATTTAGCTAGCCGCATAAGTTCTCACGTCCTAGGTTGCTGGTTCAAGTTAATCCCTTTAACTATTGGAAGCTATCGGACAGTGTTCCTCGACAAATCAGCTAAAAGCAAGCAGGCAGTTATTTAGATTCTTAATGTATATAATCAACTTTCTGTTACCAACCACGTCTTGTTGACCCTGCGATGGCCCGCTACTATCTATGCACACAACGTGAAATTCTTTGTCTTGTGATACCAGCTCTGACCTTGGTTTTCTCGGGTACCAAAGAGAATGGCGGAATTCGCCTTGACGTCCGAAGTACACAGCATATACACAATGAGAGATATTCAAGAGTCTTCTACCAGGGGATATTGAATAACCACGTACAACACTTGAGGACCTGAGAGCCTGGATGAACAAAGTTCATAAGCCACTTGGCCAGCGAGCCCGTGAGGGCGAAGTAGGGACGGCACATGATCACTCGAGTGTGGATTCCAAACCAACCAACATAAGCATTAGTATCCTTGATCAGAGTCCATATCTAACCAAGAGACAAATAGGAAAGTGTACAGTAGAGAGTCTCAAGACTTGGTAAGCTTTGAACGATCATATCCCCAACTGCCGGCGCTAAGTCTTCAACGTACCATTGTTGACCCAGTTCTAGGCATCCTGGCTGAAGAGAGCGTCATTCAAGCAGCCGATGATTGAATTACCGTTGGTCAGCCCGGAAGAGAGACAGCTTGCCACAGCACCAACTGCGAATGGACCGAGGGCAGCCGTGCAAAGTGGCAAATTGATGATCAACCCAGCGGTGGTGTTATCCTCAAGGTTCAGGCACGGCTCGGGTAGAGAGTCAATACACTGATCTTGCAAGGCATCGCCCAAACAAGTGACGACCGTCTCACCCAGGGTGTTGGACGAGATGAGGTTAGTGCCGAGACATGTTGCGACGTTACCTACTGCGAACACACCCAGGGCTGCTGTGCAAGCAGGAACTGCAGCAATGAGGGCAAGACCGTCAAGCGAGGAGAGCCTTTCGCAGGGCGCTGGCACCTCGGCGCAGATCTGAACTGGGGTTGTCGTTGGGGCTGGTGTCGGGTTGCAAAGGGCGAGGTCTGTGACGGTTGTGACACCGCTCCGGAAACCAAATGCGATCTCCAGACAGTCCACAATGCTGGTGCCCGTGGTGCTGCTACCGATGCTGCCAGTTGCAAGACAGGTAGCAGCGCTACCAATAGCAAAGGGACCAAGTGCAACTGTGCAGAGGGCCACGTCCGCCACAAGAGCCAGGCCGTTGGAAGTTTGCAAGTCAACGCACCGCTGAGGGAGTGTGGCGATGCATTGAGACTCGAGAGCAGTGAGGATACAGTTTGCAATGCTCGATCCTGCCGTGGAGAGTCTGACGGATGTGGTGAGACAAGTCAGGACGTTGCCGACAGCGAAGGGTCCGAGATTAATAAGACAGCCTGCGACGACAGGGACCAGAGCCAGGCCATTCGTGTTAGGAAGAGCTGCGCAGTTTCCTGGGAGACCTACGGCACAGGTTTCGCTGGTAGCCGTGGCGGAGATGACGCATTCTGTGATGGTTGAGGATGTTTCAACTGTAGTCGTGGTCGAGGGGACGACTTGGGATTCGGCGTCTGCTGAAGATGTCTCCTCACCAACCGAAGATGTCTCCTCCGTGCTGGAAGTGGTCTCCTCAGCTATCGCCGTTGTAGTCTCCTCGGCTGCTGATGATGTCTCGTCAGTACCGGAAGTGGCTTCTGGTTCGGCGGATGGAGTTTCTTCTGCAGCACCAGAAGAAGTCGCTTCCGGATCGCTCGATGATGTTGAGTCGGTCTCCGCAGAAGAAGTGGCTTCGCCGCCATCAGTTGCTGTAGTTTCAGTCCCGCCTATGTCGGATGATGTAGCCTCGGTATCCACGGAAGAAGTGGTCTCCGCCGCCTCCGAGGAGGTAGTTTCACCACCCGAAGATGCAGCCTCTTCAGACGAAGTAGCCTCCGCACCACCGGAAGTCGTCGTCTCCTCGGTATCGGTGGACTCGGTAGCGGCTCTGTCCTGTGTCGACGAGCTGACCTGTTCCGACGCTTCAGTTTGAGACGCTGACGAGGTAGTGGCCCCAGCATCTGCTGTCTCAGTAGCCTGGGGATCAGCCTGTGAAGTGGAGGTTAGCTCAGAATCGACACGTGATGAAGGGTCCTGATGAAAATGTAAAAAGTACTTACAGGTGTGAAGATGATCTGGGTTCCAGTTCCATCGGTACCACTAGGAAAGAGTGTCGAAGTTGACTCTTCGGTTCCGGTCCATTCGCCACCAGTAATAGTTGTATATGGTCCAGTGAATGAACTTGTAGTTGTGCCAGCAGGAGTATAAATTACTTGTGTGCCGATAGTATCAGTGCCGGTAGGAGGAAGAGTAAGGGTTGACTCTTCAGTTCCGGTCCATTGCCCACCAGCAATGGTAGTATATGGCCCTGTGAATGAGCGTATAGCTGTGCTGCCAGCGGGAGTATAGATCACTTGTGTGCCGATAGTATCAGTGCCGGTAGGAGGAAGAGTGAGGGTTGACTCTTCGGTGCCGGTCCATGCCCCCCCAGCGATAGTTGTATATGGCCCCGTGAATAAACTTGTAGCTGTGCTGCCAGCGGGAGTATAGATCACTTGGGTTCCAATAGTATCGGTGCCGGTAGGAGGAAGAGTGAGGGTTGACTCTTCGGTGCCGGTCCATGCCCCCCCAGTAATAGTTGTGTATGGCCCTGTGAATGAGCTTGTAGCTGTGCCAGAGGGAGTATAGATCACTTGGGTTCCAATAGTATCGGTGCCGGTAGGAGGAAGAGTGAGGGTTGATTCCCCGGCCCCGGTCCATGCCCCCCCAGCGATGGTTGTGTATGGCCCTGTGAACGGACCTGCAGTGGTGGCCGATGGGGTGAAAATCACCTTCGTTCCAACGGTGCCAGTACCATCAGGGGCGATGGTCAGGGTGCTCTGTTCGGTCCCGGACCATCCTCCGCCAGTCATGGTTGTGTACGGACCAGTGAAAGAAGCAGTTGTCTGACCTGGCGTAAAAACAACTAGAGTACCAATAGTTCCTGTGCCACTGGGTGGCAAGGTCAGAGTTGACTCGTCTGAGCCGGTCCAAGGCCCGCCATTCACAGTCGTATAAGGGCCGGTGAACGTTGTAGTGCTTTGTGGAGGTGTGAATATGACCTGGGTGCCTACTTTGCCGGTACCGCTTGGAGGAATGGTCAAGGTTGATTGACCCGGTCCAGGCCATTGACCACCAGTGATAGTTGTATAGGGTCCGGTGAATACCGGGGCAGTGGTCTGCGGATGAAGAACAATGACGGTGCCAGTTGAATCTCCTGAATCAGGAGCCATGGTGATGGTAGTTGACCCTGTGCCGGTCCATTGGCCACCATCAATCGTAGTGTATGGCCCAGTGAAGACGCCCTTTGCGGTGCTGGGAAGTAATTGAACAACAGTACCAGTGCCATACCCAGATGATGGAGGCATGGTAATATAGGTTGCCACCGAACCTGTCCAGGAGCCCCCGGTCAGAGTCGTATAGGGGCCAGTGAAAGGGCCATCATCGTTCGTGGGTTGCAAGATCACGACTGTGCCTGTTGGATCACCAGGCGATGGTGCCATGGTCACGGCCGTCGTACCAGTACCGGTCCATGATCCTCCAGTTACCGTTGTATACGGCCCCGTGAACCGTGCAGAGCTCGAGGGATCAAACACATAGACTGTACCGGGGCCTTTACCGTCAGACGGGGGGACTGTGAACGAGGTCTCGGTGTTGCCTGTCCATTGCCCACCCGTCACGGTAACGTACGGTCCTGTGAAGGCTGTAACGGCGTCGTTGCTAATACGTTCAGCATATCATCCTCCAGAAATTGAAAGCAAGGGAAAGACTCACCTGCCAGGGGTCAATGTGCTGGTCGCCACAGCATCAAAGCTGGTAACCAGAAGTGTTGGTGCTGATGTCACATTGATCGTGGTCGAGCCAAAGGTAAGAGCCGTGTCAGAACAAACAAGGGTGCTGATGAATACTGGTGTCTGATGAATCACAACAACAGGCTGGGAGTCTTCTTCACAGTCTCTGGGAGCAGGACTTCCGTCAGTCAGATCCAACAAGAGAGTGAACCATGCTAGGGTCAGGGAGCCCAACGAGGGATACATGATCAAAGACAAAGTCAAATGAGAATCAAATAATACAAGCGTAAAGTCATCTCTCCTCTTACGACACAGCGTCCATTTCTTGAGGGTTTATATCTTCAGGGTCCTGATTGCCAAAGAGTTTAATCAGTCGAATACCGCCGGAAAGGGCATACGAGGAGCTCGAGGGAGAGCCTCGATCTAGCCCCCAGCGAACACAACGAATCTAAGCCCCCTTGCCTTTGGCTTCGTGTTTAATTCTGTTTACACTGATTACAATTCTTCTGTTTCCGGTAACATGATCTAATAGTCGCGGGTCAGATTCCAGAGCGCTCAGGTTCTCCAACTTGTGGTAGTGGCGTTATAGTTGACTGAGCCTCTCTGAGGGTGGATGAAGCTCTACCCAGCCACTTCTAACCTGAAAACAGATACGCAACATCCCAATGCTATCCCGTCTTAGGCAGTAGGTTTAGTCTCGTAAGACCGTAAAGGGGTAAGCCACGGAGTTTCCGTGTGGACTCAGCCAGCTTTAACTCAAGCGACATGGGATCAAGTGTACGCTTTTGGCTATCGACAGACGTTGCCAAAAGTGAAGCAGCTGAATGGATGGGCCTAGGTCTTCCACTGGATTGTGATTCATGCAGAAGTGAGGGGCTGCTTAGGACCACTTGGTGACACACAAGACATGACGGACTACTCAAGGCTCTGATTATGGAGAACTTGCTTTCGGGTACGAGTACCTCGTACAGTGTCGGTCACAACTGGTGGAGGATGTCCTTTTGCTTGCAGTGTGATCGACACTGGGGTTGAAGGCCTCGATAGTCTCTCGATAGTCTCTACTTACCGATGCCAGTCACCCTGAGTTTGCACCTGCCGTGTGGAGTCCTTCGGCTAGCAGCAAGGCCAAAGTGAGACTCTTGCCTCCTCGGCTGCATTCAGCAACTGCTTCGCCAAAAGGAAGCTTTCTAGCAGCCCGGCCAGGCTGTCTAGGGAGTCGTCGCGTGACAGTGTCGAGACGCTGGCTTTCTCAAAAGGTCCACAGCTGCGATGAATTGCCAGCCTGAGTCTGGACTCTTTACTCAGGCTACCGTGAATTCCTCGCCGGAAATTGAGTAGTGTTCAGATAAGTGATGGATCAGGTATTCATGTCCTCTTCTGTTCAAATCAGACTTTTTTAGAATGTTGAGGAATCCAGTACATATATCTCGACGCCCAAGGTTGTGTTGGAGAGACAATCCTTCCCACCGCTCCCTTTTTTTGTCAACCATCATTTGCCTCTCCTGTCGGTTCGTCTTCCGACAACTTTGTCTCGATGTATTGCTACAAGTCTTTCTTCATTCTTTCCTTGGCCCTGGCCTCCAGCAGCCATGCAGCTGCAGAGGGTTGCCGCAAAAGGGCCCTGCAACAACGGGCAACCCCGGTCACGGTGACCAACATTCTGCCCACCAAGAGTATCGTCTCTCCAGAGGATGCCGTGTGCACTGTGGCATACACCACAGTCCTTCCCACCTTGTGCACGAACGACGGTGGTGTTCCCACTGGCGTTGCCCCTCATACTTACACAATGACATTTGGCTGCGATGGGTCGCCAAGCTCATCTTGCGACTTGCCTGCTTCCCCCGAAGAAGTTCCTCCCGGATTCAAGACCACTACAACAGTGTGCGACACGGGCGACGGTGGTCCTGTAACAACCTACACTTTGACAGTGCCTGATGGTGGTGCGGCTACTCCTGCCGAGTCGTCCGGCAACTCCGGAGCATCTGGCAATCCTGGGCACGGTTCGGGAGATTCTACATCTTCACAAGAGGCTCCAAAATCGGTTAGCCCTGAGGCTGTGCCAAGCAGGGAACCTGGAACCATTTCAGACAATCTGGGCACCAGCGGAGACCAAACAACTGAAGAGACCAAGGCAGATAATACTGGAAGTGCCCGGCCCGACGGTGAGGCAGGCTCTGGCGAGACGGTCGAGGTCTCCTCGTTGGGTTCAGCGGTCAGCATGGATATCAAGAGAGCGGTGGAAGTTCTCTTGATGTCTGTCTTATTGATGGGTATCAACCTCTGAAGTAGTGGCGCGGTTGGTATGAGCAAGCACTATAAACTTTAATAAATCAATGGTGTTGATGGATGATGGCCTACGTCGATCCACCCTGGCTCGGCGTAAACGATCAAACCAATGATAACCCGCGAAAACATGAGGGACTAGTCGGCGAGCTCTGCTCATGTTATGGATTAGTACCTTAGTACCCGCCAAGGTGTTGCCTTTGGCCCCGTTGTGGCGCCCAAGATCGTCGAATGGCTGTTGGGCCGATGAGGTTTTGCGGTAAGTCAGCGACGGGGCCTTTGGAACACCTCGCTGACTTACAATTAGGTAATTCCGTGGGCCTAGTCATGGTTGGACGACCGTGCCTTCACCTGCGACTCACTACTGTGCTGTTGTTGGTTACCGCGTAGATGTTTCTTGGAAGTTGGTCCTTACTCCTTAGCCCAGCTCATCCAACCAGTCAACCGTTTTGATGACCGCCTGCATACTCTAATCAGCCTAGCTAGCGTCACAGCCAACGTCGGAACAGGGTTCACCAAGGCCTTTGAAACTTGATCGGCCTGGGTGGTCGCGGCCAACAAAGGGCTGTGTCAAGTGTCAACCAGTCAACACACCACGGCTCGGTGGCCTGGGCTTCCAAGAACCCATCTCCAGCCCCGATAAGGCATATCTGCTAGGTCCCCTGCAAGCCATTTGAGATGCGAAGAGTTGCTAGTGCTCTCCTACTCCCCAATTGCCCTTCCCACTCCGTTCGCCTTGTTCTCGGCTGTTGTAACGCCGTCCAAGTACGACTCGCCGATAGGACTCTGGCTCTGGCACTGAGAGCGCGCCCATTTACTTGCTGGTTGCCCCGGCGCAGTCACCTTCTTCACCCTACATTCTGATTCCCAAATTGCAAACCCATAAACAGGACTCTTTTCCCTTTTCACCCATAGCGAATACGCAGAAGGAACGTCATCAACTGAAGAAGGATTTGCTTGAGGCGGAAGCTTTTGAGCCCCGACGCGAATCACAGGCGCTTTCACCAGAACCCAGTCTGCATGGCATGAGATTGACAGAGTATTCAAGCCTTAGGAAAGAGCACCTCAGGAAGCACTAATGTCTCGCTTGTGACGGAGGCCTCGTGTGTGTACCGCGAAGCCACTTCCATAACGCCCCTCTCTCTCTATCTTGACGATCTCTTCGGATCAGTCGCACGAACGAGGAGTCGTGGCGTTACGGGTCGACAAAAGACTTTGCGAGAACGGTCTTTTCGGCGACACGGCACTCCCGACTCGCGGGACCTCCCAAACAGAAATCGTCCTGGACCTACTTCACCCCGGGAGCTATAAGTCACGGGAAAGTCTGCATTAGGCGAACGCTGCAAGGCATCACCCCCTCTAGCCTATGGCAGCTGGCCTGACTGCGTTTGTACGGAGTCTCGGCTGACTTACACAAGACGGCCACCGTTATGACCAGCACCGGTAGATATATAAATATGAAACCCCACCCTCACACTGCATCCTCTGTGCTCCTCTCTTGTCCGGTCACCAACAGGCGGCGTTGGGGATCATAATTTTTTAGTATTTACAATATATTATTTTAAATTTAAAAACCTATTTATTAGTTTTCAATTAATTTTTTTATTGTTTTTATTTAATAATTATAGTAACTTAGATATTAATATCATTTTTAAGCCTTAATTATTAAATTAAAAAGTTTAATTAATTAATGTTAATATAATTTATTAGTTTTACCTTTTTATTTCATTTAAATTTCTTTTTTAATTTAAAACTATTAATTATATAACTTGAGTTATTCATTCTTTTAAGCTCTAGATCGCGGATTCGCAGCTTGACTTACGTAATCCAATCACCTTTCCTGCAGATGGCCGGCCGTGCAGTCGAACAGCGTGGACCCCTGTTTGCTGACGCGGATGCGCTGCGGCACTGTTGAAACTGGTGGATGCCTCCTTGGCTGCCGAACCTCGTATGCGAAACCCGGCCTTTCCTACCCTCAGCATTTCACCAACCGATTCACGAGCCCACGAATCTGACGACCTGAATACTACGCGACCATAGACCTTCTTCTGCACCATTGTCGGCATCTCCAGCTCAAAGGCTTACACACCCAGGCCTATTCTTGAACGATAACATGTCACGGACATGCGATTGAGATCATCGCAGTCGCGTCGCGCGGCGACATTTTCCAGTACAGACCTTCTCGGACCGGTTTTCCTGCTTTTCACATTACCATCAGCGGCTTCATCGAAGTCACAATACAATGAGCTGCTCGAAGCTCACATGGGTGATGTCGCCACCCCTTCGAACGCCGTGCGGCGAGCATACGAGCCTGAATTCGGGCTCTTCGACCGAGGAATCGTGGGGCGAGCGCAAGGCGGCGTCACGCCTTTAGAAAATAATGCACCAAAGTCTTTGAACCTTTCGCCAGGACAGTCTGCTTGCTACGTGGTAGATAAAGACACACTATCCAAAGGCAAGGAGGTGATTGTCAAGGAAACGACTACGCCGAGCGATGGGATAGAGGAAAGGCAAGAAGAGGGGGGTTCGGAAACGCCACAAAGCAGAAAAAGGGTATTCCTGAGCGCAAATACTTGCCTGCAACCGCAATCGACTCAGAAAGACAAACCGACAGCCCAACCGCCGCAATTATCGATCACGATCTCCCAATCAGAAGATGGTGGCTGCGCGCAGTCTCTAGCGGGCGTACCTGAAAGTCAGCAGAAGGAGTTCAGGGAAGGAGCCGTCATGTTTCAGGCCAATGCTACGGCGGGCCGGGATCTCTACGTCAGCATCGTAGCACCAGCGGTGGAAAACTCCAGCTTCACCGGAGTTTACAATTTTGAGTTGGCAGCGTCAACAGACATGTGGTACCACACGTACAACGAAGGAGACAGCAGCGAACTCTTGTGGATGGACAGCGATTCGAGCGCGGCATTGCTGGTAACCAACGATCTGACCACTGATTCCGACAGATTTCAGCAAGTCATGTCTGCCAAACCCCCGTACGTTTTGTATGCAGAGAATGAGGCACGCAACCACACAGGTGGACTCAGAGCTTCAGTCTGCGGGCTCAACAATACTGCGCAAATACTGGCGAATGGGAATGGGGATGGCATGCTGAACCAGCTGTGCCGGACAGGCATGACTACTCGCGGACCAGGAGGCTTCCCAAAA
Organism: Sarocladiaceae sp. R1802; assembly: GCA_023628655.1. Lineage (NCBI taxonomy): Eukaryota > Fungi > Ascomycota > Sordariomycetes > Hypocreales > Sarocladiaceae > Sarocladiaceae sp. R1802. Next base: position 191,672 of record JAMAKF010000009.1, read on the forward strand.
CAGCAATTCTATTTCGATGGACTCAACGCCACGTCTTCGTATATTGGAATACTCTATAAGCCCTCGGAAAGTAAAGGCAAGAGGGATGAAGACAAAGCGGGTGGCGGAGGGACGATTTTCCCCTCCATCAGCTTCCAAACCGTTCAAGGTATGAGTCAGTCAAACACAGCCTCTGGATTGACAACTGACTATGATGCACAGGCAAAAATTGCAAGGTATCGGAAGGTCCCGAATTGGAATTTTGCGACGAAGTCAACTGGGCCATGCCCGGTAACGATGAGTTGAACAACACGGAGCTTGGCCTGCTCTACGACAACTATGCACGCGACATGTACGAGAACTTCAAAAAGGTGCTTGCGCAGATCCCGTGTGAAGCACCGCCGGACCAGCAGTACTCGCTAGCCCGCACCTGCGCCGATTGCGAGCGCGCGTATAAGCGCTGGCTGTGCACCGTGACGATTCCTCGGTGCGAGGACATCTACAGTCCGAACCAGTACGGTGTGATGCGAAATATTGGCAAGCCATTTCCCAACGGCACGAAACTGCCGGAAGAAATGAGAGTGCCATACGAGGATAACCCCTATTTCAACTCGGCGCGGAATCGAGAACTCGACGACAAGATCAAGCCTGGGCCGTACAAGGAGATCCTACCTTGTGATGACATCTGCTACGAGGTTGTGCAGTCGTGCCCTGCGGCAATGGAGTTCGCTTGCCCGAGACCTGGAGGGGTGGCATTCAATATCAGCTACGCGGAGAGGGAACCCCCGGGAAGCCAGGAAGTGCGATGCAGTTTTCCTGGACAGTCACGAACGCGAAAGAGCAGCGCACCGGTGATGCTTTCGCCCGCAAGGCTTCTCTTCGGCTTCATGCCCACAACTGCTTTGCTCCTGCTGCTACTATAGAAATGGCCCACCTGAAGCAGATCTGATGATGTTTGTCGGCGAGTCGTTTAGTTGCGCGTCTTTTTCACGTTTGGCGTTATCCTGGCAGAATCTTAGATTTTCTGTTGTTCTGAGAGTCGGGTATATCACAGGCATGTCTGGCGGGATTTGTAGTTATGAAGATGCATAGCCATATTGCCGAAATGAACGAACGCCTTTGTTGATGGTACACAGTGGACGTGGCCTATTCCCTGTCCCAACGACCCCCAATGTTTCGTCTGTGCCATGCCCATCTGATCCTTGGCCACTGTTCATGACTTCTTTGGTGCTGCCTTGGCCTTGTATTCCTCGACCTTTGCCTCCAATCCCTTCAATGTTTCTGCTCCTTTCCTCTGTTAGCAACCCTGACTTCTTTAGATGGACATTGATCCGATCCTGCATCTTGAACAGGTATGGAGACGCACCATCGGCTTCAGCGCGGAGCTCTTCTGTCTCAAGCATAGTCCAGCCATAGTAGACCAGCTGGTAGGTGAGGACGGCCATGAGGAGGACTTTCGCGACCGGTCGGGTGAACGTCTTGTAGAACTGTCCCTGTTTGGCAGGTGGTTAGCACCTGAGAAACTCTTTTGGCTGACAGATTCTGCGCCTCGCTCCTCTCCACCTTGTCATCCGAGAGCCATTGCTTCGCATCGCATCGCATCGCATCGTTGTCGTTAGGAAGTGGTTGGGTCATCGTACCGTCGGTCCCGACTCCTTCTTCTCAGTCGCGTAGCTCCTCCGTGCTGTATGTCTAACCAATGAACTCTGCGCCACGGGCCTCAGCACCGCTAGTTGCCGCAACATTGTTCTTGTGGTCATGGTCGTGTCTATCCCTATGATGGAACAATCCTGATGCCTCGTCGCGAAAGACGACCTCGCACAAACTGTGGCTGACTAGCCTGGTCACATGTGGCGGTGCAGTATGCACCCCGCCAAACCTCAGAGCTCCCGCCACATCAGACGGTGTCCCACTGTCCCCCTCTCGGCACGCCGGCTTAGGGGTCTCCAGCTGCCACTTTGGGCGCTGATCCCTTGTTTCCGCCTCTCTTGACGACACATGTCCTCCAACCGGCCACTTCTCCCATCTTCCACTTCTGGCCATCTCGCCTGACACGACACGTCTTGCTCGAACGCCGTGAGAGCCAATTGATCGAAGATATTCCGAGTACTTCTGTCGCGATCTGTTCTTCTGTCTTACGACGACGACACTTTACGGAAGCATAAATACCGAGCTGTCACGCCTCCTGAACCCACCAGCGACAGATTCACGATTCTTAGTCGTTCGACCTGACACACGTCCCAACTTTCACAATGGTTCGACTACCTTCCCACTGTGCTCAGCCTCTCTGGTTGATGTGACTGGGGTCTTTTGACTAATGTACAATCTTCAATCGCAGGCCCAAACACCAGAGCAGCGTCGGCGCAACGCCAAGTTCGCGAAGGAGAATGAATTGCGCATGGGCAAGTCGGACGACCAGATCAAGAAGCGCGTCAAGGAGGTCCAGAAGTCTCCCATCTCCATGTTTTGGCTCGGTAAGCCTCCGCCCCTGACTCCAGCAGCTCACGCTGTTCAGCGATCCCCTTTCTCGATCGATGGGCACCATGGCTAACCCTACGCGCTTAATGCAGCGATCCTCGGATTTATCATCTTCGGCGGTCTTGTCTTCGAGGTCTTCTCACGCTTCTTTGGTCAATAAAAGGGGAGCGCGCTTCGACTTTGGAAGTTCTAGGATGGCCTCGCTGGAGCGGTGCGGTCGAAATGACATGAGATGCCAGCGGACGAGCACTCAACTCAGAGGGAGCTTGAAGGCTTCGAAGGAGCACCTCAATTAGACTTTTGTCTGATACGGCACATTTCTGAGTCGGCTTTGCAAAGCCATGGCGTATGGGAGCATGCTTTAAATGACAGTACACGGCACAGATTCTCGACAAATCGAAAGAGTACAAATTTGACAGTCGAAACAGTGTACATGTGATTCAGTACCATTGTGATCTCTCCTGCTGGAGTTATGACTGACGCCTTGCTCCATCGTCCGAAAGTGAGGAATTCTAAACCTAAACGCCAAAGCAATGAATGAACCCCCTTTCTTCCAAGACCTCAATCAAGCGCCGAGGCCGCGGCGCTGGCCTCCACCTCCGTGCTTGGCCTTCATACCGTCCTCGAACTGCCGCTCGATATCTGCTGCGGCTTTGACGGAGTTGGACTTGCCCCTGCTCACTCCTTTGCCTGCGTCACCTGCTGCCGCACCAGCTTTCTTGCCACCGAGCAAACGCATGAATTTGTCCTGACGTGCCGCGCCACCATCGAGTTCCGCGACGCTCCATCGCTCGGTGTCGTTGCTCATGGCGGCTTCAGTCTTCTTCTTGGATTTCTTGGGCTTTTCCTTGGGCGCCTCGTCCTCTGACTCGTCATCAGCGCTGCGCTTGCGCTTCTTCTCCGCCTTGGCTGCCTTCTTGGCTGCCTTCTTGTCAATCACCACCTTCTTTTCCTCCTTTTTATTCTTCTTGTTCTTCTTGACCTTCTTAACCTTCTTGGGCTCCGGCTCCGGCTCCGGCTCTGATTCTGATTCTGATTCTGAATCGGACTCGGAATCGGCGTCGGAGCTGGTGTCGCTGTCGCTGGACGAGTCCTCCTTCTCCTTGCGCTTCTTCAGATCCACTTCGTCTGATGGCACAGCGGCAGGGACTGGAACGCCGCCTTCCTCGTCTTCAGAATCAGAAGATGAGCTCGAGTCAGATTCGGAGCTAGAGCCGGAGCCCATCTTGACATCATCGTCTGCGGCAAGTCGTTCTGCCGCCTCACGTGCCTGTCGATTTGGTTAGCCCATCAAGTCGCATCGCGTCAACACCTGCAGACGAACCTCTTTCTCCTTCGTCATTTGTGTATACTGAAGGTCGTATTTCTTGGCATCTTTGAGAAGCTCCTCTGCCTTTGCCCTAGCCTTCGCTGCCTTCTTAGGCAAGCTGAGCCTCAGCGTCTCCCACTTGGCGGCCTTCTTGCCCTCGCCCTTGAGCTTCATCTCTATTCTCTCCTTGGTCCACTTGGCAGCAGGATTGACGTTGGTCTTGCGGGCGGCTTTAGCTGCGGCCTTCTCGTGTCGCTTGGCCTTGCGCTTCTCTCGTAATTTCTCGCGCCCTGCTTCTTTGCGCAGGCTGAAACCAGATTTGGCTATAGAGGCTGTGTCGGAGGGTCGCAACGTTAAGCCGCCCAACTTTTTTTCGAAGCTGCCGTGGGGGAGGCGGCAGAATGTCACTCGTGACTGAAGTGGGCAGGCGGTGAAGACGCAAGGAGACTGGAATCGCCCGTCCACCACACGTCATTGAGGGACTCGTCTTAGATAGAAGTCATATTGCTTAATGAGCTGGAGTCATATTTGATCATGAAAGGGGTCAGGACAGGGAAGTCACCCTGGTGAGGCGCGGATCAGGTGTGTACTGAACACCTCACTGAGTATTACCGGATTAGGAAAGCGACGAATACATCCGTGTGCTTCATCATCAACAGAGCAGAGAATCAGATGCGATAGCATATATCTTGCCTCAAAAAATATCTCCTGTGATGAGAGCATGTGAATAGAAACGACCCTGGTAGCTGTTCATCTTCGCATAGGCGTCGTGGTTGATGTGAGACCCAGCCTCGCCGCCATCTCGGAGTTTCGGAGTTGGCTCTAAGCACATCTCCGGGACTCCGCGACAATCACACCTTCGACCTCCGCCATGTGATGCGTTCTAACTCTCGCCTGACAAACTTCTGTTCAATTCTCTATTTTGCATTCGACGCTTCGAGATGTTCTTCATGGGATGAGGCCTCTTCGAAAGCAAGTGTCTCGCGCCTGCGACCAGTGCCGAGCCAGGCGCATCAAATGCGACAATGCCAGGCCATGTCGGGGTTGCGTGCAGCGGGAGGTGTCTTGCACATCCAAGGGCACTGATGAACCGGTCTCATTGCCACAAGCTTTGAGGTTCGTAGCTTGGAGTCACTCGATAGCTCAATACTGACCTCGCTCTATAGGGAAATCGAGACCTTGCGAACGCGTATCAAGAACCTGGAAGCGGAACTAGACACATGTAAAACCCAAGATGGCGGATTGTCCCGAGCCTTGCTCCCGACCCCAGCAGACTCCAATGGCGAGACATGCTCGACCTCAGCCAGTCCGCCCGAAGAGACAGACTCAAGACTTGTGCTGCGCCAGCGCACATCCTCGCCTCGATGGGAGGGAATCTACGTTACCGGGCTATGCTCAGATCAACGATACTACTACGGGCCCGCTTCGTCCTACTACTTCATCAGCCGGATGGGAGCGTATCTCACCAATACCTTCCAACAGCCCATCGCAGACCGTAGCATGCAGCCACAAGGCACAGTGAAGTCCCTCGCCGCACCAATCGCAAGGGAACAGGATTTGTCTCGATTGCAAGAGGAGTACTTCCTAAACCTGTTCTGGGACTCCTATCATGTCACGGTACCGGTGGTCAACGAGGAAGACTTTCGAAAACACTATGAGACCCTTTGGAGTGCTGGCAATACGCGTCGGAGTCCCTCACCCCTTGTTGAGATTGTGCTTGCGCTCTGCCTCCAGTACGGATACTCGTTCGTTACCCAAAGCAAGGGAGTGACGGGCACAGATCACGAAAGTACCATATCTGGCCGGAGGTACTACAAGAGATGTCAAGCACTACTCTCGACAGAGCTAGAGAATCCTTCCCTCGTGGCTGTGCAGTGCCAGATCTTCTCGGTCATCTACCTGTGCTGCGCTTCATTTCAGAACATGTCACAAATCATGCTTTCATCACTCATCCGGACGGCTCAGATTATAGGCCTTCATATGGATCCTCCCAACTCGCTACCAGAATCCGAAAGAGAGCTTCGAAAACGCATCTGGTGGACGGTGTCTCTGATAGAAGCTAAGATGACAATGAAGCTGGGGCGACCGAAACTGCTTGACATGTCCGACATGACTGTGTCTTATGCAAAGGACGACGCTTTGACCGCGTCAGAGGCAGGATCACGAATGACGCCTTTCGGCCAAGATGTGACGTGGTTGAGCTACGGCCATTACCTCTGTCAGCTGGTCCATACGACGACGGTCGTCTACCACCCGGCTTGGGACTCTTACAGGAGAATCCTTCATCAGCGAAATCTGAACACACCTTACGAAGACCTTGAGGCACTCGAGGCATGTGCTGAGCAGTTGACCCTTAAGATATCTCCGCTCAAGAGCTGGACAGAGACAGTGCCCACTGCGCTTCATCTCCCACGTCGAGATGGTAGTCGATCCTTCGCAACGTCTTCTCAACACCTGGATTTGGACACTTTTGCGCCGGCTTGGCTTCAAAGGAGTCGCGTTATTCTTGAGCTCACGTATCACACGATGCACATTGGCCTGTACCGCCCCTTCATATCCTTCTCTTCTTGCTCAACGACCTACACACCGCACGCCTCCCAACACGCCAAATCCGCCGTGCAGCACGCAATAGCACACACCCATATCATGTACACGGTTGTAAGCGAGACCGACCTTATGAATGGATGGAACGAGTACTTCCTCTGGCAGTGGAACGCGACCGTCACCATCATCGGCTTCCTCCTCGCCTATCCTGTGCACCCGTCAGCCCAGAATGCTCGCAGAGCATTGGACAAGTGCATCAGTATATGTGATACATACGGGGAGAACTTTGCGGTGGCGAGAAGCGCGTCGAGTATCGCGACAGATCTTGTTGCAAGGGCAGATGCGTTGATGTCTCGGATCCGGAATGATGAGGTTTGTGAAGAGGTGAATAGCAGTGCCACCCAGGGCCAAGAGAACGCGACTGGGACTGACGAATGGAACCTGAGTACTGGGAATGACGATCCCGGAAGCTGGGCGGATTTCATGGACTGGGCATTAACGGTAGACACGTTCAACAGCTTTGAGGACTTCTATGGCGGGACGGATTGGGACTGGAGCCATGATGGAACCACAAGTCGCGAGATGGCATTGTAGCATGTGGCGTACAAACGTTTATTGAACATACTTGAGAAGACTTCTCCTTTATGACTCATTGCTCTGCTCTTGTCAAAGTCGGGTCCCGTCCATCACCGGCGTCGCGTCGCGGAAGTCCGGAGTCCCGGAGTTTCGGCCCCACCACGGAGCAGGGCCCCGGCCGGGATGTTGATGACCTATCGGCAACTCAAGACACATGCTTCTTTCAACGGAGTCTCGGAGTCTCTCATTCATTTCGGGGACAAAATCTGGAGGGATGCTGTAGGAAACAGAAGTATGCCAGAGGTATAAGTAAAGTATGTCTTCCTGGACCTTTCTCAACTCTCACAGCCCCCCTTGACTCTCTCAGCACCTACTGGAAGTAATAACTCCTACGAGAACGAATTGCATCTCTTGTGATGACAATGGCAGAAAGTGACACTACGAGGACGGATCTGACTTCCGGGTCTGAAGGCATGCAGCACAAAGAGGAGGGACCCAGCTCTTCGAGTGCAGATGAGGCACTCCCGCCCACCACTCACGAACCACAGCGCACAACCGCCGGCCTCCGTTGGTTCCTCGTCTGCTTCGCCATCTTCTCCGCCAACTTCCTCTACGGTCTCGACGCCACCATCGCCGCTGACATCCAGGCCCCCGTCGCTCAGACCTTCAACGATGTCCAGAAGCTGGGCTGGCTCGGTTTCGGTTTCGGTCTTGGATCCACGGCCTCCATCCTACCGCTGGGCAAAGCGTACGGCGTGTTCGATATAAAATGGATGTTCATTGCGAGCTTGACATTGTTCAGTGCGGCCAGTGCGCTTTGTGGCGCGGCGCCGACGATGGATGCATTGATACTTGGGAGGGTTCTTGCTGGGAGCGGAGGAGCTGGCATGTATCTGGGGTGAGTCTCTGCTGTTCTCAGGTGGCTGACGGAAGATGCTGAACCCCGCATCATCAGAACGCTGAACCTCATGACTCAAATGACGACGCAACGTGAGCAGGGTCTCTACATCGGGATAGAGGGTCTGGTCTACGGAGCGGGATGTCTGCTTGGTCCAGTAGTTGGTGGCCTCTTCTCTGACAGTGCCGCTACTTGGAGATGGGTGAGTTATACTTGATACCCAATCCACTTTCATAAAGCACGAGAAGACTGACAACTCAGGCCTTCTATCTCAATCTCGTCATCTTCGGGGTCTTCTCACCAATCTACCTCTTCATCCTCCCCTCTCTGCCTCCGAAGGCTGGCGGTACGCTCATGGCGAAGTTCCGGGGTCTCGACTGGCTCGGCATCATCCTTTCGATAGGCATGTATGTCAGCTTCGTCCTTGCATTTGCCTTTGGCGGAGTGATCTGGGCCTGGTCGGATCCCCGATTCATCGCCCTCATCGTCGTTTTCTCAGTTCTCCTTGCCGTCTTCGCCATCACGCAGCACTTTGCCGTCTTCACCAACAAGATTGACAGACTGTACCCTTGCGAGTTCCTGGCCGATCCTCGCCTTGTTCTCCTCAACGTGGCCATGTCAGCACCTAACGGAGCCCTCTTCATTGCGACATACTATATCCCGCTGTACTTCCAGTTCGTCCACGGCGATTCTGGAACACAGGCTGCCGTCAGGCTGCTCCCCTTTGTCGCCTTCTTCGTCACCGCCCTCATGGTATGCGGCTATGCACTGCCACGGGCAGGCAGACATTGGCTCTGGTTCTTTGGTTCCGGTATCATCCTTACAGCAGGTGGCGCGACGATGTACACCGTCACAGCAGATACGCCTGCTGGACAAACCTACGGCTTCTCCGTTCTGCTGGGTCTTGGTCTTGCTTCGGGAATGGCCCCTTACTCGATGGTTCCCTACATGGTCCAGGCGGATCGCATACCCGAAGCAATCCAGTTCCTCAACAACGCCCAGGGACAGAGCCAGATGCTAGGTCTGCTGATCGCCAGCGCAATCTTCCAGAGTGAGGCTCTCGCGGGTGTACGTGGCGTTTTGGAGAGCGAGGGCTACTCTGACGCGCAGATCCGTGATGCCGTGGCAGGGGCGCACAGTCAAACGTTCCAGGAGCTGAGCGAAGGGCTGAAGACAAGCTGTATTGATGTCATTGTGAGTGTCATTCAGTATGAGTGGCTACTGGTGGTAGTGGCTGGGGCCGTGACGACGATTTGCGGTGCGCTCATGCCTGTGATGCGCGTCGAGACTCCGCGTCGACAGCAGCAGAAGAATTAGACAATTTTGCAGGAGAAAGAGCTTGCTGTTTCTTTTGTTCCACTGACGGATAGTTGGGATGTGTATTGATATGATAGAGGGGCGGTCACCAAGCGTACGCAAAAGTACTTCGTACTGAGATACAGCGATGGAGCATATAGAGGCATAGTACCATTTCCTAGTCTAGATCTCCTACAAGAACATGGAGAAGTCTTCTTGTTGATCAAACTCGTCGAGTGACTTGCTTGAAGCTTCTTCGAAAAGGCCACTGTGCTTTTGTGCACTATCCTGCGGCGCGAGCATCGTGCTGAACTTGAGCAGCGAAGTATGAAGCGAACTTTCATCTGCCGAACTGCTTTCTGCACCTTCAGGGGTGACCATCCCAGGCGCACTGTTGTCGTCTTCTTCGTGCGTACCGACGAGCCACATCAGGTCAGGGAAGGGGTTCGTAGGCGTCTTAGCTGCCTCGACCGTCTCTGCGAGCTGGAAGAAGTCGGTGTGAAGCCCTCGACGTTCAATGTTCGTCTGCTCGTCGGAGATTGATCCAAAGGAGGACGAGGAGTCCGTTTGCGTCGCGCTTTCATCTGCTGACAGTGAAGACCATCCGTCACTACTGAATGCCGGACCGTGACGCGTCTGTAGACTCCCGTTGATCATTGCTGGCACAGCTGAGTCGAAGCACACGCTGGGCAAACAGTGTAGAGAGTCTCGGTCGATGAGGCTGCTGTGGATTTTGGCGAGAGCGATGGAGGAGGATCGTGCAAGCTGGGCGTCCCGAGGCGAGTCCTTGCCGAGTTTCTGTACTGATCGCAGTCGACGCGTTGCGATGAAGAGAATTAGCTTGCTGGATGGAGGGATCGCTGTTAGTAGGAGCAATGATTATCGTGGACGCAAGACATACTGGTAGTAGATCTGGAGTGCATCTCGGTGAACGAGAATACATGGCAGAACAGCTTCATCAGCGTCGGGACACGAAGACGGCTGCAGGACCTCTGGAAGATTCATCCGCCAGTTATCCAGCTCCGCATGTCCGACAATATTACCCTGATCGTCTGGGACAAAGCGAGACCGAGCCCAAATCGCAGGCGGTCCCTGCGACTGCCCAGAGAATGACGACCCCTTACCCTCCATGCAGAGCACAAGACGGATCAGCTGGAGGGAGAACATGGACATGGCAGTTCGCTTCCCCAGCTCTTCTCCCGCCGAGAGTCCTCCCAGTCCAGAGCGCAAAGTGACATTATACTCGCCCAGTGTGAGCATGGACACATCCGACTCCTCCAGCCTGATCCTCGGGGGCCGCTGCTGGGACAACGCCACGAGTCTATCTCGAAGGACGCAACTCCACCAGAGCCTCCGTCTCAACGTGTATTGCCGTTCCGTGAGACCCATCCTGGTCCTGCGGTGCAGGCCGATATCGATCGCGGTGGACACTGCGAGGCCGACCCAGTGCCAGACGTCCTTGTCCTCGCCCACGTCGCCCCGCCAGTAAGACATAAGCAGGAATGTCTGGACGAGAGCCGTTTGATCGCGCTCGATATTGAGAGAGTAGAGAGCCCTGACGCGGAAGAAGGCATCTCGACGAGCGACGCTGCGGGACGTGTAGCCCAGCCTGCTGAGGACCGTCATGGGCGCACACGTGGTGGCGGCAAAGAGCATAGCCTGGAACAAGAGGAGAGTGATGCCAGAGGTGTTTGAACCGTCAAAGTTATTCTGGCTGCCATCGTAGTACATTGCGTGGTACATATCCCAGAAGCCTGTCTCGTCGATGAAGGGCATGTGAGGCGCGATGTGGTCGAAGTAGGAGAGGAGGAGGTCGTCGAGGATGCTCTTCTCGGGGAAGTTGAAGCAGCCCTTGTTCTGAAGGTAGGAGACATCTTCACTGGAGACGCTCGAGAGGTCGCAGGTGAGAAAGCATGGCATGGGACCAAGCTGAGGTCTGGCTTTGGGTGACGCTGTGCTTGGGACGGAGTGTTGATCGTTGACAGCTGGAGGTTCGGGAGTGGCGAACTTGAGCAGATGAGCAATGGACGGGTCGATGGACTGATCTTGTGAGAATGAGGGAGACTGTCTTGTCTCTGAGAGTCCAGGGGGGTTCAGAGAAAACGCCGAGTCTCTTCGATGATCGTGAGTTGACGGTACATTCCCCTCTGAGACTTGAGGCACTTGGTGAGTCGCTTGCTTCAGAGATTCCTGCTCTTTGAAGTATCTACTGCATGTCAGTCACGACCATCTGAACAGACTCGGGGAGAGAAAAGCCACTCACTTCCTCCTCTTGTCGCTCAAGCCGCAATCGATGCAGTCGAGGCGGCAGTTTGTGCATGGCGGACCGCAGCGAGAGACGTCGCATCGGACTTTTCTGCGTCTGCAATGAACACAAGCTATGCTCGCCCTTTTCGACCGAGCGATTTTGCGCTTTCCAAGGGTGTCGTCTGTAGGAGACATTGTCGGTTGACTTGTGCTGCGAGGAGCCGGCTCGTTACTTGAGTCGCGACCGATATGAGACGTCATGATGTGTCTCTGGTGTGAAGACCTGGAGGGGTGCCTGATGATGAACCCGGCAGAAGATTGACAACTATACCGAAATGTTCAACTGAGGATGAAGGATTCGTCAACTTGAGGTCTGTCGCGAAGCGAGGGTAACTCAACGACATATACTCCCTCCCCCACGATCATCGATCGAGGGGTGCGGTAGACAGACCGCAATATTGGGCAAAGTGCGGAATTACAAGACGTAGCTTCCAACTCTAAATCACTTAATTTGAGTCAGGATGAGGCCAAGCCGATGAGCCAAAGAAGGTTCTCTTCCTTGTCCCCATAGCCCGACAGCCCAGCCCCGACAGCCCCAGCCCGCCGTTGTGTTGACATGTGCTTCCACCGGAAGACGACCCCAGAGTCTCTCTTCGGCTTCCACCGGAAGAAGAGCCAGCCACCCAATTACATGGCCTGCAGCTTCTCTATGGAGCTCTGCTAAACTCCATCGGCAACTAGCATGTGTCATGAAGTAGCAGCAAATAGTTGATGGGCTAAACCAAGTCCAGCCAAGGTCAGACCCTCTTGACAGTCTGGAGACTCCAACCTTTGCGGGGCGCCGAGTGTCCGGGGAAATTAAATAACTGCCGCCGTTCGTCCGGTGGAGGGAGGGAGGGAGGGAGGGAACTGTTCCGCTGTCCACCCTTGAGTCGTACATCTCACATCCCCTGTTCGATCGATGGATCCCTCTCATGGAGTCGAGACTCTCTCTGGAGGGTGAGGGCTTTTGGAGTTCCTGGTCTACACAAACTCACGATAAGCCGGCATGATCCCAGCCGCCGAGCAGGTCTCCGGGAGGGTCTCGGCTGCATGCGCCCGCTGTCGGAGGCAGAAACTCAAGGTAAGCATGCAACACCGTGCACTGTCTATCTGTCTATCTGTCTCTCCATCTATCTATCAAATATGTTGTAGTTCGAGATGAGATGAGATGAGATGAGACAAGACAGGATGATGAGATGGGCACACGACTGACACTGTTCAGTGCGATGCCACCAAGCCATGCACAATGTGCGTGCGCTCAGGCATGTCCTGCGAGCCACGCACAGCCTTGAAGAACACCTCCTCCGCAAGACGAAAAGCCAGTGCTCCCTCTCCCTCTCCCTCCTCCCCCCGACCCGTCCGGAGAGCCCGCACCGCATCCGACGGAGGCTCCGTGTCCAGCCGGCCCGTACCGGTCCCGGTCCCGGAGCACGTCTCTCCGTTGAGCGGCCACACGGGCCCGGAGTCTGTCGAGAGTCTGCAGTTCGGCGCAAACAGATCCACCATATCTCTGGCGATGAACATGTACCAGAATCTGGGCACGCGTGCACCGAACAAGCCGAGTGCCATCTCCGGAGTCGCATCGCCTGCTCCCGGCAGCAGCAACAGCAACAGCAACAGCAAACAGCCAGTATGGAGACTCCGGAGCATGAGGATGCCGTCAAGCGCCGTCATGGAGGCTCTTCTCGCTGTGTATTTTGACAATCTGCATTGGTTCATCTGTGTCTTCCATGAGCCCACATTCATGACCGAGGCGCACGAGATTCTCTCTGCCTCCGTCTGGCGACAAAGGGATATGCCAAAGGTCCTTGTCCTCCTCACCGTAGCAGCACTTGGCCTCAAATGCGCGTTCCAGAATACCTCCGCTGAAGGTCAAAGGCTGCTCAAGTCCATCTCATCCGAACCTCAAGCCCTGCTGGAGCAGATGCTCAGTGAAGTCCGGCTCCATCTCCTAGACCTCCTCGACGAGAGCTGTATCGAGACGGTGCAGGTGACTGTTCTCCTCGGAGGTTTCTACATCTTTCACGGCTCACCGGGTTTGGCTTGGTCCATGATTGGCATGTCTGTCCGCGCATCTTATGCTCTCGCCTTGCACTGCGCCTTTGATGAGGAAGAAGAGAAGAAGGATCCGGTGGCTGCACAGGTCCGACGGAGATGCTGGAACCATGTCATCGTCTCAGACACGTTCGCCTCGCAGATCTACGGGCGGCCAGCGTCTCTCGATCCGGCGTTCTCAGACTTACTCCCGCTTTCGCAGATGGACGACACAGTGATCCATGGCCTGCCGTCGTCTCAGATCAACAGCCGGCCCACGGGAGGCGTAGTTGATGGCGACTCGGTGAATGCCTTGACCTTCCACTGGCTCAAGGAGCAGCTCTACCAGATCATCAGAGAGACTCTCTCGACATTTCGGCTACTTCGACTGCACAGTCCCATGACTGTTGAAGATCTAGAGTCGCTGATCGACGCAGTCAAAGGCATAGATGCTCGACTGGCTCAGTGGAAGAGGTCACTCCCTCCTCTCTTCGATGGTAGCCGTCTGCCTACAGGCGACAGCTCAGTCTCCTCGACATTCACAAGCTCATCCTTCACTCAGCTCCTCGAGCAGCAACAAGACCCAGAAACCCCTGTCCACGACTCGTCCGCTCGCAAGCTCTACTTCCAAGCCTGGCTCCTTCAGAATACCTACGACGCCGCTGTCATTCTCGTCCACCGTCCTCTCCTCGAATACCGCCTCTCTGCCGACCGCCGCCCAGCTAACCTTACAAGGCCCATCGTCGACGCGGTCAACCGTTCCTTCGATACCGCCGTCAAAGCCGCCCTGCGCATCTCCCATACACCCGTCATGCAGTTTGAGCACGAGTTCTGCCTCGCTTTCGTCTTCATCCATCTGTTCACGGCAGGTGTGATCCTCTGCATTCCGCCAACGAGCCATCCTCACAGTAACACGGCGCAGGAGGCGAAAGCGGGCGTGTTCAGGATCATACAAGCAGCAAAGGCCTTGAGGCCTCATAGCCAGATTGCGAGACACGCCGAGCAGCTGCTGAGTGACCTGCTCAAGCTCAGCCTGCACAGAGAAGTCGATCTTGCATTCCAGGGAGAACGAGCTCATGAGTCTGGAGTCACCTCCAGGGAGAGTCTGCCGCCAGAAGTGAGTGAGATAAGTTCAGGACAGAATGGAAGCCATGAAGCTGTGGCATATCATTCGACATCATACAATGAGCCCAATATGCCCGTACCGCAGACAGAGAGCATCGGTGTCGGCGAGGTCCCCGGGCAATGGTCTGATGCAGCCTATTTCATGCCCACCGACAACGCATATCTCCAGACATTGGACTTGCCTCTTGATGATGTCTTTGGGGCTTTCGGTCAAGGTAAGTCCCTCTCATTACCTCGAAGTCGCGGGAACTGACTACGATATAGCCATGTTCAACTTGATGCCGGATGATCCCCTGAATAACTGGGGTTGGGGCAAGGGTGTCATGTGAACAACATGTCGTATCAACGTAAATATAGCAATTGTCTAATGTGATACTGGTATGTCTACAGCCTCGCCGCGGGAACTGCTCTTCTTTGAGCCCTCTCTCGATCTCGCAGCAATCTTCTCAAGATCTTCCCGCTCGGGCTCTTTGGAACCTCAGCTACAAACTCGACACCTCCTCTGAGATGCTTCGGCTTCGACTTGTGGTCTGCCACCCACTGCTTCAGCTGCTTTCTCGCCGTCTCCTCGTTCATATTGCAGTCCCTTCGCAGCACGACCAGCGCCTTTGGGACTTCTCCAGAGCGCTCATCAGGAACTGGAATGACGGCACAGTCTGCCACGGCTGGATGTCCGAGGAGATGACCCTCCAGCTCGGCTGGAGCGACCTGAAAACCAGACACTTTGATCAACTCCTTCGTTCTATCCACGACGAAGAGGTGTGCATCCCCGGTTCTGGGATGAAGTCTCATCTCCACTTCGTCGCCGGTGCGAAGCCAGCCTTCGGCAGAGAAGGTCTCTCTAGTTGCTTCGTCGCTCTTGTAATATCCCATGGCGATCTGAGGACCCTTGACAAAGAGCTCGCCTGGCTGATCCGGAGACGTGACCTCAGTCCCATCAGAGGCGATGATGCGAGCTTGCACACCAGGAACGAGACAGCCGCTCGAGCCGTCATATACCTCAGCCGGATGGGAGGCAATGACTGTCGGCGCCTCTGTCATACCATAGCCCTGTCCCAGCATCACGTTGGGATACCGTTCGCGGATGGCTTGGGTGAGCTCCCGCGTCAACGGCGCTGCACCAGAGTACATGCGCCTCACAGACGGAAGGTCGAAAGCTTCAGGATCGCTGGCCAGTGCGCTCTGCTTGGCAAGGGCGATGAGGATCGGGGGCACGACGTAGAGCAACGTCATGTTGAACCTCTTGACAGCCCTGATGAAAGCCATGAGCTCGAACTTGGCCATCGTCACTACTGTGTCTCCTCGAAACGCCGCAACATGGGCCATGAGCACCACAGAGTAGATATGAGACTGCGGAAGAACCCCGAGAATCACGTCCCTCTTGCCCCAAGTGCGGAAGGTGGACTCGAAGAGCGTCATCTGGAGGATGTTGGCGATGATGTTGAAGTGGCTGATCATGACGCCCTTGGGAGCGCCAGAGGTGCCGGAGGAGTAACAGATGTAAGCGACTTGACGACGAGCCCTGCCCTTGGGCCATCTGATTCGTCTGATAGGCTGACGCTGGCGACCCTTCCGGATGAGGTCTTCGAGGCCGATTGCGTTCTGAAGAGTCTTGCCTGCGGGCAGATCATCGCCAGGGACAGGAATGAGGAAGACGTTTGCGCGGGGGATGCCGGCAAGGTTGGCTGCGTCAAGAGCAGTGTCGAGCTTTGAGGGACACGTGAAGATGGCCTTGGACCCAGAATCTTTGAGCTGGTAAGCCAGCTCAGATGGTACGAAGGCAGCATTGGCTGGGGCGACAACGCCGTCGAGCCGCAGAACTGCCCAGGCAATAGTAGGAGTGTAGATCTGGCATGAAGGATGAGTATACATATGCATCATGAGCTCCGTAAATGGATGATCGAACGTACATTATTCACGGCAAAGACACTCACGACTCGATCAAAGACGTTGTCAGTGATGTTCGTGAAGCCAAGTTGCGCGGCGAGCCCAGCCGCCAGCCATTCGACTCGCTGTCGGGTTTGCTGAACGCTATAGCCAAAGCCGTTGATACTATCGATGAAAAGTGCAGGAGAGTCATTGCAACTGTAAGGTCGAATGCCATCATGGAAGACAAAGTCTGTAAGAGACATGTCGTCAGGAATGTCATCATCGTCCAACTTGGGAGCCCAGCTGGGCGCCTGGAATGACATGGTGGGCTTGTGTGAGTCTTGAAAAAGCTGAGAATGAAGAACAATCTAGAGAGAGAGAGACAGAGAGAGAGAATGAGGTTATGCAAACTATTCGAATAAAGGATAATGATATGTTTTGAGACAAACCCGGTTGAACAGCCGTCGCCTCGGCAGCAACTTACACGATGGAGGAACCAGCTTCCGGTGGAAGAAGTCACCTTCTGACGATGCCACCGTCCTCCGGTTCCGGGCTGCTCTTTAGCGCTTCCGTAGCCGCAATCTTCCCCGCGTTTTCCCCAGATATTGGCTGGAGGAAATTGAGTACATGGTATGATGCTGGCTATGTAGAGGCTCGAGTTGTAGTTGATCAATTCAGGCTGGGGGGAAAGCCACAGTAAACGGTAGAGATCACCAGTTCCACCGGAGATGCGTCTTGTGCCATGTATATATACAGATGAGCATGGAGAAGGTCTTCTGCATTGACAGGACCACAGCCTCTTCGAACACTGGCTTGATCCATCTCTGTCTGTGTCTCAATGGTCTTGATGACGATTGTATCATCTTAGCATTAAGGACATACAGAACATTCAGAACATTCAGAACCAACATACAGAGATCGTCGAAGAAAGCCACTTGATCTTCAAGATGCCAAAGTCCGTCTCATCCGTCGACCAAGGCCCAATGGCCACCACCAAAGAGTCTGTCACGCACGATGCAGGATACCCGGCCGACGTGGCCGCCTTGATGAATGAGTTCACCGGTGCAAAATACAACAAGCTTATGCGCAAGCTGGACCTTCACCTCATCCCTATCGTGAGTGTCTCTAATTGGAGTATACACTGCCACATCAAGACTCACCACGTATCAGATCGCAATCCTGTACCTTCTAGCCTACCTTGACCGGTAACGCATAGTCCTCAAAGTACAAGTACGAGATATATGCTGACGTCTCTCCGCTGCAGGGGCAACATTGGCAATGCTCGCCTTGCCGGCCTCGAGGAGGATCTGGACATGTCGGGCGACCAGTACAATGTCGCCCTCACCATCTTCTTCGTCTCGTACATTGTATTTGAAGTCCCAGCCAACATGGCACTCAAGTACCTCTCGCCACGGGTTTGGAGTACGTCAATATCCTCATCCTGCTATGGCCAGAGTCTAACAGCATCGACAGTCCCTCTCATTACCGTATCATGGGGTCTTGTAATGACACTCATGGGCATTGTCCACAACTACGAAGGTCTCCTCGCCGCACGCTTCATGCTGGGTGTCCCTGAAGCTGGTATCTTCCCAGCTGCCGCATACTACATCACATTGTTCTACGCTAGACATGAAGCTATGTACCGAACGGCCTTGTTCTATGCCACCGCATCTCTTGCGTAAGATTTTCCCCTGAGACACTATTGCATATCCTCCACCATGCTAACGGTACCAAAGGGGTGCTTTCTCCGGCCTTCTTGCTTACGCCATCACCCTCATGGACGGTCTCGGTGGTCTCGCCGGCTGGCAATGGATCTTTGTGCTCGAAGGGATCCTGACGGTTCTCGGCGGCGTCCTCGCCTACTTCACGATCTACAACGGTCCCGACTCTGTTACGTGGCTGACAGACGAAGAGAAGCAGTACATCAAGATCAAGCTGGCATATGATGGCAACCGATCTGGCATGGCAACCTCAGAGGAAGGATCGAAGAAGAGATATATCCGAGATGCCTTCTGTGACTGGCAGGCAGGTCCCTCCTCCTAATGAGAGTTCGACAATTGTGCTGACTTTCTACTCAGGTTTACCTCAGTGTAGTCGTTTACTTGGGCATTTCCGTCTCGACTTATGGGCTTGTCTTCGGCCTCCCAACCATCATCTCTACCCTCGTGAGTCTCTATAGACCAGATAAACGAGAAGTAGATCTAATCAGACTTGACAGGGCTATACCAAACGTGCCGCTCAGCTCATGACAATCCCCCCTTATGTCACCGCATGCATCTTCACAATCGGTGTCGCCCACTTCTCCGACAGACTCAAGCGTCGCGGCGAGTTCATCGGCGGATCTCTCATCGTCGCCCTCGTCGGCTTCATCATCGCCATCACGACCTCCGGAAGCGAGAGCATGGCGGGCGCCACGTACGCTGGCTGCTTCATCGCCTGCTGCGGCTTCTTCCCTGCCTTCCCGGGAGTCATTTCTCATCTTGCAAACAATCTCAGTGGTTCGTACAAGAGAGCGATTGCCATGTCGCTGCAGATCTGTAAGAACATATTTAGCTTGGAGCATTGAACTGTACTGACTATTATGGCCAGCTCTCGGAAACACCGGTGGTCTTATCGGGTCTAACATCTACTTGGCCAAAGAGAAGCCTCACTACAGGATGGGCTACGGAATCTCGATTGGGTTTATCAGTGTGGCCATTATCGCCACCGTGGTCATGAGGTTGATCCTGTCTTCGATCAACAAGAAGAGGGCGCAATACATCCAGGATAATGGAGGACCAGATGGCGTCGTGGACAAGCATGGAGAGGTAACACTGGCCGAGATGGGTGATCGAAGCCCGTTGTTCAAGTATACTCTGTAGGTTGCAGGAGGCATATTCTCCCCCCGTAATTTCACATATAGTCAGTCGAGTGCCTTGGACGCGACGAGGTAGTTCCAATGCAGTGCTATCGCGTCATCTAATGGCGAAGCAGCACCCTTATCGTCATTGCAGCTTGTGTTCTCTCAATCAGTTGATAACCCCGATCCCGAGAAAGATGTTCAGCAAGATCCTTGCGAACTGCCTCTGTTCAGCTCCTTACGGATCGGCAGCCCATGAACGGCGTGGCAGGTGGCGTCAAGCGCGCCAGGACCTTGTTTATTAATAAAGAATGGGCATCGTCGATTACGGAGGCTGTATCTAAGAAAAGAAGAGCATTTCCAAGGCACAAAAGTTCCTTTGCCCTTAATCCTGTTTCTCTTGTTGTCTACTATTCTGGTCTCTTCAAGACATTCGCAGAGCTGGAGGTGCGTCGTTGGAGCTATCTTTAGATCACGCCTTCCAGATCTTCTGTGGTTGAGAGCTCTGCAGAGCTCAGCTGAATCCAACTTGGCAATGGGGCAAAGCCACATCTGCAGGCACTCCGAAAATGGGGGAATCTAGGGATCGAGCTCCGGTCGCATGGCTTGGATAGTGCTGTGAATCCAGTGGCTGCAACTAAGCTATGAGAAGGTAGGGGAAGACTGAGGCGGGTGATCATCCAATATGAGAGGTGTTTTTCTTTTGACTGTGTCTAATCTATGTGCCTGAGTGATCCTGTACGCCAAGTATTCTTCCAATCATGAATTGTGCTCGCGTCTGTCGCGGAGACGGCCAAGTACACCAACAAGAGTGAGAGGGATGGGGGGTATCTGGAAGAGGATGCGCCGTGAATGCAGTCAGGATGGAGCATCGTTTGCTTGCTCTCCAATGTCGTCGTCATAATTTGTTCATCAAGCGCCTCACAATTCTTGGTGGGCGATAGCAGGCGACACGCGTGCAGATCTCATGTTGGTGCTTCGAGGAGGACGGGAGGGGAGTGATGTGAGTAGTAGCCCTTCTAAGGCTCGGACGAGACGTCCATGGGTACAACACCATGCGACTCTTGCGTGTGAGACTCTCTTCAGGCGGAGATTGGAGAGAATTCAGAGCCGAAGAAGCATCTCGTCAGTCTTCATCGAGGCGTGTATGACTGGAAGTCCGCAGGATCGTAGAGATAGGCCGCCTGGTCGTAATAGCTCTCTTCTCCCATGCTACCACTTCCATAGCTTGCCGTTTGCCCGTAGCTCCGTTGATAAGTACTCGTTCCATACGCTCCCGAAGAGTAGCTCTCATCGCCCACGTAGGTGGTGCCATGTCCGCTGCCGCTGCGCCGACTCTCGGCATCGTGGCCGCGGCTGACAACGTGGTTCAGGTTGACGCTGCCCCAAGGCAGCCCTGAGAAGTCGGTCGCGGTATCGAGATCACCAGCCATCGGCACACGGTAGCTGTTTCCAGCATGCTCTTGGTTTCGTGCATCTCTTTCTGATCTCTCTTTGTTGTCGCGTGCCTTCTCTCCTGCGGCCAAAGTCAGCATGAAACAGAGATCTAGAGATGAGGCGATTCAGGCCAGCTTACGAAACTTGCGCTGGGCAATGCGATTTTGTATACGTCGTCGCTCCTCAGGGTCCGTCACGTCCGCCCAGTCGACATCTTGGGAGTCGATTCTGGACTTCTTCGCCGACGTGCCCGATGGGTAATATCCGCGGGGACTACTGGTGCTGCCTCGTGAACTTGACGAAGGCATGATGGGGATTCGGGGGATTCGATGTTTGTTCAGCTGCCCAGCAGTAGTAGCTGACCTTCTGATATCGTTTTGAACACACTTATTCCTTCTGGTCTGTGTGCCAGTAGGGAGCGACCTGGTGCGTCGAGGTATAGGTGCGTTTGCAGTGATGTTGATGCCGCCGTCCGGGTTTCTTCTGTGCCCGCAATCTTGATGCTCTAGATCTACACCAGCATCAGGCGACGCTCCCTGGATCCTTATAATTGGCGTCAGAGAATTGTAGCGAGAAGACATATGAAGTAAAGTGTCTGGAAGGGCGAGACAGCAATGCGGTTGACGCAGATGGGACGAGGGGCTTATGTAGGAGTCAGAGGGCAACGTATATGCCTTACGCAAGTGTTGCGATGCCCGGATGAAACCTCGCGTCAAGTTGGTTGTCCAGCTCGGGCGATGAAAGGCCGAGAAGTCTCAGTGGACTCGACAAAATAGGAGCTTTTATCATCAGTAGCAACATGTAAGCCACATGTGTGCATTCCCGGATTGGGTAGGCAGCAGACGGCCAAGGGCGTGATAAAGTAGTAGCAGTAGTAGCAGTAGTAGGGATATAAGCAAGTGAGGCTGAAAGGGAGTCGGGCAGATGGCCGCATGGGATGGAAAGGACCGTTACGGAGCACAAGACCGAAGGAAAGAAGGTCGTCACGTCACGGTCGATGACTGGGTTGAGCATTTAATGTTAAACCGAGGGCTTGGTGACGCAACATGGCCCCTCTACAGCTGATGTTCTCGTGCTTCAAACGTTTGATACACACCCTTCTCGAGAGAGAGACTTAATTAGGCCCTGTGAAGAGTCATAGTTGGTTGTAGTAGGTCGCTGTCAAGCTTCAAGGCAGAACCACAAGGCGTTTGATCACGACCCACGACCCACGACGCGAGACCCCCAGGAGATATGCGAGACAACGGCATATTGAGTGGAGCGGAACTACTACAACTACGACTTAGTCCAGCTGTGCGTGTTCGCTTTCATCGGATCCCAGGCGGGTTGGACAGATGCTCCGGAGATCCTTTCGCCTGGCGTGGCCTCGTCTACTCACAGCTAATGTAACTAGTCACGCCCGTGCAGACCAGGCACCAACAATCGGAGCAGATGGGCCAGGCACATTCACAAGGGTACCAAGACCGGGTTCGCGTTCCATGCTGCTACTGCTGCTACTGCTGCTACTGCTGCTACTGCTGCTGCTGGGGGCCGGGACTGCTGGTGACATGCTTCTTCCCCTTTCCCAGGCCAATCATGAGGCAGCACGTCAAGCATAAAAAGTGTGTTCTAGCTCTAGCTCTGCGCCAGCGGGCAGCCGGCCAGACGAGGATCATCCATTCATCCCCTCCCTCCCTCCCTCCCTCCCTCACCCAAATGAGTGGCGCCAAGCCCATCCATCCCAGCGGCGCATCGGCTCACTGCGAAAAGCGAGATATACGAAGAGCGGGTTGGGAGACGGCGGCCCCGCGCGGAGAGTGAGACCCCTGCAGGTGTATGTATGCCTCGTCCCTGTCCCTGTCCCTGTCCCATTGATGCGGCCGCCGTTGAAGGCCGACAGATAACTACTACTACTACTACTTTGTTCACAGACACTTGCATTCCTAGGCGAGGAGTCTCTTGAGAGGTAGGTAGCCAGGTGGGTGATGGCTTCCTCTACTTTGACTTGTGTGTGGCGTTCCGTCACGACACTCATTTCGACAAGTCTATTTTTGGGGGCAAAGACACAACTGGGACGGGGAAGGTGTCCGAGCTGGTGAATCAATCGAGCTCGCTCTGGGGGAATTAAACCTGGTATGCCTCAAATGGGCGCACGCGACCGTGACCGGCGATTGTGTTGGACTCGGCCGAGCATTGAAAGGGATACTACACTACTTGTGTATCCGTAATACTGGCTGGTTTGTGATTAGCTTCCCTCGTGTGCCCTGCTGCCTACGAAGCAACGCGATGGCGCATTCCTGTCCCAGTCAGCTTCACCGAAACCAAGGGTCATGGTCCCAGTTGTAGATCGTCAGAAGTATCTTCACTTTTCAACAGCCCACAGAGAGGCCACAGAGGAACGAGGACCCAGCCCTACGATAGACATGGGCAGTTAGCAGCATTTAGTAGTAGTGCCCTGTTAAATGGGCTAAATTGCCTCGTCGTCGAGGGCCATATTACCCGATTACCCCCTCTATGGCCTCTTTGTGACGAGCCTCCATACTACCTACTTACTACTAAGTACTAGGTACCAAGTATCTCCTTGCCAGCCACCCATGGCGTCGGGTTGGAGGCTGCGCTAACGTCTTCTGTATGGACAGATTCCAGACATGACGCCCTTTGCAAACGGGCGCGCAGGCAAAGGAGGTGGTGGTAGAACAAAGGTTCCTTGTGATTCCGAGCCGTCGAGTCTTGGGTCGCCTGGTGCCCGCAACAGATAGTTTCCTAGGCCCTCTACGCATTTTCCTCTGTCATTCAGGCTTGTCGCAGATCAACTCTGTTGGCAGAGTCAATCGACAGCCAGCCTGAGTCCGCCTTCTACTTGGCTTCGCTGGAGCTGATGTTTCATCCCGATCCATGGGGACCACAGTGATGATCGGCAGGGCTGGACCCCCTCCTAATCTCTGGTTCCTCGGGCATATATAGGCGAGATGCGCCGCAATCTATTTTCAGGACCTGGCCTTGTCCTCCCGAGGCGACGGGACAAGCATCGCAGTCGGATCTCTTGCTGGGAAATCCCGGTGGCCCTCGCTGGCCCTCGCGCAGTTCCCGTTCGGGGCAGGATCATTAGACGAATCTCCTGTTTGAGTTAGGATGACTCTGACTGAGGATGATCAAGTAGGTTGATCTACTTTAATGCCATGTTGCGTAACTGCGTGACACACTGCTACGAATAGAAATTCGCACAGCTTGCTCGATCGGTATGTGGTGGCGCCAGGGTACCTCTAGGCAGTATTGGGAATATGACTGCATAACTGGCGGTCGGTGCCTTGCCGAGAGTGTCACCAAGGCGGTCAAGACTTGTGACTTGTGCCCAGCCCATGATCTACCCTGAGGCCTGTGAGAGCGAAAGACAACGAGTAGTTATGAGGCTGTACTGCACTGTCTTGTCTTGCAGCCGTAAAGAGAGGTTCTGTCTCTGCCTACCTCGGATCATCAGCAGTGTATAAGCCATGATCACAACGAGCACATTCCTCCTGGTGGTAGTGGTCGTAGTATAGTGAGCAGAGGCAGCAAATCAATAGCAAGAAACTCCAGGTTCCTCTCCAATATAAATGAACTTAGTGACAAAGTCATTGAACAGCCTCTTTTCGCATATCACAACTCCATGTCCACACGTTCTTTGACAACCTCAATACGGTGCGCGCCTGTCTCGACGCAATGCCTATCTCAACAAGAGCTAGTGATCAGCATTTCGGGACTCAACAATCATGGAGCTACCAAGTCCCAACCCAACCTTAAACATGCTGATCCCACAGGCCCTCTCATCGCAGACTCGCAACGGGACATCCGGGCATCTCGGAAGACCCGAGCCTTATCGTATGGCCCCTCTACCCCGGACCCCGGACACGGACCCCGGATCGACTTCAGCAGTGCCACGCGAACACTCTCCCAAGATAACATACTCGCACATTGATGGGATATAAATTACAAGCCGCGACACCTCTTCACAATGAGAGGACCGGTCAAGAACCGCAGAGTTCTCGATCTCGGTGCCGTACTCACTTGAATGCCCGCTTGCCCCTGACATCATGGGCTTCTTCAGCAGGCTTACATTGGCCAAGTATGGCCAGAACATCAAGTCCGCGCCATCAGAGGTCATATTCAACAAGCGATTGATCTGTACGGCGCTGGTGTTTGCTACAGCTGCTGTCCCTCAGAGTAAGATCCCCATTCCAGGACTCCCCAAGACAATTGCCCCAGACTACTGACGGTATTCACGTACACAGCATGGGACCAAGGCTCGGCATCGGCCATCACCTCCCTCCCAGCCTTCCAGCACCACTTCGGCATCTCCAGCGGAGGCAATGCGTCGCAGGTCCGCGACTTTCTCAGTCTCGTCTACCTGGGAGAAGCCATCGGAGCAGGCTTGTCCTTCTTCTTCAATGACCGCCTGGGTCGTCTTTGGTCCATGCGCGCCTATGTGTGCTTCTGGGCCATCGGCCAGCTCATCGCGATACTTGCGCCCAACGCTCACGCTCTGTCGGCGAGTCGCATCATCTGCGGCTCTGGCATCGGCGCGTTGACAGTCACCATTCCCATGACCCTTGCTGAGATCGCCCCTTCCGAGATTCGTGGCCTCATCACGTCCTGGTATGCTGTTTTCATGGGACTGGCTCATTTCGTGTCCACATTCTGCGTCCTGGGCGTGTTCAAAAACATGACCGAGTCCAACTTCCAGTTTCAGGTGATATGGTTCTCGCCTATGATATACATGGCACTGGTTCTCTTCCTCAGCTTCTTCATTCATGAGTCTCCGCGTTGGCTCTTCATGGTCGGTAGACGGAACGAAGCTATCGAGAACCTCGTAGCCTTACGGGGTCTTCCTGCAACCCATCCAAGGGTGGACCATGAGATCAAAGACATTGAGCAGGACATCTCGGAGGGCGCAGAGCTCGACTTGAGTCCTCACACCTGGACCGGCATGCGCAACCAGGTCCGCCAGACGTTTACCATCAAGTCCAACTTCCGACGCCTGGTCCAGGCCATGATCTTGTATGCTCTGCCGCAGTTGTCAGGCGGCAACTCGATCGGCTCGTACTTTGTGCCTATCCTGACTTCAATCGGGATCGCGGGCGGCCGGTCTTACAACATGATGATCACCGGCTTCTATGCCATGACCAAGTTCTTCTATGCTCTTATTGTGTCCTTCTTCATCGTCGATGTCCTTGGCCGGCGCATGTCGCTCCTGGTCGGCACCTCGACGCAAGTCATCACCAACATCTACATTTCCGCTTATACAAAGGCACATCAAGACGGCCCTGTCTCTACCGGCGCTTCACAAGCCGCCCTTGCTGCTGTCTTTATACACGCTTTCGGGTTCTCTGTCGGTAAGTGTGGCGCATCGTCCATCCCAGCTGTTAGAGAGAGAACCATGTGAACTAAAGCCGTCGTAGGCCTTTTGATCCTGCCCTACATCTTCGGTGGCGAGCTATTCCCGAACCGAATCCGATCATTCGCGGCCTCTTTCTCCCAGTGTTTCCACTGGCTGTTTCGCTATGCCATCGGGTTCGCCGTGCCATCCATTCTCGAGAGCATGCACCAGTGGGGCGCCTTTGTTTTCTTCGGAGGATGGTGTTTCGTAGCCTTTGTGTACACCTTCTTCTTCGTGCCTGAGACATCGGCTCTCGAGGTCGAGGAGCTGAGTGCCCTGTTTGAGGGGCCATGGTACAATGCGTACAAACTCACCCGCAAGTCTCTCAAGACGCGGCGTTCAGCCGACGCCGAGAGCATCGGTCAAAGCATTCAGTAAGTGCATGTCGGGGTTAGAAGGCATCAAACATTCTTTTTTACTAATGGGTGACTTCTGTAGGAGCGAAGATGGATCGGTCAAAGCTGGCGGTGTTGAGGTCGATGAGGTAGCCCGACGTGTCTGAGACCAGCAGTCTCACTTTTCTATGGCCGAAACTGTGCAGCAAAGGCAAGGAAGGGCAAAAGATATGAGGTAACCTCTCGATTGATTCAAAATAGTTTTTCCCAAGTTCTTGTCACCTGTGATCAGATCACACAAACTTCCAGAATTGCACCGAATGATGGTGCCGCGGTGATACGTTAGAAGCAGCAGCAGTGAGAGACTCGCATATGACTTGACTTGACTTTGCTCGTAGCAAGGACTCATAGAACGTACTGTCGAGTCGACACATGATCCAACTCCAACGATTAGACTTTCCGGTGGTCAAGGGCGAGATAAGGTAGTCAGCTGCTAAAGAGACGGACGTCATTCACCCATGTTATAAGCACTACTACTAGTAGTAACTTAGTAGTGGCTATGGGTAGCCCATATAAATCATGGTCGCCTCGGCTTTCCCGAGTTCTTCTCATACTCCTTCTGCAAGCCCCCAAGCAAGCTGACCAGAGCTCGGTCTACATCCGAAGCCGACCGTCAACGTGGTACATGATCGCATCATGAACGCTTCACATACCCCCGGCTTTCCCGCATCGCCGCAACCCCAAGCCATTGCAAACAGGGACGTTGTCAGGCAAGACACTGGCCTAGCAGTCGAGCGGAGTACTAAAGCATGCAAGTAGCGATTGTCTACAGATGAGCAAGTACGGCAGACTAACATCACTAGGCGTCCGCTGTAAACGCAAGAAGATCAAATGCCGTTACATCGGCACGAACCTCGGGTGATTCCTGCTCCTCGTGCTCGTGTTGCGCAACATGTATCCTAACTAAGACCAGCACTTGTGTTGCATGCGACAAGGCCGGTGCCGGTAAGTCAATCACATCTGCAGCCATCTAGCATCCCTGACTGGAGACCGAAGAATGTGTTTTCAAGTACCAAGGCGAGGCAACTGCTCGAGGGGCTGAGTAAGTTGATCTTGACGTAGGAAGACGATAAAGCGTTAAAAAGATAGCAGGCATGTAGCGGCGCTGGAAGCTAGAGTCAAGTATCTAGAGGACCAGCTACGAAGGGCTGAGCGCAACTCCAATGGGCAAAATGAGGCCGACAACCAGAAGGTACGTTGAACAATGACAATCAAGGATTTGTTCTCATAAGGCAGCAGCAGCAGCAGCAGCAGCCACCATCAAGTGCCCATGATCCCAGCTATGGGGCTATCCAGCCCACTCTCTTCACCCTTTGCGAAGTGGCACCATCAGACAACGCAGTCGAGCCCCCATCACAAGTCATGGGTGACCGCTTGATACAAGCCGCTTATTACTACGTTCAAGCCCGCTACTGCATCGTGGACTGGAACAGCGTGCGAGAGTGGCATCGGAAGCGTGACACTCTGTTCTCGGCGTCTTCGAAAGACGATGCCGTAGTTCGGACAGGTGAGTATTCGCGGCACAGATCTTTGAATAGCCTAACAAGGAGTCAAGGTGCTTTCTTTGTGTGGCTCTTGTATGCCATCGGAACACAGTTGACACCTGGTGCCGAAACATCAGCAGAGGTGGGTTCAGCTTCGTCGAAGAAGCTGCTTAATATTGACCAGCATGATAGGGCTTCTACAACCGAGCGGTTCAGCATTTGCGTCCCATCGTTCAACGTCAAGATATCGTTACCGTTCAAGCGCTCCTGTGCTTGGTTCAGCATCGATTCCGTGCACCGGTAAGCTCCAAGACGGGACGGTCATCTATTCATGGCTAACAAGAAACGTGAGCAGACGGGACCCAGCGTATGGTACGAAGTGTTTAGTATCCCTGGAGGTTATCGTGGAACTGACCATGGCTCATGCAGGCAACTCAGCGGTGCAGCAATGAGGCTGTGCGTTGAGTTGGGATACCACCTTCGACCATCCCGAGGATCTGATGTCGACCCTTACCTATCCGAGTTGAAGAAGAGATTCTTTTGGTGTGCGTATTCGTTCGACCGAATATCACAAACAGTATCTCGACGACCCTCAAGCATCAGAGATGTCGATATTACGTGCGAGGTTTGTCTGATCTCTGAGTCCTCTGCAATCAGCGTTCTGACTGACGGGATTCGCAGATACCACACAATGTGGATGAGAGCGTGACCGATCCTGATGCACTTTCAACATATGATCCAAACACGGCTGTTCAAGACGTCACCACGGTACGACAGCCACAACTGTATCCCCCGAACCTGTCGCTCATGCTGGTAGTTGTCCGCTTCTCTTCACCATCTCCAGATGTTTCGCTTCAGATCCAAAGTGATGTTTGTACTCCTATGATCGCATCTATTTCACAAACACACGACTGTGCTAATTATACAAAGGACCACTTGGTATGTCCCAGATGCTCCCAGACCAACATATCAAGAGGTTTCGTATCTAGTTACGCAGCTTGACAAGTGGAGGAATAACCCACCAGCGACGAGCTCCAGGCCAGGGGTGCCGATCATTGATGAAGACATGATCGAGTATGCCTACTTCCAGTGTCTTCTTCTCCTGTTCCGCCCTGTACTTGGCGGCGAATGGGTAGAGGATGATTTGCTACTCTTCTGCGCTTCGTTATCAGCGGATGCTTGTGAGGTACAGGACCTCTCTGCCTCCTGACCAGCTTCTCTGGCTGACGTTATCCTAGGCAGCGAAGCGACACGGCATGAACCCAATGACACACGGATCACCGATTCAAGTCTACAACTGCTTCCGGAGTGGGGTCACTCTGCTCCAATGCTTGTCCTTCAGACACGATGTTCTGCCCAAAAGACGCTTTTTTCGGGCGATAACTTCTTGTTCAAGTGCACTATCGATATATGCACGGGATCTCGATTACGCAAAGCCATTCCTCGAGCTGTTTGAGAAGCTGTCCGACAAATTCCTGGGTGATGACTTGGGTCCCTCATCTATCAACATGCAGACAATTCTGAAACGGGTTACTGTTAGTGACCCTACCGAGATCCCAGAGTAGGTGAACACTGTCCTTGATATCAGGCCGCATTATTGACAGCGCAGCGTCTTGTCGTCGGTCAAGCAAGCAGAAGACGAAGAGCTGAGCGCCCTGGCATTCATGGAAACCACAGTGAGTGTTTGATACCTGACTCGTTCTCTGCCTGCCTCGTGATGTTGACCATATCAGCCAAATCAGTACGATTTCCTCTTGGAAACAGATCCGACCTTGTCATTTGGGTTGGATCTGATGCCTTTTGTTGATACACCTACGGTTCCGTGGGACATTACGGCGGGTTTAACTGAAGATGAAGGCGGATACGGCAGTGGTTTTGTTACTTCACTACAGTAAATAGAATAGAATAGAAATCACACTTCAATTCTCCAGACCGTCGATGCCTCCTTCCACAATCAAGTTTTCAACCACCCCAGCAAGTCGCGACTCAGCGTCCGACAAATACACTTCCCGGCTGGCTATCCAGTCCAGCAAGGCAAGCTGCTCTTCTTTGGCCACGCTCAGTAGGCGCGACACCTCGGCGGGACCTACACCTCCTAGACTTCGAATGCTATTAATGAACTCTCGATGGTCAAGCGACGATCTGAGCTCGTCCGAGGTCATGTTGATGGGTTTAACACCCATCGCCACCGCGGCATCATCGAGCATCCCGGGCGTCAACTCGTCCCGCTGCAGCCCCTTGTCGAGAGCCTTCTTGACGAGTCGAGCAACGACTCCATGCGCCGTTCTATAGCTCATGTGATACTTGGTGAGCAGGATGTTGCCTAGGCGATTGGTCGTCACCCAAGCCTGCGACAGAAGTTCTTCCCATCGAGCCTCCTTCACCGTCATTCGATCGAGAATCTCCACCATGAGCTGCAGCATTCCTCTGGTCACTCTGAACGCCTCGGGGAGACATCCCACAGAGCGACTGGCATGGTCTGACGTGCCCTCGTTTCGGAACAGAGCCAAGGCCGTAGCGATCCAGCCATGTGCTGACGCCGAGGCAGTCTTGATCGTCTCGAGAGCGTAAGGGTTCTTCTTGTGAGGGAACACGCTGCTTGTCTGACAATGCGAGTCGTCCGTCTCGACAGTCCGAAACTCGTTTGAGCTGAAGATGTGGAGATCGCTGCACAGATCATTGAGAACTGTCATAATCATCGCGAGTTCGAAGACGATGGTGATCTCGTAGTATCCATCTCGACCAAGACGAGAGTTCTCAAGTACCGACGGGAACCCGAGGAGCTCGGCTGTTCGGTGGCGGGAAGTAGGTAGATCAGTGCCCGCCTGACCAACAGAACCAAGCGGCGATCTGTTCGTCTGAAGGTAGACGAGTCGCAGGCGCTGGAGCGAGTCCCCAAGACGATTGCTGAAGGCCAGAAGCCAGTGGCCAAAGTTGGCAGGCTGTGCTTGCTGGAGATGCGTGTAATGAATCATTGGGACGTGCCGGTATTCTTCGGCCTTCTCAATCAAAGTCGCCTGGACCTGCGCAGCGCCATTCATCACATCCAAGATGGCTTCACGGTCAACCAGACGATGGAGAGTCGGGCCCTGGTCAAGTCGGCTGCGGGCTATCGGAAGTCTTCCTGCGATATCCTCGCCGAGTTTGCCAGCCAAGTGTTGCTCAACCTGCAGGACAATATTTCCAAACCCGGGTTGGATCTCAAGACCATCAGGCCCGGCTTCCGCAAGCTTTTGGAGCTCGAACAGGAGCTGGGCGGCAGGAGCTTTACTCAGCAGCTTTTGTTCTGCAAGCATGACGATGTGTGCCTGATCAACGCGAAGAACATGGGCCAAGTTTTCGATCTCCCATTTCAACCTCGGCTTCTCGTTCCAGTCTTGGAGCAATGGGCTCATGAGCTTAGTCAAGCGCCCCTCTGATAGGGGCACCTTGTTGCCTTTGACGTTTCCATTGCCATTCGGGTGAGGCTCATGGTTGATGGAGTCTAAAGAAGGCGCCATATCGAGATTATATGATGGTGGACTTGGGTTTGCAGTTCTGATTGATGCGTTCTATCGTGTGATACATTCTATAGAGACCGAACCTTGGCTTTATGTAGCCGAATCATAATGCCCTTCTGCTTGTAAGTTGCCGTCAGATCGGAGGTTCGAAGAATGATGATCTTCTCAGGCAGCTCCTCCAATATCTAAAATGTTCGGGACTTCCGCGCCCGGCTTGTTGAGCGGAGGGATGCCGAACTTCGGCTCTTCCGGTCACCGGTGCCCCGCCGCGGCTCAGCCGGCTGGATGTAGGTTGGGCCAGGAACGACACTGACAGCTAACACTTGGCAATTTCTAGGAGATACCAGTAATAGTTCACTGTGCTAATGTCTAGGTCTAGATTCAATGTAGCAGCTAGCATCTACTCGGCGTTTTCTGGAACCTTAGGTGAGCTGGGGATGATGACTGCTGCCGGCCTTGTTTCACCTCCTCGTGGGATATCAATCATACGGCGTTGATGCCTCTCTCTCGGTGCTGTATGCATCGACTTCACGCAGGAAAGAGCTACTTGCGTGAGTTACCGAAAGGTACACAGACTCTTCGCTAACACTAATTCACGTGCTCTCCCAGCGCTGCCTTGCCAGGTTCCCCGCCAATACACGCGAGGTCCTACTCACTATAACAAGGGAGGCCATATACAGCTGCACTTTGGAACATCATGTATAATGCTTGCTGTGACAGTTAAGCAGAGAGCAATAAAGTATGCCAAGCTGCACCTGAACCTGAGAAACCAACAGCTATTTCAACATTCGTCTATTTAGTGAAGAACGGTCATTTCGTGGTGGTTAAGAAGCCTACAGGGTGGGCCACACCCATCGACCGCGGGTTGGGAACCACCTCAGGTGCCTGTGTCAACAGCGCAGAAGAAGTTGCCAGCGAGGCAGTTGGGACAGTATTACTACTTGTTTGAAGGTCGCAGATGAGAGTCTATGAACACAATATGAGAATCGAGAAATGGGAAAGTCCTCGATCCATGCTAGATCTCTTCGAAGAGCCGCTGTTGGTACAAATACATCTCATATACACTGCTTACGTCTCACGGTAAGCTATCAGGCTTTACATATTGGCCAGTATCTCGGCCTCGCGCTCCGCCCTTCGCTCGGCGGACCTCCGCTTGAACCTGACTTCCGCTCTGCGCCTCTCACCACCATCGATCTTGCGACCTTGCTTGTGCTCCCACATACCCTCCGTCACCTTGACCACAGCTCCTTGATGACCGCTCAAGGGAGTGGCGAAAGGTCCAGCGATGGAACGAAGGCCCTTGACCGTGTAGAGCCTTGGGCGCGGGTATGATGTTGGCTGCTCGACCTCGACCGCTTCCACCTGCTGCGCCTCGACTTGCTGTCCCTCTGCACCATCCTGCGCTGTTGCAGCAGCCTCCGATGTCTCCGCCGCCGTCTCGCCCTCCGTTTCCGCCTTGATTGCTTGTTGCTCGAATGGCACGTTGACTACGATCTTGTGTGCGTGTGGCCACGCTGGCGTGAGTGCGACTTTGAGTTGGGCTTGACCGTCTTTGACGTAGTGGAAATCACCGCCGGGACCGAAATCTCCTCTTCGATATCTCTGCATCCAGTCAAGGAGGTATTTGCGTGAGCGAGCGGGCTCGATACCCAGCTCCTGCAACTGGGGCCCGGTCATGGACCACATGGACTCCCAGGAGGGGAACTTGGAGGCATGTTTGTTCAGGCCGCGGCCGATAAGGGTGAGGAAAGTCGAAACATCGGGTACGAAAGGTCGCGGTTGAGGGATCTCGTGCGGAGGTCTCGTCTTGTGTAATGAGCGGACGGCACCAGCTGGAGAGTAGGTGAATCGCTGGCCAAGGAGGCGCAACGGTTGTCGGAAGCGTTCCAGCCGCATCCTAAGCGCTCAATTAGCCGCAAGAACCAGGAGTATCGTCTGCAGGCCCGGTCGACGGGGCGTACCTGTGTGGGCTGAGTCAAAGAACGAAAAGCAACGTGCTGGTGAATTATGAGGGCGACTGTCGATGAAGATGCGCCCATCACGAAATTTGAGCTGGAAATGCTGAGTCATCCAAATTTTGGCGCGCGGACCACTGGCTCTCTGTCGCGTCGCCCGTTGGTGGGGCCCCGGAAGGCTGCCGTACAAGGCGCTTGGAAGCCTGAGGTGCTCTACCAAGATTGGCTGTCTTCAGTCTTCAATACACCATAACTTCCTCCTTCTCACACCCTTTCAGAAGCCTTGCGGCTTGAGTTTCTCCATCACTTTCATCAAGAAAAGTCTCCCCGGACAGCAAAAGATCACACAAGAAGACTGTTTGAGGCGCACACGAAGTTCGTATACCGCCTATGAGGCGACGGTGACTCGATCACCGGCTTTCATAATCACTATCATGTCTATAAACTCCTCGAAGAACCCTTTACATATCGGATTTGACGGTAAGGGAGCTTCGACATCAGCGCACTTGTATCATGCTCATAATTTACTAGATTATATACCAGACGACCTGATCTCAGGCTTGCTCAAATTGCCCTCCGAGGAGCCTGCCCAGGATCGTGACGAGGACCATGGGCCACCCAGTCCAAAAAGACGGCGACTGAACGGCGCTTCTTCTGATTCTTTATGTGTCTGTTCAGAATCCATCACATTTTTTCGCAGAGCCGGCAATGGACCTCAAGTTGTCGGACGTCGCCAAGGCGTTGGCCGTCAGGTGAAACTGGACTATAGCCCAGCGCTGAAGCAATGGCAGATTCGAGGCACCCCATTCGGCCGCAGGGTGTATGCTCTGTCAATCAAGGAAGAAGATATGCCTTGGAACTGGCATGTTATCAGCGAGGCCGCTCGACGACAGGGTCCCGGTAAGGCGGGTGACATCTGGAGTCAAATCTCGGTCGACGTGAAGCGAGACCATAAGACGACGCGCCTCACCTTCTCCGTCCGAGTTATGTGGAATCCTGTGGCATCACCTTATCACAATTATGGCAAGAAACCACAGAGAAATTTGTCTTCTCTACTGTTGTCCCAGCTCTATCCCCTGGCTGATGGCGACCGTCAGACCTCCCAGTGGTCGCCTATGGACTTTTATGACGCAGCATACGTACCGCCCAAGGGAGACACAGTACCAAATTCGATCGAGATACCCCAACTGGAAGCCTCTCTGTACCCCTTTCAAAAGCATGCCGTACAGTGGGCGCTGCGTAGAGAATGCGTGGAGTGGTCGCCAGATACCTGCGACATTCAGAAATTCGATACAAGATCGACACCAACTACGTCGGCCTTGTTTCGCCGTGTAACAGACCTTGATGGCCAGCCTTTCTTTGTGAGCGATGTACTGAAGGTGGCAACGCGAGACATCGCCCCTTTCGCACAAGCAGAAGCGGCTATCTCCGGCGGTATTTTGTCCGAAGAAATGGGCTTGGGCAAGACTTTGGAAGTCATCAGCCTAATCTTATTGCACCAACGAAGCACCACTCCGAAGCCTTTGCTCTCTCATCCATCAAGCCACAAGCCTAGCGGCGCGACGTTGATCGTTGCTCCAGCTTCCCTGCGGCGACAATGGCTGACCGAGCTCGCAAAACACGCACCTTCATTGCGAGTTCATGATTACAAAGGCTGCAAACATATGAGCCAAAGAGAATACGAAGAGGCAGCAGAAATGTTGGCGAAGTGCGATGTCGTCATAACCACATATGCGGTATTGACAGCCGAAGTCCATTTCGCCCGGCCACCTCCAGATCGATCCCGCAGACTCGAAAGAAAGTACGAACGAAAGGAGTCGCCTCTGGTCAAGATCTCCTGGTGGAGATTGTGCTTAGATGAAGCGCAGATGATCGAAAATGGCTTCGGTCAAGCGGCTCAGGTTGCTCATGTCATCCCACGTTACAATGGTTGGGCGATCACGGGCACTCCAGTGAAAGATGCGGTTCAGGACTTGTTCGGATTGCTCATTTTCCTTCGCTACGAGCCTTTCTGTAGCTACCTAACGCTCCGACAGGCCTTGGTATCCGACACGAAAACGCCTTTCCACAACTTGTTCAACTCTATCGCTTTGCGCCACACGAAGGCCTTGGTCAGAGACCAATTGAAGCTACCTCGGCAAAAGCGATATGTCATCAGTGTCCCTTTCACCCCTGTCGAGGAGCAGCTATATCAATCCCTCTTCAGGGAAATGGCTGATGCATGTGGGCTTGACGAGGAAGGTGGTCCCCTACTGAGCGACTGGACGCCAGAGAGCCACGTTGAAGAGATGCGTATGTGGCTGAATCGACTGAGACAAACCGCTCTGCATCCCGAGGTGGGCGCCCAGAATCGCCGGGCACTGGGGAACAGTAAGAGCCGACCGCTAAGAACAGTCGATGAAGTTCTTGATGCAATGTTGGATCAAAGTGACAACGCGATGAAAGCCGACGAGAGGGCGTATCTCTCTAGCAAATTGACTCGTGGACAGCTGTTCGAAAACAGTCCTCGAGTCAGAGAAGCACTAGAGATCTGGCTCGAGGTACGCAAAGAGGTCAGAGACCTTGTTGTTGAAGCACGAGAGGGCTTGCGAGAAGCAATTGCGGAGGCTAAGACCTTCGGAACTGGATCCGAAGAAGACGCAGCATCTGACTTCGAGGGAGGTTCCAGCGATGAAGAGTCGGACGAAACCGACACGCGAGGCCGGATTGGAGAATGTCGACGCAGGCTTCGGTTTGCACTGGAGATGCTGCATAAAGCCGTATTCTTCTGTGCGAATGCACACTTCCAGATCCGAGACAATGCCGAGATGACTGACCCGGAGTCGGAGGAACATGCAAGACTCAAAGCCCTGGAGGATGAAGGCTATGAGGAGGCGAAGATGCTTCGCCGGGAGATTTTGAAGCAAAGTCACCGGCGGGCGACCCGTCTCATGGAGTCGTTATCCGATAAGGCTTCTCGACAGACCTTTACGGAAATTCCAGAGCTTGCTTGCCGCTCTGAGAGAGGTATAGAGAGCAGCCGTATTGTTGACGATTTAGAGGATCTATATGGCCGACTCAATGAGCAAGCGAACGTTGTGGATGAGTGGAGAGAGCATCTCATTCAACTACTTCTGAAACCCCTCCTGGACGAAGAGGACGAGGCCGAATTTACCGGAGAGGAGTTGGCAGACTCGACCAAGCTTCAAGATGAACTGATGGTTTACGTCACAGCTCTACGTGCCGCAATTGCAGACCGTCAAGATGCCATAAGCGGGCAAAGCAACGAACTCATCAGACATGAAACGCTCACCTCAATACGATATGCCAAGGACGGCAATGGACCTGCCCCCGAAAAGCTTCTGGAACTTCTCGAGATTCGCGCTCGTGCTAACCCACGGGTCGAGGGCTTCTCGATGCGCAGTGCTCTTAGCCAGTTCCGCACCATCACCGTCATGTACAGCCGCGAGGCCGGAGGCGCGACGCAACGGACTGTCGCGGAGCACAAGATCGCAACCCTGCATCTTGAGTCTACGCAGGATCGAATCAAGCAGCAGAACAAAGCTGCAACATCCCTGGAATCGGAGATTGAGGACTTCAGAGCTGCGATGAATGCACGCGTAGAGTTCTACCGTCAGCTTCAAGCGGTCTCTGACAGCGTGCTGCCGTACGATGGACCGTCTAGTGAACTGACAGCACTCACCCTGCAGAAGGCAGAGGACGACCACTTGAGGAAACTGGCACAGGGTCGGGCCAAGCACAGATATCGTAAGTCGCTTGCTACAACGCGTAGGATCACTATTGCTAACACCTGACATACAGTCCTCAACCTGAAGTCTGCTGGTGCGAAATCGACTGAACCAAGGATGTGCGTCATTTGCCAGAGCTCCTTCACTACAGGTGTCCTCACTGTCTGCGGCCATCAGTTCTGCAAGGAGTGCATGATGATGTGGTTCAAGCATCGTCACAACTGCCCGACTTGCAAAAGGCGCCTCTCATCGTCTGATTTGCACGACATCACGATGCAACCGCGGGAGTTGAAGGTCCATGGCGAGGGAACCTCTGGCGGTACAGCCGAAGAACAGTCTCCTACTTCGGCACAAAAGATGCGCGCAAACGGCACTACGAGGACAGGGATCTACTCCGAGTTCAATGCGGATAAGCTGGCTGAGATCAAGAATGTTCCGCTCGATGGGCCATCCTTTACGACCAAGGTCGACACGCTGATACAGCACTTGCTATGGCTCAGAGAGACTGACCCGGGAGCAAAAACTATCATGTTCTCACAGTAAGTGCTTTGCCGAATTATAGCATCGAAACCTTTTGACGTGGCGTTTCCAGATACAAGGACTTCCTCGTTGTTCTTCGGACAGCACTCACACGGTACCGGATAGGCTTTGCGTCTATCGACGACGCCAACGGTATCACCACCTTTACAACTGACCCATCGGTGGAGGTATTCCTTCTCCACGCTCGCGCCCACTCAAGCGGTCTCAATCTTGTCAACGCCAATCACGTCTTCCTCTGCGAGCCGCTTCTCAACACGGCTCTCGAGCTACAGGCCATTGCCCGCGTCGACCGTATTGGCCAACAGCATGAGACTACTGTCTGGTTGTACCTCATCTCTGGAACTGTGGAGGAGTCGATCCACGAGCTATCCGTGCAGCGGCGCATGCAACACATGGCGCGCGACACCAGGGGACGCCTGAAAGACAAGGGGAAGGAGTCAACACCAGAGCTGCTCGATGCCAAGATAGAAGAGGCCAATACTCTAGAGATGGAACATGCGTCGCTGTCGAAGTTGATGAGCAAGGATAGGGGCGCGGGAGAGATGGTTGACAAGGGGGATCTATGGGAGTGCCTATTCGGCCATGTTGCACGGGGCAAGCAGGCGGCTAAGCAAGACAACCGTTTGCAAGAGCAGGCTGTCATCGGATATTTGGCCGCCGAAGCTGCTGAGGCCCGGAGAGATGCTTAGACAAGCCGATAGTACATAAGGATACGCACTCGGTCACTACGCAGAGTGAACATTTCGTACATCGTTGGACTCTTTTCGTATTGTTACAGCTTCTGTGCTGTCTTCGGCGTAGACAGCCAACGCCCGCTACCATGCTATATAATCCAACAACCGCAAGTGCCAGTAGGTACTTGCGAGCTTTTACACATTTGATTCCGTCTGGGCGCCCGACTCATGATACCTCAGCGGTGCAGCGAACCCATTCCATGCGAGGAGCATCTTCCAGCCTCTCATTGCATTTCAACGCCACCCAATACCACAGAGATCCACGAGCTTCGCGCCTGTTTTTGGAATCGACTGATTTGTTTGCCGTTTAGCCGACAACCTTCTTCTTGGCGCTGGCGCTCGACTTGACGCGCTTGGCAGAAGGGCGCTGGAGGTGGTGCTCGGGGATCCAGCTCTGGTCGATGGTGGTGGACGCAGCGACGGAGGGGGAGACAGCCTCGGAGCCGGAGAGGGCGGCGTCGGCGTCGACATCCGCGGGCGCAACGGACTTGCGGCTGGACTTGGCACGAGGAGTCTTGGGGCGCTTGGCCTGGGGGAAGAGGGCCTCGATCCAGGTCTTGTAGACGAAGTAGAGGACACCGCCGAAGGCGCCGGTCAGGAAGAGGTAGAGGAAGATGCTAGGAACGATGATGTCAGTTTCACTCTTGATGCGTCTGGCGCAGAGAGTAAGGAGACTCACATCTGAGGGTCGAAGAAGCTGGTCGGGGGCTCAACAACGGCAGCGGTGCCGTTGTAGACGGGAACGGAGAAGAGAGCGCCCTGAGAGTTGGTCACGACAGCCTTGAGCTCAAGCAGGACGTCCTGGGGCTGCATGTCGAGAGAGAAGGAGTAAGGGATCTCCTTGGTCTCGCCAGCGGGAACCTCGAGGTTGTATTGGGTGCCGGAAATGTTGCGCAGGATGCCCTGGTAAGCGGGGGCGTCTGCGGGGAGGACCTTGGTGGAGTGAAGGGCGCCAGTCAGGAAGGCAAGGGTGATAGGTGCCTTCTCCTTGTTGGCGAGGGTGACGAGGGCCTTTGTCGGGTGGCCATTGACGAGCTTGACGCCGAAGATGTCTGCCTCGGGGAAGGTAGCGGAGAGGTCGGCGTCGAGGATGGCGGCGTCAACGGGGGTGGTGCCAGTGTCCTGGTGAGCGATTGTTAGCCATTGTGTCGTATGGATGAAGGGACTGAAGAGCGCCGTGAGCTCAATTGAGCTCATTGGGGGACAATTGGCACGCGACAGCCAAGAGCAAACATACCTGTGCGACAGCTCCGAGAAGCTGGAGCGCCAGGGTGGCGAGGAGGGAAGCCTTGAAGAACATGGCGAGGGTACGAGCGGAGGAGCAAGATGAGAAGAGAGGAAACCCGAGATGAAGAAGACCAGATGACGGAACCCAGAAACAAGTCAATGCCCCTTGGTTGAAGAATGAATGAGATGAGGAGACAGAAGGAGGGATGGAGGAGGCGAGAGCTGGAGAAAGTGATGTGGCCACAATGCTGGCGGATTGTGGAGTTTTGGGGGCTACGAGGTGGCTGGAATGCGGTGGCTGAGGAGGGACCCTGATTGAGCCACAAGCCCCATTGGCGCCACACTTCTGCGAGTGTTATTCGGATGTCGACATGGGTTATGGAGTGGTGGCATGCATCAAACACAGAGCTGGCGAGACTCAACATGATATTCGAATGATATTCGAACCAGAGTACGCTTGTAGGACAGTTTGTGCCTGAATTGCCGCGTCTAAGTAGGCACAGGATCAAGTGGTGACATGAATCTCGATGCACTGCCTCCAATTGTCCAGTATGCAGGCATCATCCCGTGTTAGTGGACATTTGATATTGTCTTCCCCATCTCAACTCATCTTGAAGCTTGATAAGCTCCTGAAACCTCTTGAAGTCGCTCCTCACACCTTGGAGTCACCAGAGCGGCTCAACTTCCCCCAACCTCCTCACATATTCCAGCCGTCCAGCGTCTCAAAGTCCACGTTCATATCCCCCATATCCGCATCACCCAAGTTTCCGAACAGATCTGACCCGTCACCAGTTACATCCAGCCCACCAGTCGACGGGCCTCCGAGGTTCAGGTCTCCTGGAAGACCCATCCCCATCCCCATGGTATCCACCCCGAGGTCTCCGGTCATGCTGGCAGCGCCTGCCGCTGCCGCCGCTGCCATCGCTGCCTGGCCGTCCAGATCCATCGGTGCCATGTCAGCAGCCTGGAGCACCGCTTGAGGTGGCACCACCATCTGTGCTTCCACCCGTCTGTGAAGGCGGACCAGCATTTCTGCCATGTTCGCATCCTCTTTCTGGATTCTCTTGCAATCCTCTGCTTCCGTCTTCAGCACCTCACGCAGGGTCAACAGCCTCTGGACCGCAGGTGACACGTTGTTACCCGCGACCTCGAGGTGACCAACCTGTGCGGCCTCGTCAGGCGCACAGACGATTGCGGTAGCCACATCGTAGACAACATTCGCGCTGCCGTTTTCTGACTGCTGCTGCACGCATTCCATGATCAAGTAGAGAACGCGTTTCGCGCCGAGGATGCGCACGCCCGTCATGATCTGCCTGTGTGAGTACGCCGTAGGCATCATGTTTGTCGCGGGGTTCATGCTCCATGACACAAGTGCTCGGATACTCTGCTTGATCGTGCTGGCGAGCCCGCTGCTCTGTGCGACGGACCATTGCTCCAGCTCGTTATGCTCGGCGCCGCTCGTGCGTCTGGACTGGCGCAAGCTGTCAGTCAGAGCTCGGAGAAGAGGCTCGATATCCTGGCAGCTAGGGTCGCGCTTTTGGCATGTCCGCAGGGCGTGCTCAAGGGGCTTCGCGATGAGGTTCTTGACCGACGTGAGCATTGTGCTCGCCTCCCCTGAGATAGACTTGGGGAGGAGAATCAGCTGCAGAACCCTGAGGACAGACTTTTGCTCTTTGGAGTCAACCCATAAATACTCCGACAGGAACAAGATCGCGGGGACCAGTGATGGTAACAGGAAGGTATCCACCAAGTCTAACACGTTTCGTTAGCATTCAGATGACCCATCGCGAAGCGAGCGCATATCCAAGAACTCACATTCCACGCCACTCTTAAGGCTTTCGTCAGATAGGTGGCCATGTGTGTAAGCAGTGACCGTGTTGTAAAATAGCGTCGCGATCAAAAGGTAAAAGTCCTTCGGTGGACAAGACGACATGAGCTCATCTCCAAGACCACCAGTGTCGCTGTCAAACAGGCCAGAGATCCAGCCGTTGAGGTGCTCCTTCTCTTTCTCAGATAATTCCACCACCTCACGAGCAACGTGAGCTCGACCAAGGATCGTAGCAACTGCCCCGTCGGGCAACTGGCTGCCAACCTCCAAGGGTGCCAACTGGTAGCGATATGCGAATGCCAGGACCAGGAGAAGCACAGCTCCGTATTCTTCATAC
The DNA here is from genome assembly GCA_023628655.1 of Sarocladiaceae sp. R1802. NCBI lineage: Eukaryota > Fungi > Ascomycota > Sordariomycetes > Hypocreales > Sarocladiaceae > Sarocladiaceae sp. R1802. The sequence continues at coordinate 233,465 of JAMAKF010000009.1, forward strand.
ACTGGTTGGTACTCTCCCTGATCCTCTTCGTAGCGCCAGTTGTCGAGAAGAGTGCAAAGCGGCTCAAGAACCGTGGGTAACTTCTCAAAGAGCAGAATGACGTCCAGCAATTGCGGCTTCTGTGCCAATTGGCTACACACAATCTTCAATGTCATCGTTTCCTTGCCGTTGCAAAGCTGCCGAATGACCTGCGAGACGTCAGCATATCTTACGACAGGTTGGTTGTAAACACGACTCACCTCAACGATGGCCTGGCAAACTGCGCCAACATTGCCATCCATCTTCTCGATCTCGCCCACAAGGCTCTTCATCCTTTCCGAATCGGCAAGACAGTCTCCCACCAGCTTGTCCTTCGAGTACTTCTCTCGAGCATCATTCGACATGAAGTCCTCGCCAAGGATCTGCTCCAGGTGATCGCGCGACACGAGCCCGTGGAGCACGCATGAGGCACAGAACTCTTCCCGTATGCTCTCCGTGTAGGGATTGCTGTTGCGAGACTGGTCGAACATAGCTGACGCAGTCGGAAACAAGCTTTGGTCGACCTGCTCGAGTGTCTTCTTGACGACCTCTTCCGTACTCGTCCCTGAGAATTGAGGTGGAAGCAGCTGAGAGATGAGCAGGGGAACTTTATTTATGAGAAAAGACTTGAGTAGGTGAGCCTCTTTCTGTATCTCGTTCCGAAACACAGAAGTGGCGAGTAAGTCGAAAGAAGCCAGGATCAAGTCGCTTGCAGCGCTCATGTTATCTCCCTGGGCGTGGAGTCAGTAAAGGACATGGTACACCAGCACAAGGCGGTCTCACCTGGTATCGTATATTTAAGTAGGAGAAGAATGCGTGATCATCCAGTGTAGGTCTGGATATGAGCTGGTGACCAGTTAGTGATACACTGGCTGCAGAGAAGAATAATACTCACAGACGCATGGAGGTATATATATAGGCCCGCCCTTGTGTTGGCGATAGGTATCTCTGGGACGAAGAAGTTGTCCAAACCCACGGTCGAGTCTAACAGTGACTCCATGGCCGCATTCGCAGCTTCTTGCTTCTTAGTCAGAGGATCGAGCTTCGCCAGCGTCTGGGATCGGAACATCTCGAGCTTTTCTGTGACAGCTGGCGAGAGGTGTAAGGTGGGAATGAACTTCCCTAGGCTGTCTGAGAAGTCCTTTCGGGCATCTAGGTGTTGTCAGGAAGGTGCCAGAAATTCTATAGAGTGTGTTGCTAGCTCACCCTTGGCGAATTGCTTCGTGATGGTCCGGATCAGCGGTTGACTCTCGCAGAGCCGCAGCAGAAGCGCGACAAAAGCAGCGCGGGAAGACTCCATGCCATCGCGACGTACAGCTTCTCTGACATGAGGACTCTGCTCCAGTGTCGCATCAGCAAAGGCCGAGGAGACGGCCGTGAAGAGCGCCATCCATTTCGACACTATCCTAACCACCTCGAGGACAGCCTCGGAATCCTGCGCCACCCTGTTCTCGACGACGACGCCGACTAATCTGTAGAACATGTACTCTTCGACCCAGTAGGAGTTGGACCAGCATCTCGGCTTCTTCTCCTTGTCCTTTTGCGCTTCATCGCCATTGTTCTCTGCTGGCAGCTGCTGTTGGGCCTGGCGAACCTGGTGCTGCGAAGAAGAGTACTTGTATAATGCTTTGAGTATCGACGGCGTGTCGATGAAGCCCAGCGACGACAGTGTCTGTAGATATAGCGGCACTGAGGGGTCGAGGCTGATGTCGTTCGTAGGAGTCGGGCGGAGAAAGATGTCTGCAATGGCAGCGGGAGGGAGAGGGTGGTCACGCTGTGCGACGACGACGACGCGCTGGAACTGGTCGGTGTCGACGCGCCGAGCTATGCAGCCGGAGAAGAAGTTATTCCAGAAGATGAGGTTGTCGCGCAAGGCAGCGCGGGCTGAGGAGCGACCGTCCATGGCGGCGCGAGGCCGGGAGAGGCGATGACCATGCGCGGGCGAGGTGATGTGTTGGATCTGAGTGGACAGTAGGGAGATTGCTGGTGTTCGCGCACTACAGCAGTTGCAATGCTTGCACTCAATTGAGAACTTGAATGAAGTTCTGTAGTCAGAGCGTTGGGTCAGTCGTGTAGAGGGTCGTCAAAGGGTATGTCGAGGCGTGGACAGTAGTTTGTCGTCTTTGTCAAGATTGAGCTTCAGCCTTGGCTTCGTCCTCCAATTGTCGCGATGTGGACGCCGAACCCTAACCCTCGATTTGCTAGTCTGGGGTAGGACTACAGCGGAAAGAGTGGTTGAGACTGGTAAATACTTTTGCTAGGTTTCTAGAATCTAATTAGAATCTAATTATGAGAGTAATTGCTTACCTTGTTTATTTTTGACTCTATTTTTACCTCACCTACTTTTCCAATGTTTCTTAAGTCCTTTGAAGTGCGCTGTGCCTGCCGCAGAAGGTCCCTGGAACGAAGATCAACATGCCGCCACCACGTTATTACAGCAGGCCTTCCTCTTTCAAAGTAGCTACGCAATGGCTGGGGAGCAAGACGAATTGCTGACGTTATTTATCCGAGTACATATTGTGATGACTGAACAGTAACCAATGATGTTTCACTTCCTCAGCCTGTTCTTATATGCATGTCTCCTATTGCTGTTTTCTCCTTTCTCACTGCCCTTTACGTGCGGCAATAGTGACAACAACTAAAGTTGTCTGAACCAGTTTTCTATACTATGGTATATACACAGTCAGCAACATTAATCTACCCCTATTTTGCTGCACCGATAGGAGACAAAAGCTGGCGACCTTGATCGCTCTGCAGTGAAGCCGTTCGACCCAAAGCAGGATATACGGCTCCTGGCCGTTAACAGCTCCCATGATCCAATACACCGGGGCCCAAGGACCTATCAACAGGGTAGCGAGCTTCAATTGACGGCACTTTCCTAAACCTGGAGCAATACATTCCCAGCAACCGCTACTGTGCAGAGTCACATCTTAGAATAGCCTCTCACAGAAGAGCATATTGGTACGGGCGTTGGCAACTAAAGAAGGGAAAGCTGAAGCTACTAATAAAATGACATATAGTAACCAAATCGGCGACTGGAACAGGCCTTGCCAGCGCTGGTTACCTATGAATAGACCACCGGCACCAGCCCTAGCAATTGAGCCCCGGTCTACAGCTGCAGACCTAAGTACGTCTACTATGGAAGGCACGGCACTCATGACAACGCTGACCTTGCGGGCTAAGATGGAATAAGGTGTCTATTAGCTACCTGGTCTGCGCGGACTCTTGGTGTATACTGTCTGGCTATCCCCGCGCAACAGGCGTGCTTCAATAGCATATACTCTTCTACCCAGCGCTATCCTTCGCAAAGCCCAAGTCTATCTGATGGGGCTGTAGACCTTTTGAGGAATACCGTTGTCTGTAATATCTAGAATAAATCCAGCGTCGATCAGGTGCTCCCTCAGTCGGGCGTACGGGATATCCTCAGCACTCTGCGAGTTCTCCTGAATCGCGACGGCGACGGCGAACGCGGCGACTTGACCCATTGTGGTGAAGGTGTGTTCTGTACGGATAATACCATACCCGATATATGAAGCAGATGGCGTCACAGGGGTAATCAAGTTGCTGGCTTGCTCGCGATGCGGGACCATGGCTTTGTAAGGTACGTTGAAGGGTTTCCACGGAGGGCCCTCGTTCCAAACGAAACCCTCATCGAAGATAGCACCGTCCTTGACAATCCGGCGGACCGAGTGGACGTCCTATGGCTTCAGGTTAGCTCTAGAATGCGGTTATCTTCGTGGGAGAGGCTTGCCTGAGGCCAGAGGTTGACGAGAATAGGATCCTCAACTGTCACCGGTGGCAGATCAAACTCGTGCCAGTTGGAAGTAATAATCAGGTCCTTTCTCTGCATACGACGCAGTCCACGCGCGTACATACGGCGGGGGAAATTGTTGTTGTCGACGAATTCATCCTTTGCGTACCCCCAGCTACTCCATTCGCTGCGAACGGATTCAGGCAAGGATGGGTCGTTTGCAAGGAAATAAAGAAGTCCTAGGAAAAAGCATGTGAGAAAATTGCCTTCAAGTTTGCAGTTGGTCAGGTCAAAGCTTACCTCTTTGCCAGTTCTCAAGCTCCTTCGAGATTTCCGCTCTCTCGGCGCGACTCGCCTCCGGATAGGCATCCGTTCGGCCAGGCATATCAAATCCCAGACCTAGTGGCGTGCTACCAATGAGGTCGGTCTTGTCGTTGGGAACAACAATAGGTGGAGTGAAGATTTGACCGCCAGATGCATTGTAGCGAGAGTAGATGACATACTGGGATGGGTCGTAGTTCTCGGGCTTTGTGAAAGGCACCTGATTGTCAGTCCTGTTCGTCAGGCAAAGACGCCACGAGTACGCTTGAACGCCATTGTCCCTACTATCACGTTAGATTGTCTCGAGAAGGATTTAAGCACTCAAGGCTTAGGGAGACCCGGGGAGTTGTTCTTACCCAGAGCCTGGGGCACCAAGCGGATAATCCTGAACAGTGGGAATGAGTCCGCTTGCAGGATTGCCCGGTTCGACATAAGGATCTGTTGGAACCTGAAGATTTGAGTACGTCGAGTTGTACTGCACGCCTGCATATGGCTCTCCATATGTGTCCCTGGACTCTCGGCCGACGAGATAGTCGACACCGGCAGAGGCAAGGAGATCACCTTCATACGTGGCATCAATGAAGTACTTGGCCTTGAAAGTCTGTCCACACTCGGTCAAAATCTCCTTGATTTCAGCCCCTTGTTTCCTGACGCCCTCTCCATTGCCAGTGCCTTTGAGCGCTGTATCAATGAAGATGTCAACGTTTTCCTCGGCGAGCCAGTCCAGGAACATCTGCTCGCCCTTGTAGCACTCATAGCGCCACAGGTCGCGAGATTTGACTCTGTCAGCCCGAGCCTGGTCGAATTCTTCAAGACGACCGTAGACAGCAGCCATGCGACGGTAGAGCTCAAGAACCAGAGGGCCAATTGTCAAGGAATTCTGGAAATTAGGCTGGGAGTCAAGGTCTGCGCCTCCCGCGCCTTCGACGGCAATGCCACCAATGTGGCGGCTCTCCTCCAGCAAGGCTACCGACAAGTTCAGACGTGATGCTTGAATAGCAGCGGCAACACCGGCGCCCGTGCCTCCGACGATGACTAGGTCGTAGTCATGCGTCTTGGATGGGTGAACAGGGGTTGCAACAGCAGACCATGGCATGGACATTGCCAGCCACGGCAAGTAAGCGAAGCCCCTCATGGCAAGTGGGCTGAAACAAAGAATGGAGTTGGAGGTCTGGTCGAGACTGATGCTGCGCTGAGTTGAATCATGTTGGGCGGCAGATGGGCTCTTAAATCTCCACGTCGAGGTGTTGACGATCTGGGATTACGTACCAAGGTACCACGAGTAAGTCAAGAGGCATAAGGTTCTCGTCATCCCAGCTACGTACTAGTCGTCCGTAGTCCATCCCCCAGCCTCTGTGCCGGCTCTTGAGGCCACTTAGACCTGAGCTCGTGCGGAGCCCCAGAAAGCAGCCCCGGTTCCTTGTCGTCGTTGAGCAGACCCCGCCTCCTGTGCTCGTGCTCGCCTGTCATGCATCGTGGGGTAAGGTCCACTGGTGGTGGAAAATATCTCATCCAGATGGCTATGCGCGTCTTGATCGGACAAAGATACAGCCGACTTTCGGGATGCAGCAAGTGGCATGCTGCGCAGGGTTCAACTTTGGGCCGATACGGTGGACTTGGGTACCGGGGTAGTGTCTACCTTGAGGCAAGGCTGAGGATTAAGCGACGGATCCTGGCTGAGTTGTGTGGCATGGAACATGAAGAGAGGATGGGCAGGTCACCTGGATTGGATGTGGGGGTGGGGGTTCAGATTTGGGGCATCGGCTAAGACCTCCACAAATTTCACACAGCCGGAAATGTCGTTGGAAATCCCGGGGTTTTCGTCAATGCTTCCCCAGCAGACAGCATGGTACTTCGGATTCGAGGGATCCTTCACATTCCAATTCTAGGAGAGAGCATTGGAGCCTGCCTGGGCCAGCTGTGATTATCAAGGGTGGACACTGGATTGGACGAGCGCACTTTGCTGCTCCCGTCGCGCAAGAACCCTCCCAGTCAAAGCTACCAGTACTACTGTACGTACCCACTCCACTACTACTACCGCTGGGATGGGGAACATAGTACTACTAAGTAGCACTACTAGTACTAAGTAAACAGACTAAACAAGCGTGGGCGAGTTCACGGACTTCATCTTCCCTGGCCCAACGCCCCAAGCGCCGGTCCGGGTCCCGATATCTTTATTCTTCATGCTCTGTGTACCGAGTACGTACTGCTTCTCCGCTCCCCGGTCTCTTGCCCACAGGGACCTCCACGTCTGGGGTAAAACGTGGTGCTCCAGCCCATGTCCGTCGGCCGACATAAAAAGTCCAGCGCGTTCCCCCAACTCACGCGAGAAGATGATGCTTGCTTGCCCTCCTCGTGGATCAACCCTTCCTCTTCTCTCGCTACGCTACAGTTCCTTCTTTTCTCTACCTGCATCTTCCCCATACACTCCTGCCTGCAATGGGCCGTGGAATCTTCGCCGGCAAGGCGGCCTTTTCCCAGGCTACGCCTCGCCTCATGGTCTTTTGTGCCATCTATGCCCTCGGTAGCATCTTCTTTGGTTACGATGGTGCTTCTTTTGGCGGCGTCCAGGCCATGGACCCCTTCCTGCGGACGTTTGGACACTGGGATGAGGTCAAGGAGGCCTATGTTCTCTCCAGGGAGCTGCAGTCTCTGATGAACAGTATCCCCCTGATTGGCAAGTTCTTGGGAACTGTCATCGTCGGCCCCATCATCGAGAGGGTCGGTCATCGCTGGGCGATGGCTTTCACCTGCGGTGTCCAGGTCGTTGGCCCCATCAGTCAGTCCAACCACTTTTCTCGTCTCCAATATTGGCCGGCATCCACTGACTCTGCCTCGCAGTCCAAGTCACGAGTCATGCACCAGCACAGTTCATCGTCGGCCGCTTCTTGGTCTATACCGCTGTCGGTCTCGTGGAGAATGTGCGTCTTGCAAACCCAACCTTCGCTCCTATCATTCTTTTGCCTTGACTAATAGCACATCAGGTCGTCCCTACATACCAGTCCGAAATCGCTCCAAGCGCCCTCCGCGGCTTCTTCGTCGGCTCCATTCAGCTATGCCTCACAACTGGCTCCCTCATCGCCGGCATTGTCAACGAATCCATGTCCAAGAAGACGACCAACGCTGGTTGGCAAGTCGCAACCGCTTTGCAAGCCGCTCCCGCTGTGCTGATCCTTTGCTTGCTCTGGTTTACCCCCAACTCTCCCCGATGGCTCGTCTTCAACGACCGCAGCGATGAGGCTGTCAAGGTTCTCCGTTCGCTGCGCAACCAGGAAGACATCGATCGCAACCTGCCTGAGCTCGAGGTCGCCGCTATGCGTGAGGAGGGTCAGACCGGCAAGCGTGATAAGGGTGCTTGGGTTGATCTGTTCAACCAACAGAACCGTCGCCGCACGTCTATTGCAGTCACCGTCTTGATCTTCCAACAGCTGACGGGAGTTACATTCTCTTCTTCCTACGGACCGACGTTCTATCGCTCTGTCGGCCTCAGTGACAAGGCCTTCGTCTACGCTGTCGTCAACAACGCCACATCCGTCGTCACTGCCATGATGGCCATGGTCTTCCTCGACATGTTTGGTCGCCGCACACTCATCATCCACGGTGGATGGACACAGGGTGCTTTCCTTATCAGCATTGCTGCCCTCGGTCGCATCTCGAACCCGACAGTCCATGAGCAGAATGGCATTGTTGCCGGCATGCAGCTCTACACCTGTATTCTGCACATGACACTTGGCCCTGGTGCATACATCACGGCCGCAGAGATTGGCACGCAAGCGCTGCGTGAGAAGACAATGGCTCTCGCGACGGCGCTCAACGTTGTGGCTGGATTCGCCGTGGTGTTCGCCACGCCTTATCTGCTGCGTAGCATCGGTTCCGGTACTGCTTACATCTGGGGTGGTTTTGCGATTCTGTCCACTATCTGGGCCATTTTCTTCTTGCCAGAGCTTAAGGGTCGCAACCTCGAAGAGATTGATCAGCTGTTCGAGGCTAATTTGCCTGCTTGGAAGTTCCACAAGTACCAGACTGATGGGTTGGCCCACGAGCTTGCCATTCGGGAGAAGCATGAGGAGGTTGACAAGACTGCGTATGGGGTGGACGACCTTGAGGCTGCTGAGGTGGAACACCAACAGCCGGTTGCCAATGTCAAGAACTAGTGTGGTCGGGGAATTGTAAGTCGCATGATTCCCATGGCTTGAATAGGTCAGAGATACTGCGCAGAGATTCTCCTCCTCATAAGACATAGGCAGCGAATTTGCCAGTCTCTGTTCAAGACCATACAGGAGGGCAGGTGCCCAGGATAATCAGACAGGATAGCACCACTCAGTAAACAGACAGAAACAAGTACACAGAACTAGACTATAAAGATACAAGTCAAGACACCTAAAAGAGCGCCACTAAAATTGTGCATCTCTCAGCGATATCGGCGGGCAGCCCTAGCATCAACAGTGATCCATGGGTCAGCACAGCGTGCGCGATATCGCTGGGGACTTTCAGCCCAATAGACAGTAAGAACGCTTTCCCGATGCATTTCGCAAAACAGGCCCTGGAACGGAAAATCACCCCAGAAGAAGAGCTGAACTTTAGAGACATTTTGGGGAGCGGGGACATCCCGGACTGCGTTAAAGTGACACTGCAGAGGACGCACGCCCAGAGCCACTAGGGACTCATGTGTTGACCATGAACATAATGGAAACTGACTCATGTAACCGAGCTCAGCTGATTGCCTGCTTGTGTCAAGTCCCCAGTGTTCTCCATATTCAATGGCGCCATCTGATTCTAAACCCACTTAGTCTGCTGACAGTCACGTTGAGATCTATGTGCTTTTGTTCTTGTCTCTCCACGATTGTCCCAGAGCGGTGGGTTTTTGTCTCCCCTTTTACTAGTTATAAGCAGGATGAGCCTTCTGGCTGACTGCGCATCGCATCACGGCTAAGAGTTCTCCCCCCCCGGCTTATTTCATTTCCCACCGTATAAAGCCCCTGCCAAATGTATTATCACGCTTCCAGGCGCTGAAGATCATGTACACATGATATCATAGCCGACCATGTCTCAAGTATTCGATCTCGTTGTCTATGGCTCGTCTTCAGGGGCGGTGGCTGCTTCCATCCAAGCCGCTCGCCTAGGACACCATGTTGCTCTTGTCAGCCCCCACGATCACATTGGAGGCATTCAGATCAGCGGTCTGGGTGCCACAGATATCGACAATCAAGTTGAGTTCCAGAACAGCACCACTGTTGGTGGCCTTAATCTTGAGTTGCACGAGAGAATCAGCAAGCGCTATGGCCGTGAGGAGCGTCTCCGAGAGGTTGTTCAGAAGAAGCTGAAGGATCCTGAGGTCTGGCGATTTGAACCCAAGGTTGCAGAAGCAGTGATCGCTGAATGGCTGGCCGAGCACGAGCTGATTACTGCTATCAAGGTAAGACCTCTCTCGTCTCGTCCTTGAATTCACGGCTTGAAACTTACACACTTCCTAGTCGCCGATTGCTGAAACCGGAGCTGTTGAGCGGCACGGTGATTCTCTCATCTCGATCCGACTTGAAAACGGCCAAACAATTAGTGGGAAGCTCTTTGTTGAGGCTTCTTACGAAGGGGACCTTCTAGCTGCTGCCGGAATCTCCTGGACAGTGGGACGAGAGGCATCTTCCAAGTACAACGAGTCCTTGGCCGGCGTTCGCGAAGAGACACCGTACTGCCAGCTCGATGTCGACATCGATCCATACATTGTCAAGGGTGACCCCTCCAGTGGCCTTCTTTACGGCATCTCAGACGAGGCTTTTGGCTCCCCCGGCGATGGCGATGCCCACCTGCAGTCTTACTCGTACCGACTTCCTATAACAGATGACGCTTCCAACCGCGTGCCTTTCACAGAGCCTGAAGGCTATGATCCTGCGCATTACGAGCTACATAGGCGTTTCTTCGCTGCGGGTGGAAGCTTCTACATGCCTCGCAAGAGGTTGCCAAACGGCAAGACAGACCTCATTGGCTCAGAAGGACCTCTTTCAACAGACCTTCTTGGCATGAACGATGAGTGGCCCACGGCAACTCGCGCAGGTCGCGAGGCTATTCTCCGCGACACGGCACGTTTCACAAAAGGTTTGCTTTGGTTCATTTCAAGTGATCCAGGTGTCCCAGAGAAGTACCGTACGGAGTGGTCCAAGTTCGGTTATTGTCGGGACGAATTTCCTGACAATGACCACTTCCCATACCAGCTCTACGTCCGTGATGGCCGGCGGATGGTATCCGACTGCATTGTCACTGAAGCAGACGCTACGCGAGGAGGGCCACCGTTCGTCGCCGACCCGGTAGCGGTGGCATACTGGCCAACGGACACCCACAGCGTCCGCCGCATCTTGCGCGACGGTAAAGTCCATAATGAGGGATTCATTTTCAAGGACGGACATAGATGGCGGCCGTTCGGGGTGCCATACCGCTCACTTTTGCCCAAGAGGGCCGAAGCAGGTAACTTCATCTCCGTCACAACACCCAGTTCATCACATGTGGGATATGGAGCGATCAGACTGGAGCATCAGTTCTACGCTATTGGACAAGCGGTTGCCGACGCTTGCCATATTGCACTGGAGGGGAACACTGCTTTGCACGATGTGCCTTATTCAAAGCTGGAAAAGATGTTGCAAGAGCAAGGGGTTGTGCTAGATGCTTCAAAGGTTGGGGAGCCTTCGTTCAAAGACGATGAGTGAGCTTGGTATGGAGGCTATGGTAATAGCTCTAGCAATGTTAGCTCAAGAAAGAAGTGGCAGCATGCCATATTCATACTATTTACAATCATGAAGGCCCCAGTGAGAAACTAAAAGATGAGACAAGCACAGGAGAGTGCATACTATGTCCTCGCATTGCAGTAGTAGGTGGAACATTGAAGAAAGAACTGGTGGTATCTGAAGAACCCTTTCGAGGGCTAGTCTAATATAGCAGTCTGACGAATAGGCTGGCAAAATTTTGCATTGAGAACCCCAAGGGTAAAGTAACATAAGATTGGTGATAAGCAAATGCTTCATTAATCCCATTTGACGGAGGAAACACCTTAAAATACCATCAATCATTGCATCAAATAATATCAGGAACTATTTTCACAGTTTGCGACCAACAATGATGATCGAAAGTACGTGGGTAGCGGTACATTATCTTCATCGCAGCTGCGTACTCAACGACGCCAGAACATCTCGCCAGATCATGTAGTCCACTATTAAAGAAACAAATAAAGAACGTAAAGAAGAATCAACAGCAAGTCAAGAAAACTATTTCTCGAACGTCGTTGTCAACAGTCTCTTTCCGTACGAATACGATTCGGCGTAATCAGTGCCCAGATGCCTTCCCTTGAGATACCAGACCAGCAGACTCGGCAACGTCCAAGTTCCGACATGTCCTGCGCCTCTCGACTTTCCAAGTGTCAGGACCTCCAGATTCCTTGGCGCGACTCCGTATTTCTTGTAAGGCTCCGAGGGAAGATCTCCAGTTGCTGACGAGAAGTAGGCGGGCAGATGCTTGACGAGCCACTGCACCTGTGTATCCAGGAAAGATGCCTTGGAGGGCTCGAGGGCGCCAGCATCGCCAGCCACAAAAATATTCCTGCTGCCACTGGCTCGCAAATAGCCGTCTTGCTTAATGTTACCGGTATCATTGAGCATTGCAGACGGCATGAAGCTCGTGTTGGGTGTCATGCCTGTAGCGTGAATCACAGCGCTGACGGTAAGATACTTTGTCGATCCGTCCGAACTCTGCAGCTCCAGCGTCTTCTTGCCATTCTTTGCTTGTCGTGTGTTGACCAATTTTGTCTTGGAGTGAAGCTTGACTTTTAGGCGCTCAAGCTCGACGACGGTTTGTTTGCGAGTCTTTTCGAGAACGACGGGTTGCAGTGGCAGGTCGCTGCTGTAGATGAAGTGAACATCCTTCTTCCCAACGCGCGAGTATTCGTATCCCAGTTCGCCCGCTGTTTCTGAGCCAGTCACACCCCCGCCAATAACGGCGATTGAGTCTGCTTGTTCGATTTCCTTCTGTGCCTTGTGCAGCATTGTCTTCATCTCACCAGCATCCCCGGACATCCTCCAAGGAGTGACGTCCTTGCTTCTGGATCCGGTAGCGATGATCAGGGTATGGTAGTCAATCTTCCTGCTCCCAATTAAGAGAGTGCTCGTGTCAGGATCAACACTCGAGGCTGTGCCGAGGACGAACTCGAACTTATCGGCTGGGAAGTTCTTGAAGGCAGTTGCGAGGGGGAACATGAGCTGTTCGTCGCTGTATTGATTGGGTAGGATGGCACGAGGCATGGCATTGTGCCAGAAGAAGTGGTCGGTTGGTGAGATGACGATGAGTTTGTATTCGGAGGAGGGAAGGACGATGTTGCGCATAGTCTGGCGGATGATGGGCATGCCAGCAAGGCCAGTGCCCATGACAACAATGTTCTTCATCCTGCGGTAGTGATGCGTCTTGACGAATATATTGTGATTCGATGGTCCTGCAAAGTGTTCAAGTGAACTCAGTGTTGTAGAGTATCGTGATTGATGGTGTTGCAGTGCGCTTTGAAAATATTGTTGATTGATGATGCTCTCTTTGCTTTCTAGAAGTGAGGCCATGATGATCTATATACAAAGTCAATGTGCTTGATCGTGTATCAGGTTCGCGGCATCGACGCCGAAATCACAACTGGAACATCATGGCTCCAAATTCCGCTGATGCGATAATCACACCGTTTGGGACAAACTCGCATGTTGTTGAGATTTGGAATCATTGCAGGCACCAAGACACGAATGCCGCTGTGTGTAAGCCGCGTTTTAGTGGTGAAGATGCAGCGCCGGATTGGATGGTGTCATTACACATCTGGGCACGCGCGCGGTTGCCATACGCATAAACAACTGGTAGTACTAGTAGTACTTAGTCAGAAACATAGAGTGATCTGGATTGGGCTGCTTGGAAGAGATGACCTTGTCAGCAACCGCTTTGTGGCGTCTCGTACCGACGCGGGACATGCATCGTCAAAGTCCGCCGCCCAACTCCGCTCCAGAATCTTTCAGCCCTACGGCGGAAAGGTCCCTGCATCGTTTATTCAAGACCTTGTGACATCATCTTGGGATGAGTGAATCTTAAGTGTGCACTTACAAGTAAAGGATGTTCCGAGTATCGGTATCCTGAAGAGCAATAGAACTGGCTGCATAATTATCACCTTAGCCTGGAATCTGACCCGAGTTGCCTTCTGAGCGGGTTGCACATGGGATCCCAGCCTGACACCTCGGACGCCAGAATACAAAATAGTACCAAATAAGATGCCAGAGAAGGAAACTATTCATCGGCTATCAAGCATCCAGGCACTAACCGAACAGATTGTCACGATTGGGTGCTGACTGAGAGGCAGGCGGACTGGCATGACCTGGGCTAAGTGTGTGGCGCCCTGCAGCGTCTACCCGCGCGGGACGGAGTTCATAAGTCCAAATCCGCCCGAGACATTCCTATCAGATATCTTGACACTGAATGGCATTCGAGCTACTTCTAGCCCAGCCCATGCATCATGCTCTGGAGCAGAAGAATCTCAACTTTAGGATTTACGTTTGGCGCAGGCACTCTTGTAATCGGAATGCCTAAGACGCTACCGAGGCCAGTGCCTGATCAACTCGGGCCTGCTGTCAATGGAAGCAACCATTCTTGATGAATGTCGGGCGCGCATATGTGTAGCATGGTCAATAGACCCTTCCAGGCAAAAAGATGCATACGGGGACTGATCAAGACATTCATTTAGTTATCTTGTTCTTGACTATACATCGAAGGTACCTTCTGCCTGGCGTACGGTCTGCAGTTGCGAGTATTTGAGCACCATCAAGACCATCTTGTTGCACATGCTCCAAATCTGAAAAGACCATATCAATGCGGAGGGCACTTTTTGGAGTGCTCGTGCTCGTGATAATAGCGAGGGTCAATTGGCTTGACAACCTCAGGAACCGCCCTTCTGTTGAGAAGCGCAATCGAAAGATCCCGCAGAAACTCCCACGGAAGATCCTCCACAGTCCACTGCTCAATCCAGTTGCCACTTCCGTGCATCGTGTAGAGATCCACCAGGAGAATTCTGGCTTTCGAGGTGACGCCAGTCTTGTCGTAAACATGGCGGATCGCGGGTCCAATAGGGAACCAACGTTTACCATCTGATGCCCGAGTTGATCGTTTCTCCTGGAAACCATCGAGAACGGCATTCTTAAATCGTTCATCCAAGATCTCCTCGCCCATGGCGTAGGCTTTCGCAAGCTCCACGTACTCGACATTACCCAAGGCGCCTGGGCTGTCGGTCCGAACCGGCAGTGTCTTGAGATATAGCCAGTTAACGTACGTGTGGAACGTGTCAGGTTCGACGGACTTGAGTCGAACCTGTCGTGTCGTTGAACCGCCCCAGTTCCTGCCCATGGCCGCCTTGAAGAAGTTGGAAGCTCCGCAGATAACGCTTTCATGCACAGTGAATCGCACTTCCTCAGCCCCTACGATGACCTCCATCAAGGGGCCGGCCAAGCTGGAAGACAATGGCCATCAGTCGCTGGTTCTGGAAGCATCCGCATTAGATTTACTTACTCCAGGCTTTCGGCTTTGCTCGTTCTCAAAGGGAGTCGATCCATCTTGAAATTGCTTGGTGCCCGGTGGCAGCGCGGCGAGGGTGAGGTTTGTTATGTATTGCATATTCTCATATCTCCGCCTGACAAGGTTCGCTTTCGGAACCAATCCTTAATTTTGATGCTCGCACGGAAATGTGAATAACCGCACTTGCCTGGCGCAGATACTCGAAAACATCATTTCTTCATCCTGTAAGGCTAGCTGAAGACGTGTAGACTTCGCGCAGCCAACCCGTGCGAAAGTTACATCCTAAGATGGCTAGGGAGGCAGTGCTGATTGAAGCTAGGCGATTGAGATGCTCATAAGCCGTCCTGGGTGTCCTGAAATAGAATGCCGTCAAAGAGCTTTGAGTTTGCTCAACGAAGCTTAGATTGAGTAATGCCACGATCCCTACTGCCGCTTATATAATCTGATATCAATTCTCAAAATCCAGGGCATTCGAGGGACCGAATCTCGTCCCCTTAGTGTCAGTTCATCGATTTCTACATAACACAGTCAAGCGCGCTGGACGCAATGGTATCGTGCTCGCGGCAAGTCGAGAGTCTAGTCCTTCGCCCACCCGGAGACGCAGATGTCTGTCATTCGTGATCCCTTGTATATATAATTTGATTTCATATTTATCCTAATTCCTTTCTTTCTACATCATTCAAGCCTCCAGTATGCCTGGGATTGAGCTAACATTCAGTGATGTGGCGCTGGCACAGATGTAGCACCGCAAAGACGCAAAGGGCAGACCTCTGCATAGACTGCGACATTCTATAGTTAAGAAACAGAAAGCATTCATCTAGCCCAAAAATCGAATTAAATAGACGTAGATGCTGATTACATGAGCCAGGTGATCCTGCTGCGGGCAGTGCTAGCACGCTAACAAAAGCCTGCGATATTATCCTTGTAATGGAGAAGCTCCACCAGACTGGGGGCACGAGCCATAGATTATTGGGACAGAAACATTGATATTGAGTTGAATGATTTGCCTCCTCAATTTTCTGTTACGTCCGCCTGGCAGGTAGTAGATGGTGGGAGCTGGAGCATTTCCCTTTGACCACGGGTTCTCCGAGAACAACAACAAAATTAACCACAACAGCTGCAAAAAAAATGTTTGAAGGGAACAAAAAACATACAACAGCCGGTATTCGCTGGTCGTCACCGACCCAACTACTAATCAGCCCCTTAGCAGTTTAACTAGGGGAGAGCGGACGGGATCCCGTGTATTCTACTAGGTATGGTCGTATGTGGTGTGTTGATGTGCAAAACAAATCTATACAGCAACTTTTTGATATGCACCAACCAAGGCTTGGCCGCAAAGGATGATCAGCTATGACCTGAGTAATGGGTATGAGAATCTCCTAGATTGGTGCTCCAGGAAAACTCGTTTCCGAACCTTGGAGTTCGGGTGAATGAAAGGCGATGCAGCATATTGGAAACCAGCTTCCTTCCCCTGCAAGCAACCTTGGTTGATAGAAGTGCCGCAGTGGCGACGTTAGATCTATAGACAAGCACCGTGCCCGTAGGTGTAAGCATTTTGAGGCCTTCTTGGGACAGTATATCTGCTATCACGAATGACATGGTGCCTGCAGGCTCATCGACAGGACCATCGATCGGAGTGGCCTACCTTCTTGGCAAAGTGATGATAGACGCCTGGTACTCGGAGAAGGCGAGCAGAAGAGTTCTGTATCAACATCAGTGCCAAGACATACGTGAACCAATCTAGTCGGAGTCCTGATGGAAGACCAGAATGTGCACATCGTGCTGATACGGATATGGTCCCTCGATGTAGTCAAGTCGTTGCTCGTGGAGAGACGAGCAAATGAAAATGTACCCTGGCTGGGCTCGGAGGAGGATGCCTTGGTGTGACCTGGCACGAGTGAGAGTGTGTTCAGGCGTTATAGCTTCCGTCTAGCCCATAGCAGTGGAGAAGCATGATGAGGCACGGTGCAATTCTGTCTGGAGATAATCAAGCAGTTCTGAGGAACTACCAGAAGGAGGGAATAGTTTATCTCATATAGAATTGATAGTCTGCAGCCTACCAAAGTAAGCTGTTTCTGTCAAGGCTCCTTGCTTATAATTCCTGCTTGCTTGGCTTCTAGGTTCTTGGCATCTTGAGCAGCAATAACATCCTCTCCAGTAATGGCAAATTCGATCATACTTTCAGGGGCTGGGAAAAAGTGGTTGAAGATGTAATAGAAAACGCCACCGGCCAAGAAGGAGTACATGTAACCAACGTAGAAGCTATCAACAGATTCCAGTGAGTTTATATTCTCCTTATGGGCAGAAGCGTAGGGTGTTAAAGTAGGACTTACAGGTGTTGGCCCCCGGTTGAGACACTGGTCGTGCCACCGCCCGCTTTGACGATATTGTCTACGAAGCCAGGAAGAGGAGGGATACAGCCGATGAGGAAGGCAGCTACGGCACGCCAGTTGGTCCCCCATTTCTGTGAGTAGCGGTAGATACCTTTGAAGTTGTACATGTCCGGGACGGACACTTTGCCGCGACGGAGGATGTAGTAGCTGAAGAAGGAATCAAAGGTTAACCTACTTATGGAACTGTCTAGGGAGCCAAAAGTCGGGTGTACGTACTCTGTCATGATGATCGAGGTCATTGGACCTAAGAAGATAGTGTAGCCGTTGAGGAAAGCGATAAATGTCTGAGCTGAGGCCAGGATTTTCCACTGTAGGACAAGGGCAGTCATTTAGTTACTGTGGAAAATAGCATGCCATAGCAACAAGGCAACGAGCGTAGTGACTCACTGGAACAAAAGCCCAGCTGCCAATTATGGCGGCAAGAATCTGACCACGTCGGATGTTGATATACCGGGGAGCAAAGGCCATCAAATCGTTTGCGGCACTAATGGAGTTGGCGGAGATGTTGATACCAAGAGTCACAATCAGCAGACCGATGGCGCCGAAGGCAGCTGCGGCACGACCACTGTGTGAACCAGATTCCATCCACAAGCTGATTATATCAATGGGGTTCCAGAGAACGCTGCCGTATGCTGATTGGGAAGCGGCTGCGGTGAAAATGCCAAGGAGGCCGACGATGGCTGAAGAGCGTTGATTAGCAGTTTGAAGAACAGAGAGCGTGAACAGGAAACGCGTACTGAAGATAATAGGGATAACGATGGCTTGAACGTTTTGAGCGCTGGGTTTGTTGGCATATCTCGAGAAGTCAGCAATATTGAGGCCGAGCGTGGAGTAATTGCCCAAGACTCCATTGAGGTCTAGATTGTCAAGTTGTTAGCGAAATCCACGATGACATCGGAACTATCTGGCTCACTATTAAAGAACGCCCACGCCAAAGTAGCACCATGAAGGGTAGTTCCCTTCGAAATGACAGTGCTGTGGCTAATTGTTCCACCGGCCTTATGCAACGTATCACCAAAGACACCCAGGAAGATGATTGGAGCGATGATACTCTTGAAGGCAAAGAAATATTGAACCTGCAGCTGTCAGCCTGATCTCTAGTTTACAAATGTCAAGATTCAGATAGAGTAGTACTTTGGTGTATGGGATGCATAAGAAGGGAAGCTGAAGGAGGAAGTAGAGCAGGAATCCAACCATCCCGGCAGTAGTGATGCCCTCCGATTCTGGAATGTGATTCGGGATATTCTTGAAGCTGGGCCAGATGGCAGTGAGCAGAACGGTCATGCATTGACCTCCAGTCGTGGTTTGCACACTATAAGGCATTTCTTAGCCATCAACCTTACAACTCAAGAGCAGCAAAAGTAGACTTACCCGAGCCAGACAATAGCAAGGACACAACGGGACAGCACAACAAAGTAGCTGAAGTAGTAGCCAAAGGGCATGCGAGCGAGCACCGGGAATGGGGTGTGCAGCTGTAGACAGACAGACAAGTCAGTCGATGGACGACCATGTGACGAAGCGAGAAACTTACAAGGGCGCCTATTCTTCCGTTTGTCGTGATGACGAGACCCATGAGGAAATTACCAAGAACACAGGCCCCAATTGCCATTCGCCAGCTCAGTCCAACCGCAATCATCGACGAGGCTACGCCGCGAGGACATTAGGGATTTGCGCTCTTTCTGCAACTCCAAATCCAAGTGATGGGAGTGCAAGCTTACCAACTTCCCAGTTCGACACAGCCCACGCATCTGCCATCCAATACGCCACATAGGCGCCCCAATTCCATGTTCGCTTCGAAGGTGGAATCGGATCAAAATCGGCGTTGGAGGCGTTCTTCGATGGTGCGAAAGAACTTGGTTCCTGGTGAACTTCAAGGTTGAAGTTGAACCCGAATCGTCGCCTCACCAAGCCTACTTGCCCCGGCTCTGGCTCGGAAGTGGCCTTGAAGCCGTTCTTGGCGTCCGAGTCGTCTGACTGCATCGTGGGTTGAGAGAATAAAAGGGCAGGGACAAGGTAAGATAGACTCAGCGGTGGGCAGAATTCCGATGTCTCGAGGGGAAATCGATACCGACGTCTCGAGGGGATTTTAATATTCGTGTCTTAAAGGGAAATAAATGAAAGAGAGCCCAGCCAGCCACCACACCTCACAGACTACCTCTCCAATCAATAAATCACAAGCCAAACGAATAGATCAGGAAGGATACAGTGAAAGTAGTAGCTTTACGGTTAAGCCACCGTGAGCCGTGTTTTCCGTGACTAGCCAATGAGATCCACCAGCATTATCTACCACAGATACAACAAAGGCAGAACCAGATTCAGATCTTGCTTAGTCTTATCTCGCCAGAGAATCAGGCTTCAGCTCAGAGAGAGTCGCCTGCATTTACATCACATATCGCGCCACCGGCCGAGCCATCTCAGGTATTTGTACTTTATCTAGTGCCTGCCCGGGGGCGGGGGGGAAGGGGACTTATCGCGACACACCTCTGCGTCTAACCCGTCTTCCCCGTCAGCCGAATTTTGGGTTAAGCGTTTTCTCATAGATGCAGCTTATTCAATCCACTAAATCTGGGGGTGGGGGCGTCTACAGCCGCTTTTAGTGGCAATGGCAGTGAAGGGTTCGCGATCCTACGGCCAAACCTGGATGATTATTGCCCGCGAAATTGAACGAAATAGATCGCCTTTGTAGCATGACTAGGAAGCACTGGTATAGAGAGAAATATATATATTTATATACATAACCTTGTAAGTTTGGTTTTAAGAAATAGGAACTAGCCCTGTAATAACATATTGTAGACGGCCAATGCTTCAAAGGCTTGAGCAATTTCTAGATAGAAGGCGCAAGCAATAGTAATCAAATCGTGTAGTTTAGATACATAGGCCAGGAGAACTACAATAGAAGTAACAAGCTGTATATCCTACAATTTGCACTATTACAAACGCAGCTGTTGCGTTTACTAGCTATTCTTTTATCAGCTGGCATAGTGGATCTAAAACTGTTGTTGTGACAAAGCTGTAAACTGGACTATAATTATTTTCCAAAGTCCCTCGCCCTGTGAGACTTGATTAGCATTGGTTGGGCTGTAAGATGCATCGATAGGTGTCTTTGGCAAGTGCAGCCAGCGTCACGTGCTGAGACGCGCATGAGCTGCAGTTTCGGCATGCGATTTTGGCATCCCCTGTAAACGCTCCTTGATTCAAATGATCCTAAATTGCACGCTACTCGCTTGGTGACCTTCGAGATGCTAGCAGACAAGGTGTGTGGTCTTGATGCGTAACCCTCCAAGTCGCTGCTAATGATCCTTCCACAGGTGAGATCTCATGCACCACGACCCGAAGGACTGGAGGTTCTCATTCCCAGCCGTCAAGACGACACACGCGTAATCGAGTAGGGTTTCCATTGCTCATTCTGTCGGCCAGGCGTCTGACTGACTCATCGCAGTATTGTCTTTATTCACGGCCTAGGAGGCCATGCCCTCAAGTCATGGTGGCATGCGGAGTCAAAGGCTTCTGTGCCATGGATTGCCGACTACGCCTTCCTTGGTGACATCTACGACAAAGCGCGGATCATGGGTTTTGGCTACAATGCAGATTTCAGACGCAAAGTTAGCAGCCACAGAATCATCGATCATGCTAACGATCTCCTTGAGGGCCTCGTTGAAATTCGGCGGTCATGTCAAGTATGAGCCTCTTTGAGTTTGATCGCAGAAAAGGTTCTGGCTCTTGAAGTAGGATCGTCCCTTAATGTTCGTCGCACATAGCATGGGTGGCTTAGTCGTGAAAAAAGTGCACTTATTTTTGATTAACCTGACCAAACCGTCACCTCCAGAGACTCAGAACAAGCTTTCTAGGCTCTAATCCTGTGCCACGACGATGTACGCTACCAAGATATACAGTCAATGACACCCAGCGTCATCTTCCTGGGCACACCCCATGAGGGCTCGGAGCAGGCTGACAATCTCCAAGTCCTTCTAGGCCTGGCATCCCTCCTGAAGATCAAGGTCTCAGATATCTCCGAAGATGGCGACACCGTAACATCTATTCTTCGAAACTCAAAGACAGACATATTCGTTGAAGATGATTACGGAGACTCGGCTCTTCACTGCGCCTGTCGGGAGGACAATCAGACTGTGCTGAGTCTGCTACTGCTCGGCGTTGGGGAGACTTCGACTTCGTTCACAATGCAAGATTCAGACAGGCTTCTCATGGTCCGCAACCACTACGCACACACAGCGTTGACTTTGCGCATGGGTCGCTTACTTGGACCTACCAGCGACCGTATCAGCAGACTCCAAAATGCTTTGACTTGTCACGATGCTGAAACGGAAGCTAACAGGCAGGCGCAAAGTCTGTTAGCTGTGTCCCATTACCTTCTGTTGCTCGAAGATGATAGCCTTGCTATGTCTGGATTCCAAATGGCGAGGTCATACATGGCCCCTGGTGATACCTTGGGAGACCTCTGCGATCGCTGTGATGAAATGGCCCTATCGCAGTCAATGTCAATCTGTAGGAGGTGTTCGCTAAGAGTTTTTTGCGAATCCTGTTATACCGAGCACTTGAAGGGCGGAACATCATTTCTACCATGCCGCTCCCACTCATATTTGACAATCCCCACCAAGGAAGTATCAGATACCGACGACAGCCTGGAGCTGCAATGCGAGACAAGATCTGCAGCCGACAACTCGCAGAAAACAAGCCACAATGCAGAAATCCAATCTTGGTTTAGCTGGAATAAAGAGAAATATGGCTTCAAGAGCGCTGACGGATCAGTAGTGAAGGGCTTTGACCGTACAATCGAGATCGAAGCAGCGTCCTGTGTGGCTACCAAGATTGCCGCACAGCTGAGGCCTGTCCGGATGACCACGGCGCTACTGGGCATTGACATGATGGACTTGAGGGTGGACACGGGCGCGGAGGAGATGGTGAACATTGAAAAGGTTTGGGACTACCTAAGGAAGACGCTGAGACAGGTCGAAGGATGGGAATACCTGGATTACTTGGAGGGCTTTTGGCAATTGTCGGAGTGAGAAGTGCTTCATTGAACACAACGTACGTCTAGAGACACATCGAAGAGTTACAAAAGTTGGCTAGGTTGGCTCATGTTTATTGCTTCAAGAGTTTGTCTGACACGGTAGCCGAGCATAAAGTTTGTCAGTGCGTGTGCTACTGATCATGTTGAAGTTGGTTGCAGGAGGCAGCTGTACGCGCTTTTAGAAGTAGCTGCTAGTCTAGTGGATAATACATAAGACCTTAACGGGATCCCGTGTATTCTACTAGGTATGGTCGTATGTGCTTGAGTTCTCAGCAGCATCTGTATATGAAGACTCCATCTCATCCGGAACAGGCCTGGATGACCCGAGATTATAGATCTCGGTTGCTAGACGGCCAGGAGCGATGGAATAGATAACAAGACGCAACTTGGGTCCCGCGTCGCTCATCGTCTTTGCCAGCCGGTCGAGCATGGCCCAGTCGTGTTGACCTCCAGGATATGGTGTTTTTTTACAGGAGAGGTCAATGAGACTTGCCCTAGAAACAGCGCCTCTGCAAGAACCGCGTATTCAAAGTTATCCGAGTATCCCAGGCGAATGGCACCGTCTCAGACCCTTGACATCGAATGTGGAATGACCTTTTCAGCACATCAAGGGAATAGACTGTCCGATGTAGAAGAGCTAGGGGCTAGTTGAAATCGATGAAAGGGGGATGTGTGACAACCCTGACGACATGGACCCTACAGCTGAAGGCTTTATGAGAAGTTGCCCCCCTGCATTTCCCACTGTTCACTGTTCTGGAATGTTGGGGTTTGCCACGAGGGTAATACTTACGGCTATTGTAGTCAATCCAGGTCACGCTAGGATAGTGAGACATATATGGTTTGAGCGTCGCACAGTTGTTAAACGGCGGTGACATATGCTGCAGGGTGAATCACATGTCTACGCAGCTATCGTGGATTCATAATCAGAAAACCATCTGGCCTTTGGTCAAGCATAAGAAAAAGTAACTTTTCTAACACGGTGTTGCGGTCGCGACACCCGCAACACCCGCAACACCCGCCTGCGCATCATTGGCAAAAAGGTTCATGAGCATTTCTTAGCTAACCTAAAAACAGTAATATGATGCCATGATGAGAAGTCGACGTGATTGGTAGCCAGCGCAAGGCACGTGATGGGATGTCCAATGGCACCTTAGCGATAGAATAAGCCGTAACACGGGTATCTGTGCCGAATCAATTCAGACTGTAAACTTGAGGATTGGTCAGCAGAGCTGACGATCACCTAGCCGGAAACTTTCCACCGTTCATTGAGAGTCGCAATAGGGCGTGGCGAGGGAAAGTATTTATGTGGTACAGCGCCGACCGCAGGTCAACTCCTAACCATGGAAAACTGTCCATACATGGCATTGTTTTCATTGAGGCGATATGTCAAACGAAAAGTCTAAACCGCCAGATTTGCAGCCTTCTGCACCACCGCCAAACGGTGGACTCAAGGCGTGGTTGCAGGTACTTGGTGCACACTTTCTGTTCTTCAACTCTTGGTAAGATGACGATTACAAGATTCGAATTGGCATCAGTGTCTAACAGATCATCTTCAGGGGGTTGGTCAATACCTTCGGGGTGTTCCAGAATTATTACGAGGCCTCACTTCTGAAGACGGAAACGGATTCAAATCTCAGCTGGATAGGGACCTTCCAGGCCTTCCTTCTAGTCGGATCAAGCCTGTTTGTTGGACCCTGGTTTGACAGAGGCTATGTCTATCACCTGATCGTGTGCGGTTCCTTCTTCACCGTCTTTGGGATGATGATGGTCAGTATATCAACAGAGTACTGGCAGGTCTTCTTGTCTCAAGGATTCTGTGTTGGAATCGGCAGCGGCTTGATCTTCCTTCCAAGTCTTGCGATCACCGCCACATACTTCACGACGAAGCGTGCACTCGCGATCGGTATAGTGGCTTCGGGCGGCAGTATTGGGAGCGTCATTTACCCAATTGTTTTTGAGCGACTTCAGCCTCAAATAGGCTTCCCATGGACCGTGCGTGTGATGGCATTCATCGCCCTGGCTACACTCGGGATAAGCATCGCTACACTGAGATCACGCCTACCACCGTCCAGGAAAGCTCGTGCGTTGCTCGATCTGGCCGCTTTCAAGAACATTCCTTTCCTCCTATTCAGTACGGGGATGTTCCTTGCCTTTGTTGGCCTGTACATTCCGATATTTTACATCATCAGCTGGTCGCAAGTTCATATACATACGGAAAGGAACCTTTCATTCTACATGCTTTCGGTTTTGAACGGCGCTTCAGTTTTCGGGCGGATCATTCCCGGCCTTCTTGCCGACAGATTCGGGGCAGCGCTTGGTTTGTTGACGGTGAATTGTGCTATCGCAGGGGTCCTGGCCTTTGTCGCCATTTCTGTCCATGATCTTGGAGGGCTGGTTGTATTCGCCATACTGTATGGATTTGTATCTGGTGGAGTAGTGTCGCTTCCTGGCACTGTCCTCGCATCTCTGGCGCCCAGCCTAGACAGAGTTGGGACGTGGATGGGAATGGCTTTGTGTTTTGCTGCTCTGGGTATTCTGATTGGCAACCCAATTGCGGGCTTGATCATTCACGTTCCTGAGGACCAATTCGAGGGTGGATTTATATTCTCGGGGTCCTTTATCATGGCTGCAACGGTCGTCTTGGGTCTAGCATGGCTCGTCAAGAAGCACACGAAATGATGGTATATAGATCAGCGTAAGGACTGTTTAGTAGCCATTGACACTATTTCTCATTCTCTCATTTCACGCTGGTGTTCTCGATCATTCAGTTGGCCAGCTGCTGTGTACTTTACTGGCTATACCGCTCCTGTCCAAGACGTCCTTGCCAGCTTTTAATGCTTCTCGAATAACCTCGCCTTCGCCCAGGGTCACTAAGCATCCATCCCGGAGCAGCACCTTCCCATCTACCACGACATGCTTGACGTCCCGAGCATTGGTCGCATGAACAACACTGCTCACCGGATCGTATACTGGCAATTGATGAAGGTTTTGGACTTTGATGGCGATAAAATCCGCCTTCTTGCCAATTTCCAATGATCCGATCTGATCGTCTTAGCCCACAGCCCAGGCCCCCGAATCGTAGCCATTTCTATCATTGTTTCGGCTGGCAGAACCTTGGGGTCCCGGAGAAGGCCCTTCTGAGACCTAGCTGCCAGGGTCACTTCCTTTGGAAGACATCGAGATTATTGCTTTTGACAAGGTCGTATGTGCAAGATGAAGAGCTAGATGGCACGAATATAGCAAGTCCAAGCCATGGCTGTTGCTGCATCCAGTTCAGCCTCGAACATATGAATCGAATAGCCAGGCAAAAGAACCGGGAATCAAGTTCATAGTACGGAAAAGTACAACTGCGTCGCACAGTGTCTGAAGGGAACTGCGTGCCTTGTTCATCTGCGCTCGTTCCTGCGAGCTCGGTCCCCTACCTACTACTGATTGGGCGTCTATGGTTGTCGAGCATGCTGGAGCAAGATCACATCTGTGGTCATTGATCCGCAATACGAAAAACGTCATTATGTCCAGGAGAGTCTTGCAAGGGTGCACACAACACAGAGCCTTACGAAGGTTCAAGAAAGGGAATTTACGAACCGACATATGTACGTGTTTCATTGACAATAATGTACTTCAGAATGCGCTTTGCACAGCATGGCCACCAATCATCCACGCCTCAGCTGATCAAGTTCTTGACATTGTCCCCAAACGTCCAACCTTTTGATCCATCCCAGTTGATGGACCACGTCATCAACCCTTTCAGAGCACCGCTGTAATGGTTCCACGCCTCGGCCACCAGGTTAGGAGACATGTAACCACCCCCGGCCCCGACCTGCGCCGGCAGTCCTGGGACCTGCTTATCGTAGGGAACGCGGATGGTCGTGCCCTGGATGACGAGGCCCTGGTTCAGGCAGTCCGTCTGGGCGATGAACCCTTTCACCGTCCCCGCGGCGTACGAGTCTCCGGAACAGCCGTACATCTCGCCGTTGTAGTACTGCATGTTCAGCCACCAGAGACGGCCGTTGTCGGCGTACTTCTTGATGATGGGCAGGTAGGCGCCCCAGATGGAGCCGTAGACGACGCTGCCTCCCGTCACGTACGCCGTCTCGGGCGCCATGGTCAGTCCGAAGTTGGCGGGCATCTGGTCGAGCACGCCGTCGATGATGCGGATCAGGTTCGCCTGCGACGTGGACAACTGGTTGATGTTGCCGCTGCCGGTCAGGCCGACCTCGATGTCGATGTCGATGCCGTCAAAGTTGTACTTCTTGAGGATGGGCACGATCGTGGAGACGAACCTGTCGGCTACGGCGCTGGAGCTGAGGTCGATGGATGCGGCGGCACCGCCAATGGACAGCAGAAGCGTGGCGCCCATGGCCTTTGCCGCGCAGTAGTCCTCGGGACTGCCGACGACGACGCCCGTGTCCATTCCGTCTTCCCATTTCGCCGTGCCGTCTGGGAGGATGATGGGGAAGGCGCCCATGATGACATTGTACCCATGTTGCTGGATCTGGGGGTCGTCAATGGGCGTCCAACCGAACCCTGGATGGACGCCGTTGCTCGCACCGTCCCAGTTCTCCCAATAACCCTGAAGAACCTTGCCTGCTGGTCTACCTTTGGTCGCACAGGTTGACTGTGCACCGGCCGGCGCCGCCATCATCCCGAGTAGAACAGAGATGATGCTGGGAAGCATCAGCAGTCCGGTGGTAATAGGACCTGCCATTGTCTCTGCCTATAAGCTGGCAACAGACTTGCCGAATCTCCCGTGTTCAGTGAAGAAATATAAGGAAGCGTTTGAGCGATAATGCTGTTGCTCCGATCTTGCGCAGCTCTACCAAAACTCTGGGGACACATCTGTCTCTTCTTATAGTCATTTGAGCAGCCTCGGGATAGTCTACTCCAAGGTTACCTCTGCGAAGTGTCAGGGCATCTTGACGACCTTGACGCACATGGTTGTTCTGCCAAAGACTCCGTTACATCCTCCCCATCCTCCATCACGTTCTGTTCCTTTGCGAAGGGGAACGCGTCGCTAGTCAGGCGCGTCGTGATAGCTAGCTACCTTACTATAGGTGAGCGACAGAGCCAAATCTCCCTCGGCGGCCTATGGGAGTTGGGTCGCGACCTCTGAAACGAGTAACGTAGTATTTTATCACCGTAGCCGTTGTCCGTCGTTCTCAAGGGACGCATCGCTGCTGGATTCAAATTCCGTTGCATTGTTAGTGGAGATGCCACCTGCCCGTAATGGCAATGGACTCAACACAAGGCGATGGACGATACCCCGCGATAAGATAGACGCATGGGGTCAAGGAATAGGAGTCCGTTCACGTTGCAAGAGTGAGGTTAGGCACATGGATGGAAGGGGGACATCAGATGATAACTGGTTGATGCACATGACACAGGTACGGCAATCAAGCACGTGCCTTTATCGGGGGCCAGCTGGTGCGAAGTCTCTCCCGCCATGGCAAGCCAGCAGTGTGGTCACATGGAGGTTCCCTAGACTCTGGGGCTTACTCCCAGTAGCCATTGATAGGTGTGACTTTGATGAACTTGTGTGCCGGGGAGAAGGTCAGTGCTGCTAGGAACTTCGTACATCGTGTAAATATGGTGGTGGGCATGCGCAGTGCGTGTTGGACATTTGCTGCAGTAAGAGATTCCAGCCGTCGCAAGAAGTGGGATAGTCGATGGAGGAAACGTATAACAACGACTTGAATGTTTGAGCTCCATGCGAGGTCGCAGTTGGTTGGACCATGTTCACTGAACTGGAGCTTCAGCGGCTGGGGAATGTGAATGCGACGTCCTTTTGCAATTGAGGAGGGTTTCTTTGGAACGAACCAAGCATAACCATAACATGCTAATGGATCATTCACTCGAGTCGAGTCTCAAGCCAGCTCTATAAATTTTACCGGTCACGATGAAGACTCTGCCTTGTGATGGAGGTGGCATTGACCTCATTGAAGGTAGGCCTCGAAAGTGAAAGTGAACAACTGGATGAGGCTGGCCTTCATGGCTGTGTCTTGTGTCAATCTAAAGGGTGTTCCCAGAGCTGCATCTATAGACCTGTGAATATGCTGCTGCTCCTGTTTGGTGATTGGCACAAGACTGCGTTCTTTTCTGAAGAACGCGAAACCAGCGGCGGTTCCTCTGCTAGCCACATAGCCCTTGGAGGCGATGCGAAAGGGGGGGGCCATCATTGAGCCGAGGCCACGCGTCTATGGATCAGGGCGACAAAGAATCAAATCCTCAGAAACAAGGTTCTGGCTCTGGAGACCGATTCTTAGAGGCCAACCACCTTCAATTTAATCCATTGCGATTGAATCCCAATGGTGCCTATTTTTAGTCATCGAGGAATGCTGAATACCTTTCCTTCCCAATTCCACGACTTCATTCCAGCTCTCACGAGAGTCTGCTCAGTCCCGCGTGCCACCACAGGGCAAGGCTCCCTTGGAACCTTGGATGCTCGGCCCCTCCAATGGGCGCCATGTCGGGGACAAAGACGATCTTAGTTGTAGTAGAGTGATCACCGCCCCTCGGCCCCTCTTCCGAGTCGAGTCTCGATTGCACGAGGTCATGAAACGAAACATGTCAACTTTTCTCTCCGCATATGATCTGAAACGCAAGCGCAAGTCTGTTCTAGTTCAACTCAAGGAAGATTGACCAATTGGGCCTGCCAAGTGCCTAGATCGAGGACGTGAATCGTTCGCCTCGCCCGTGGTGTGGAGATGGCGCTGAACCTTGGGGACCACATGCTTGGGCCGGGCAAATGCTTCTTCAACGAAGTAATAGCGCCAGGGGAAGGGAGGGGAGGATTCGAGGAGAGGGGGTTTAGCGCCATGTAGGACACTGGCGCTATACGAGTACTCGTATGCTCCGTCGGTCCAGAAAAGGCCGCGCAAGTAGGAGAGTTAGGGTTTATCATATCATCTCGTCCTGCACCCGCCGTAAGCAGGAACGAGAGTCTGAACTCTGCTACTTAGTACATACTCCACCGCTTACTTGTTGGAGGGCAACCTGACTTCGACGTGGGCCCAAAGTCAATGGCTTCCCCTGGAGCTAATGCGCGTTGGGAAGGACGGGGGCGTTTGGAGGCGTCAGCCTTTTCGCTGGATTGAACGGCTTCTTTCGGCAGCCGTATTTGGAGAAGCAAAGGCGGATAGGAGACGTAGAAAGACACGTACAGTCTAGTCTAGTGGTGGTATATAAGACACAGAGCCAATCCAGATCCCGATGGATCGGACTTGCTTCATTGCTTTGGATAAGCAAGTTCATTCCTTTCAAATCAGGATTTCCTGGCCAGCTTCACTTCTCATTCTCCTACTTTGCTCTACTCACTTTCCTTGAAATACACAGAGCTTCAGATCACTTTCTTTCACTTCACCCCCTTCATTCCTAGCTTTGAACAGCTTCATCAACTTTAAATATGAAGTCCGTCTCTCTTATCGCTTTCGTGGCAACTCTCGCCCTCGCCGACAACCTTTGCGACCAATTCGCCCATACCGAATCAAACGGCTATTACGCCAACAACAACAAATGGGGCGTTGATCTTGGCACTGGCACACAGTGTCTTTCCGTGGACAAGATGACCGCTGAGGGTGTATCATGGAGCGTTGACTGGACCTGGTCCGGCAACGACGACATGACCAAGGCCTACCCGTACGCAGGCCGCACACTTGAAGAGAAGAAGCTTGTCAGCACCATTTCTGCTATCCCGTCGCGGGCCGACTGGGGATACAGCGGCGACGCCATCCGTGCCAATGTTGCCTACGACATGTTCACCTCTGCGGACCCCTCTCACGAAACCAGCAGCGGTGACTACGAGGTCATGATCTGGCTGGGCAATGATGCCAAGCTGTGGCCTGTTGGGACCGCTGGTGGTGTCGTCAAGGTTGCTGGTAAAGAGTGGAAGCTCTGGGATGGCTTCAACGGAGATATGCACGTCTACTCCTTTGTGGCCACTCAGGATCACCACTCGGTCGACTTTGATGTGAAAGATTTCTTCGACCATTTGCGCGACAACAAGGGCTACCCTGTCGACAGCCAATACCTGACCAGTAAGTTTAGAGTCGATATACTTCACTGTTCCGCGGAACAAGACTGTTGCTAATGATCCATTTCCCTTGCAGCGCTCCAACTTGGTACTGAACCAATGACTGGTGGACCGGCCACGTTCCTGGTGAACTGGTTTTCCGCAGAGGTCAACTAAATTACAATGCTTTAGTTTATGTAGATGGTCGTATAGATCTTGCGTAGTCTAGAGGACCGCATTAAACACCTTCTCATTTATCTGCTTGTTCTGGTGTCCTCGCACGCTGAGCATCTTCAGGGCACTTACATGCGGAACCCTTTTTCTAACCATCTGTGTTTGAAGGTGAGCGAGAGAAGATTGTAAGTCCGTCAAGCATCACGCATCCGGCTGCCAATACTGCCTGACTAGGTTTCGGGACTTTGTGTCCACTAGAATTTGTATTTGACTGGAACTTGCCTTGTGATTGCTATCACTAACTTTCACAGAGGTGACATAAGTGACACTTCTTACAGGATCAGACGGATGTCATGTAGCCATTCTCGGGGTTATATGTAATTACCCTTTCCTGATGGAGCCTCGAAGACAAGTGTTGAGTCACTGGGTGAACATCTCTGGCTGGAACAACAGCGCATAAGCTGAGTTGCATCGTCCAATGTCCGCATGGGAAGATAACAAGGCTTTCCGTCGCATTGTACCTTACCTGGGCTTTTCCACCTACAGGCTTTACAGGAACAAGGTGGTCGTTACACATCTGCAAACCGACTTGAACCTCACGCTCCCATTTTCTTAGCCTAAAGTACGCCCAATTACAACCGCTCTCCACCCGTAATGACACTATGACTTGACAACATCTTCAGACATGCGATCTGAAACGGATCGGCCAGCCAAATATACTCAAGGATGACACCAGCATCATCGACCCAAGGTACAGAATTAGTGGCTCGTAGCGGTTCAGTCCGTACCCCGGGCGGATATCCCCTTCCATCAATGGGCTGCTGAGAGGGCCGGTCAAGATATTACCAATCCCTTTACCAAAAGCCATCATGCTGTACACAGGACCAGGATCTTCCGATAGAATCGATCCAAACTTGGGCCATAGAATGACGAAGCCTCCTGCGAACCACCCGTATATCAGAGCAAAGGCAAGCAAAGTTGGCAATGATGCAGCGAAGCCCCAGATCAGGAAGCTCGCCAGGGACGATACGAAACTGGACACGAAGACAAGCAGCAAGACATTGCTGACTCTGTCTGATACGAAGCCCATCGCCACCTGGCCGAATGTCGTCGCAAGGTTCAGAGCCGCGAGGATAAGAGCGCCAACTGTGCCGGAGAGGCCCAGGCTGGACGCATAGGTGGGTAGAATAAGGCCAGGCACGAAATAGGCCAGAGCCTGAACGAGATTGGCAGACGCAAACAGCCAAAATAGCGGCTGTCGGAAGAAAGATATGTCGAGCCCACGCATTGCTCCTTGCTGGGATACAGGGAGTCTCCCCTTGAGAAAAGGCAAGATTGGCAGTACGACAACGAAAAGTAGAACAGCTATAGCGCGAAGTGTGGTACGGAAGCCATAGTTGGACAACAGGAACTCCAAAAGGAACGGGTATCCTGTACCACTCAGGCCTCCGCCGGCGAACATGATGCCGTACGCCAACCCCCGACGGGCGATGAACCACTCGTTCAGCATACGGAGAACAGGGAAGTAGAGGGCGGTGAAGCCAATGCCGTAAAGAGCACCTTGGGTCAGTGCGAGAACGCGAACTGAAGTTGCGAATGAAGCAGCAACGAGAGAGACTACGCAGACGAGCCAGCCAACGGTGATGACTTCTCGCTGCCAGCGTTGGAACCGCTTCGCAAGAGGAGTGACGAAGGGTGCTCCCAGGAAGAAGATACTGGGCGCCAGGGTACCGACCAGAGCGATGCTATCACGATCCCCTTCGAAGTCGGGATGAGCAGCATAGTACTTCTGAAACAAGCCGAAGGCCAAAGGGAAGCCTTCATGTACACGGTCAGCCGCTGAGTGTGCGTCTTGAACTAGATTGAGCGACGCATTGGAATATGCTTACCCCATAAGAATCCCTCAATGATAAAAGCTGCGAAGAGGAACTTGTAGGCTTCTTTGCCCCGGTCAGCAGGATCGAGAGTCTGGATCAGGGTGTCGCGATCTGGGTCCTCGACATCGGCGTCGGTGGTGGCCGGGGTGGCGATGACGCTGAGATCGCGAAGCTCAGTGGTCATGATTGATCAAATCAAATATCAATTGCCCTCTTCGCTAATATGGTAAAGGCCTTTCAAAGATTGTTAATTCCCCTTTTCAGGCTTGTGCAACATTGAAGGTGACGAGTGGCGGGTTACTTTATACAAGACTTTCCCGATCTCGGTGCAGGGTGCCCGACATCGGGCCACCCAGATAAACGTGGGATTACCCAACGAGTAGGTAATGGTCCACCAGTCATCATGCACGAGGAGAGCTTATTGTGACTCATGATAGGGACAATCCCAGTTCAAGGAAGGGAATTGTAGATCAGCAAGAGCCTGTGACCACCGGCGGCGTAAAGTAGAATGGGAGCGCAATGTCTGGAGGGGGCGATTGCTGTACTGGCGAACTCCAAGACATGCCTTTGTAGACCTCTTGCAAGGCCAGGGAATTTAATCGGTGCTTCGTAATTCTCTAATCTTATAGTGTAGATCTTTCCTCTCCTACTTGACTGTTTCCTAGCAAAGAAGCATGAAGCCAGGAACAGCAACTGCAGCACAGCCAAAGACGTACTGTATGTAAAGCCGACATTAACATTGTCGGATGTTTGCGGCCCTCAGCTTCAGCCCTAGATAGCTCAATACTATATAGAAAGGTAGATATACTAGATCAACGGATAGAAAATCGTGATGATGGTCGCTGAACTGAAGCAGAGCAAAGCCGCAGATACTGCAGCGATGTTTGACTGTTACAACGGCCTGGGCGGATTTGATGTATTATCGCTGATCCAGGGCTGATGTACAACACAGGCGGAGATGTTAGCAGTTGAGTCTTGCCGTTAATGTCACAGAGAATAGCCGTCGGAGTACAGCGTCAGATTTCTTGACGGGTTCGCGTGGTCTCTACTAGGAAAGGTCCTGCGTAGAAGAGGAAGCAAGATCTGGTAGTATAGAGTACTCATCGGCGCTGGACGTTGTCATCTAGAGAGGCAGTTGATCACTTTCCAAGCACCGGGAGGTGGATCATTCGGTTGCCTCTACAAGCGAATGAGAGAATGCTTTTCTTCCTAACTTGAGTCAAGGTCTATCCCAAGGCTGGCCACTGTCCATCCCAACATCCTTGTCAGAAGCGAGTATTTTCTCTATTTCCGTCCGAGACTCCTCGGTCTCTTCGTTTTGAAACCAGGTTTCAAGAAATTCCTCTGTAAATAGTCATGGAATAATTTTACTCAGCTAATCAAATCTCACATATTTTAAACCATTGGAAGCACTGTATGCTCTGACGCCCTTCGCTCTAGCTCAACTTCGCTGGACTTTGCTATATCCGGCTACGCCCAGCGAGGCAAACAAAGGTATGGACGGGCTCTGGAGAAGGTTATTAAGACTCCGCATCATCAACAGTGACGTCTTTCGACTTTCTATTCTTTCAATCGCACGTATTTCAACAATCGGATCCTCTTGCTAGTCTTTTCCCAGACCATAAGTAATAGTCATGGATTTCGTATACCAAAGCCATCCGCTGGCGGTGACGCTCGTTGCCATCGCCGCGTCTACGTCACTCATTCTACTTTACCAATACTTTCGCAAAGCAGAGAAGGGCCACCTATTATTCCCAGGGAATCTTCTCCCGCAAACTCATGACGATGAGATTGTTGGTCTCTATGTCTACCCCATCAAGTCATGCCGTGGATTTCAAGTCGACTCTGCGCAACTCCTTCCGACCGGCCTGGACCTCGACCGGAACTGGATGTTCGTCTCAGCAAACACGGGCGAATTCATCACCATTCGCAACAATGCCAGCATGACACTCATCAGGACGAGCTACGACGCAGATGCAGATGAGCTGCGTGTCTCGGTTGCGGATGGCACCACGTTCGTAATTCCGGCTCATCCGACGCTCGAGTGGCTTCGCCAGAACACGGAACTGAGGAAAGCGGGCATTTGGGGCCAGCAGACAGACGCGTGGGAGTACCCGGTCAGTCTGACGCAGCCTATTTCGGACTTCTTGAATGAGGACGTCCGTCTTGTTTACAAAGGACCTACTCCTCGCGTACTTCGTGGTTGCGGCGCTCCTGAGCATCTCGGTCGCACCGAGGCTGTCAAGTTCGCCGACATGATGCCCGTACTGATCGCGTCAACGCGGAGCATCGGAGAGCTCAATTCCCGTCTAGCGGAAGCAGGGGAAGAGGAGATCGATATCGAGCGATTCCGACCCAACATTGTCATCCGGGGAGGCGAGCCGTGGGCAGAGGACAGCTGGAAGACCGTGCGTGTACATGGCGAACAAGGACCTTTGGAGCTGGACGTGGTCTGCCGCTGTCTACGTTGTCAAGTCCCCAACGTCGACCCTGAGACGGCCGAAAAGAACCCTCGCCAGCCTTGGAACAAGCTTGTCAGCTACCGACGGATCGATCCGGGTCTCAGGCACAAGCCGAGCTTCGGCATGCTCTGCGTTCCTAAGGCCGCTGGTTCAGTTTCTGTGGGCATGAAGTTTGATGCCACGGCATTGACGCGCGATCATTTCTTCATCAACCCGATGAAATAAGCGATCTCTCTAGAAGAGGCCCTTAAACAAATTCAGTACATCTTCTGGGAACTGAATCAGCTCTACAGCTACCGAGAAGCAACGTAGGCTCATTGATCGTGTAATGAAGAGAACGTACATTCATAGGCGCGCGACAGGGGTCCCGGGGTCTATCCCCCCAATGTGGCGTTGATAGTGTGTATCAGTCTTTGGTCCTGCATACGCCTCTCTCTTCGAAGTCTCATGTGAATCGAAATCGCTCGAGTTTTGCCAGTGTTTGCAAGCGTATGCTGATTGAGGACACCGTGTAGTCGGGGTGGTAGGGCGAAAGCCCGCTGAGAGAGGATCAAAGCCTGCCTTGAGTCGGGTTCAGCTTGGATGGATCAAAAATAGAGCACATGCACGAGTAGAATCAGATATCCTGCTATTGGCTAGACTCTACAAGCTTTTTTTCGGTCGATGCAGAGTCCGGGATCAGTGCTTGGTTGGCACCGCGAGTAGGCAATAGCTCGCTAAAGACAACCTTGTTTAATGACGAGGGCAATGCACACGCCGTGTGGGACTGAATGCATCTGATCCCATTCACAGCCAATAATGTTATAAATCTGTCACCAACCGATCGGAGTCAGATCGTCCCGATCTTACGGCGTGCTGCTGAGGACCGTTGTATCGCCCCTTGCGAGCTAACCTTGAATTGTGTAAGTCAGGCCTCTGCGTTGGCCCGAGGCGTTTCTATCCCGCGACGTGAGTGGCTGCGTTCCTGGGGGCTGAACGTCCCATGTCAGAAGTAATATTGATCTGTCGGTTTCAGCATCTTTTTATAGCAATGCAGATATTCGGCGGTGAGTTGGGGGGCAGTCAAGTCTCGAGGTCAAATAGATAGCTCTTGGCTCTGCCCCCTAGCCTCGGGGCATGAACGACATTGGACTTCCTACACACTTTCTACTATACAGAGGCATCACCGCAAAGAAATAAAGAAACAAAGAAACGCATCAACTTGAAGTTGCACTATTCTCTCAGGATGCGCTCCCTCTCGATCCTCATAGCCTTCATGGCTGCGACCTCAGCCCTCGCCGCCGACCTTCCCGACTGCCCCCAAACCTGCATCGACGACAACCCGACCTCATCCTTCTGCGACGGCGACGAGAAGGGGCTGGAGCTCGACGAATGCACATGCCAGAGCTACTTTGGCAGCCTCATGATCCAATGTATCCAGGAATGCCCCGACTCTGATCAGTCCGCGTTCAAGGCCACCCTGCCCAAATCATGCCGCGACGGGGTCCTCCCGGGCGTCGATGTTGACGAGGATGCCGACAACGCGAGTACTACGGCAGGCTCTGAGAGCTCTGCGACAGGCGCGTCGGAAGAGGAGCCGACGGAGACTGAGGAGACGGCAAATGACGATACTGATGGCAACGACGACGACAACGACGACGACGACGACGGAGCTGGTGGGCTGGCACCGCCGACTCTTCTCGCTGCTGCTGCAGTCGTTGTTGGGCTGATGCTGTGAGCTCTTGAAGGCTGCAGAAGACGCGGCGTAAAGGCGGTCTTGCATTGATTTTTCGAAAGCCAGCGAGTGTATTGACGAGGATTGGCGAGAGAATGGGACAGAATGGACAGTAGGGGCGCGCAAACGCACACAGGTTCAGGGACCAGAGTATAGTATAGTAGTCAGACAATCCACTTGCATCGCAATATACCTGTCCATGTCTAGTGATCACCGAAGAAACAGCGGCACCGCATTGAAGTTTCATCCAAGTGAAGTAATGAATGTTAGACTTTGGAACCCTGTCAATTGAGGGTGAGGCGTTGCGATAACCTCCGCCCTGTACCATCATGGCCGGCCTCGTCTGAATACACAGTCGCTCACTATCACCCGTGGCCTCTCCTGGCTATAGTCATTTATAGCAACAGGAATACAGGAGAGAGGAGAGGGGATCTATACTAATAATAAAAACCATCCAAGGCCTTTTGGTCATTGTGTCAGGCGACGTGGGTTTGTGTAAGAAAGTGATGGGCATGATAGCAGGGGATGTCGCAACGAACACTATTGGGGCTTGTCATGAAGGTAAATTTATCTCCGATCTCTGTCTCTCTGCCTTTCTCATCCCTCCTTTCAATCCCCCGCAATCTGTGGCCTTCTAAAATAGATACTGATTCACTTTTCACCTGCTTTCGGTATATAACAACAGACACTTAATGCTTCCTTGCGTGAGATTTGTTCTTTCAAATGACTTTAGTAGAAATCTAACGAATAGTCTATGTTAATAGAGGCATTAATACGTTCTTCTGTGTATGAGTATTAGAATAATCTACTCAACCCAAATCTTCTCTGTATATCTGTATATAAGGCTTGTTTCAACCCTCGACCTCGCCTCGCTCCGCCTTCAGCGCAACCTCGCGCCGATGCAAATACTTGATCGTCAACGACGTAACAATCATTCCCACAGCAATCACAATCATCGTCGGATACCCCTTGGGATACTTCGGCGCCTCCACTTGCTGCCAGATCACCAACGGTAGCCACGCCTGTATCACGTACGCCATCTCGTTCATCGTCCCCGTCACCAGCGCCCTCTCCTCGTTGCTCGCCGCGCAGATCTCATGCGCCCATGCAAACGTCAGCCCGCTAATCCCGCCGCCGAAGCCTGCCAGGAAGAAGCTCGCCCATTTCCAGCCCACGGGGATGTTCCAGACCGTCAGGCTGGTGTACACAACGATGTTGACGCAGCCGGAGAAGATGATCGGCGGCCACCTTTCGCCCTTGAAGATGGTGTCCGAAGACCATGCGTAGATCAGTGTCGTGACAACCGTGATGGCGCTCGTGATGGTCGGATAGGTGTTGATCTCGGTGACACCGTAGCCTTTGGACTTCAGCCACAGCTGGAACGCAGGCTGCGATGATGCACCGTTGCCGTTGTTGAAGAATATGTACAACAGCGGCAGGAGGTAGATATGCCAGCTGCTGAAGATGGTCTTCAACTTGCTCTTGGTCAGCGGTGCACGGTTCGCCCGCCCCTCAAGCTGCATCCTCCTCTGCGCCAGCTCGATCTCCTCCTTCTTGAAGTACCACGCCCTGCAGATCTCCGGCACGTCCGGCATGAAGAAGAACCCAGCCACGGCGATGGGCAGCGAGATGACCGTGTCCACGATGAAGAGCCACTGCCACCCGTGGAACCCGTGCACGCCGTCGAGGTGGTACACGGCCGCCATGAGGTAGCCGGAGAACATGGACCCGAGGGCGCTGCTGACGTGGAAGATGCAGGAGCGCTTGGCCAGCTCGTCCTTGCGGTACCACGAGCCGATGATGTACTGCATGCCCGGGTAGAAGGTGCTCTCAGCGAGGCCGATCAGGAAGCGGAGGGCGTAGATCTGCTCGACTTTGGTGCACTTGGCCATGATGATGGTGAGGACGGACCAGGTGACTTCGCAGGCGGGGATCCATATCGAGGGACGGACCCGGGTCAAGAGTAAGTTGCTATCATAAACAACACACATATGGTCAGAGTTTGAAGAGCGAGGCCATGAGTAGGTGATGAGAAGACTTACCTTGGAACTTGTCCAATGACATAGCCAACAGTCCAGCACGTCTGCATGTAATTGAGCTGATTGCCATTCAGACTCAGATCTTCCTTCATCCCAGAAACAAACGCATTGTTGATGTTGATCTGGTCAAGATACTTGATGAAGTACCCGAGAGACGCAAACGTCAGCAGGACGGCATCGAGCTTGAAAAGGAACCTTCGCTCCTCAGGTGACTTGTCGAGCGTGTCCCAGAGGTAGTGCTTCCAGCTCTTTTTCGTCTTGAAGATCGTCGGCTCTACGAGGCTGGGCTCCGAGGGTTGATTAGGTGTGTCATCGGAGAGCTTGTTGTCGGTGGACGTTGTAGAAGACGCCTTGGTGGTTTGGAGGACCGCCATTGTATCAGCAACGTCAAAGGTGTTGTGTGCCATGAGTTTCAAAAGATGTTGAGGAACCTATCTTTTAAGTGTGAAAAGATACGAAAAGATCCTCCAATCGAGCAGATTTCTTACAAAGTCTTGCGGCAATCAGCAAGCCACGGATATCCATTCTTCCTCAGACATCAGACCTAGCCTGAATGACGTGCTAACCAACGCCAGAGGACCGAGTCAAGATCCCGAGCTCGCGCCCAACGTGTTCAATGCAACGCTGAATCATGCGAATACTACAGCGACATGCTCCGATGGGGAAACCGTTGCGTGGGGTTACTGAAGGGAAGAACTGCCGCGATGTGCCGGGCCGATCCATGGATGAGTTTATATGCGCAGGCGGTTCTCCATGGCCGTATCCTATTGGATACTGAAACAGAGAATCCAATACCGTGCCCCATTCCGGGCCAAGCCAGGCCGTTAAAGTGTTAGTTAGCCAAGCACACAATGTATCTGCATCGTCACGTAACCTCATGGCAGCCACTACGAAGGCAAACGCCGAGGATAGCGTCGTATGGGCGATCCCTTGTTGGCAATTGATCCGACGATAATGGGCAGCTCTCGCATTTGTCACGACTGGAACCCTAATAAGAATCGACTGTTGGTGGCTTGTCTGGAACTGTGGTCGTGATCTCATGTCGCCATCGTAGATGCGTATGTTACCATCCTCGTGACTGGAGACGGTGTTAACCCCACATGGAGCAGACGCCGACAGCTTCAACAGAACGTCAGCAGCTTTCAAGAAGACGACCTGGTTTTAAATTCAGTGATTATATAAGGTATACTATGTGAAAGATTGACAAGCAGAGATATCCTTCTCATTGTCAGCGTTGACGGAAACATTACAAAGACTCTACGACTCAAGCAAGTGACCATTCCACCCACTTACAACCATGGCGCCCGCCCCGATCGACCCGTCCATCCGGGACGTTGTCGAACCCAAGAAAGACACCCTAGCCTTGCCAGAAGCAACGAGGTCCAGACTCGAGAAAGCCGGCATCGATCTGTCCAACGGCTATCCCTACCGCCCGTCTAAACCTCTCTATCTACAGGACGTGTACAAGATCCGCGCTGAGGACCGAGAGTACCACGATGCCGGCGCGAGGGCGGACAAGTCGAAGAAGAATCTTTTGAGCGCTGCGACGAAGGTGACCGACCTGACGGCGAATATCGGGACGGAGATCGAGGGCATTCAGTTGAAGGACTTGAGTGATGAGCAGAGGGATGAGCTTGCCCTCCTGATTGCTGAGCGAAGCGTGGTGTTTTTGAGGAACCAGGATATCTCACCGCAGCAGCAGAAGGAGCTGGGCGAGTACTACGGCGAAGTTGAGGTTCATGTAAGTCTGAAGGAATCGCCTTGTGAGTGAAGGCCACAGGAAGCTGACAGAAATCATGATAGCCTCAAGTCGCCCAAGTCCCCGGTGTACCAGGCGTCACCGTCATCTGGCCCGACCTCCAAGCTACAGAATATCCCGCCAACTTCCGGCGACCCGGCGGCGCGTCGCGTTGGCATACTGATCTGGTTCACGAGCACCAGCCAGCGGGCATCACCCATCTACACAACGACACTGTACCTCCTGTTGGTGGCGACACGCTCTGGGCCAGCGGCTACGCAGCCTATGAGAAACTATCTCCCGAGTTTCGCAAGATCATTGACGGCAGGAAGGCGGTGTATAGGTCTGCCCATCCGTATCTTGATCGCGACCATCCAGAGGCAGGACCGAAGTACGTGGAGAGGGAACATCCGCTCGTGAGGGTCCATCCGGCGACGGGGTGGAAGGCGTTGTGGGTGAACCGGGCCATGACGGATCGAATTGTTGGGCTGGACAGAGCGGAGAGTGATTTGATCTTGAGCTATCTGTATGATGTGTATGAGAGGAATGTGGACATCCAGGTGCGGTTCAAGTGGACGCCCGGAACGTCTGTGCTGTGGGATAACCGGTACGTTGCTACATCGCGATCAGGCATTGGGCCTGGGAGACTGCTGAGATCAGACACTGACATTGCGAGTATCAGAATCACCATTCACAATGCGAGCTGGGACTATGGTGGCAAACATGCCCGTCATGGCACGCGTGTCACGTCTCTTGCAGAGAGGCCCTTCTTCGATGCCATTGCGCCGACGAGAAGACAGGCGTTGGGATTGCTTGGTCCTGACGAGGTGGAAGAATTAGGAATTGCGGAGGCGACGTATCAGGTCCGTGATTTCTCTCTATGAGAGATTGGAATTCTTAAAGCGGACTACTGAGTACCGTAGTCTACCTTCAAGGATGTGGACTTCTGGATGACTGGTTGAAGTGTCATCGTCTTCCTGGGGTCCTCGAGGCTCTGTTGCAAAGCAGCCTGAAGATTGCCAGGGAATGTCAAAAGAGCTGCGCGACGTGGTTGGCATCGGGATGTAGGCTTGGTCGTTTCAGGTAGGACTGGTCCATCGTGAGATGTTAGGCCTGAATTCTTGACTGGAGTCGGAGAAGTGATTGTGCTTTTCAGTCTATCGCAAAGAATTTTAAGAAGTTGCAAAGAGCGGTCGAAGAAGAGACGATAAAGGACGCCTTGTGGGCTTTATAGATGTCCGAGCGACTTTGATAGCAGGCCGCCGCTGATAGACCTTCCTGACTGCCCCTAAACCTGCATTAACAATAACCTGACCTTATTCTTCTGCGACGGCGATAAAAAAGAGCTTAAGCTTAATAAATATATATACTAAAGTTATTTTAGTAGCTTTATAATTTAATATATTTAAAAATATTTTAATATTAATTAGTTTATATTTAAAACTACTTCATTTAAATTTTATTATAATAAAAAGGTTTTAAGTATTAATATTAATAAAAATACTTAAAATATAAGTACTATAATAGGCATTAAAAGCTCTATAATAAACGCGTTAGAAGAGAAGCTAATAAAAACTAAAAATATAGTAAATAATAATACTAATAATAATCTTACTGCTGCTGCGGTTATTATTAGGCTAATGCTATAAGCTTTTAAAGCTTTTAAAGACTGTAGAAAACGTAGTGTAGAGTTGGTCTTGCATTGATTTTTCGAAAGCCTATGAGTATATTGACGAGGATTGGCGAGAGGATGGGACAGAATGGGACAGAATGGACAGTAGGGGCGCGCAAACGCACATAGGTTCAGGGACCAGAGAGAGAGAGAGAGAGAGAGAGAGTATAGTAGTCCGGCAATCTACGTACAACTCAACCAATCTGTCCATGTCGAACGATCATCATCAGAGCAACAGCGGCACTGCTCCGAACGTGGCATCTTGCTAAGTGAAGTGAGGTCATATTATTAGACAAACATGTTGAGAACGGTGCGAGCTACGGGTCAACGGTCAACCCTTGCAAGTCGCGCGACAGGGGTAGCAGCAGGCTTCACGCTCGATGATACTAAGTACTCAAGTACTACTTAGTAGTTTTAGTACTAGTAGTAGTCCAAATGTCCCCCGCAGGTGGGAAGTGGAGTGATGATAACCAAAGCTACGGGGCATGAGGTTGCGATAAGGGGAGGTCAAGCGAGAGAAGCTATTAGGTTCCATCCCATGCAATCCGGGTGTTGCCGGATAAGAGGTGAACGAGTATGAGGGAGATTCTCTTCAGCCAAGACGAGGAGTTTGGGGGGTTCATGTCCCTGGTCTCTGTAGTACCTTGGCCTGCGACAGACTATCAGTTGTACAGTCCCCACGGGGTTCGTAGCTCAAAGGCAGATGAGGCTGTTAACCACTCTGGCTACGAACGATGCATAAAATAAAGAAGGTGATACTCAAGTTGCCCCGTATTGAAGCTTGACGCCAGGTTTCGCAGAGAGGCAGAGACAGAGTCACCAACTACACCAAATAGATAGAGTAGACATATCGTTTGTACAGGTACAACTAGGTAGTTGTACAAGCAAGAATCCCGTCTGTCGATGCATGTCATCAGAGCTGGAAAGCCAAGCGTATCTTATCGCATGACAGCACGTTTCCCCAGGGAAGCATTGATAAGGCAAATGGAATGAATGAATCCCTGTCCCTGGAGCGTCGATATCGACATCCCCACAACACCCACCCACCACCTTA
The DNA here is from genome assembly GCA_023628655.1 of Sarocladiaceae sp. R1802. NCBI lineage: Eukaryota > Fungi > Ascomycota > Sordariomycetes > Hypocreales > Sarocladiaceae > Sarocladiaceae sp. R1802. Next base: position 276,284 of record JAMAKF010000009.1, read on the forward strand.
GCTTGTAGGACGAACAAGAGGGACCTTTCTAACCTCGATATGTAAAAAGTCTATGGGAACTTGTGTCGTGTAATCCACCGATCCCGGGCCCCCGGGTGCTGCACCCAGAAGCCCAATGATTGTCCTTTGCGATGGATTCTTAATAAAGGCGACGCCGGCTCACTCCGAGGCGGGAGGGAGACTCACGAAGGTCAGTCCATTGACCACAGAGCCAGTCACTTAATCGGAATCCGACAGACAAGCCCTGGCGACAAACAATGAGAATCGTCATCTTCCTCAGCTTCGTCGCTGCGGCTGCTGCTCAGCTTGCCACCACAGGCGCAACGTTTCTGCTTGACGACGTTTACTACTACGTCTCGCCTTTCCCCCAAGGCAAGGCTCACGATGGCGCACTCGCTGCCAGCTCGAAAACACCCTCGGCCTTTGGCCTCACCCCCGTGACGGTCGTCTCTGATAGCGACATGGACAAGAAAGGTCTTGAGAGTCTGTTCAGCAAATGGTCCGACGCGGATGATGTCTTTCAGCCAGGCTTCCTCTCGACCATCCTCCTCGCTGGCCACAAGTCCCGCTGTCTTGGGAGTTCCTTCAGTCCTGGAGTCAAGTCTCTGATTGTTCCCCTGGCTGATTCTGATCTACCATCGGGGCCATACTTCCTCGAGCTCGCTACCGGTCGAGTCTATCAAGCCTACCGCCTCTACTCCGACTTTGGAAGTGCCTTTACGGAGCCTCTCCTCCAGACGCCAGATGGCAGCTTCCAGACCCTGTCGGCCCAGATTCCTGGTTTCAACTCGCCCGCCGTCGGCGTTCCCTCGCGCTTGTACTTCACGCGGACGACGGAGAAGCCTCTGGCCGGCGTGCGTGTCGGCGTCAAGGACATTTATTCGTTGGCTGGCCAGAAGAAGGGCTGTGGCAACCGCGCCTGGTGGCATCTATACCCGGAGGCCAACGAGACCGCCCCGGCGATTCAGAACCTCATTGACGCCGGCGCCGTTGTGGTGGGATACCAGAAGACGTCGCAGTTTGCCAATGGCGAGTCGCCCACAGCAGACTGGGTCTCGCAGCTCGCTCCCTTCAACCCGAGGGGCGACGGCTACAACGGCCCGTCATCGTCCTCCTCCGGCGCCGGTGCCTCCATCGCCTCGTACCCTTGGCTGGACATCGCCGTCGGCTCCGACACGGGCGGTTCTATTCGCGGACCAGCCGGCAGTCAGGGTCTCTTTGGCAACCGGCCTTCCCACGGCCTCGTCACTCTCGATCTCGTCATGCCCCTGAGCCCGACGCTCGATACTCCCGGGTTCCTCACGCGCGATCCTGCTATCTGGGATGCTGCAAGCGCGGCCATGTACGGCGCCAACTATCGCTCTCTCGCCGGCAGGGAGCCCAAGTGGCCCAAGGCCATCTACACCATGGGCTTCCCTGCTGCTGACAGCAAATCCCCTGCCTCGCGCATGCTAAACGACTTTGCCAAATCTCTGGCCACCTTCACCGGTGGTGAACTCGAGACTCTGAACCTGACCTCAGCCTGGGTCGACAGCCGGTCCTCGTCAGCACCCGCCGTGGACCTCAACACCCTCCTCTCGCCCACCTACGCGACGCTCATCACCAAGGAGCAGATCGAGCTCGTGCGCGAACCTTTCTACGCCGACTACGCCGCTGCTCACAACGGCCGACGGCCCTTTGTGAACCCTGTTCCGCTCTCTCGCTGGGCCTGGGGCGACTCGGTCCCGGATAGCTGGCACGCCGACGCCGTTCGCAACAAGACCATCTTCATGGACTGGTTCAACGACAAGATCCTCCCGCGGTCCAAGGATAAGACACAGTGCACACAAGGCATCCTGCTGTACCCGGGGTCAACCGGTACCCCATCGCCGCGGAACAGGTACAGTGCCAGTGTGCCCGGCGCTCCCCTAGGCTTCAGCACGGGCCGCATATCCGTCTTCGCCGAGGTCCCAGATAGTGTCTTCCCACTCGGCGAGGTTGACGCCGCCTCAACTATCACAGGCCAGAACGAGCCACTGCCCGTGACTGTGGACATCCTTGTTGCCAAAGGCTGCGATGGTGTCATCCCCAGACTTGCACAGGACCTGGTCGAGGCTGGCATCATCCCGGCGCTGCCAAAGACTGGCGGCACACTGGCTGGCAGCGAGGTGCTGTTCAGACGTGAGGTTGAGGAGATGAATGCCTGGTCAATGGCCTAGCTTTACAATAGGTAGATCTCTTCGCGATATGGTGAAGAACGAGTTGCAGCAATCTCCGCATGAGATCAAGTCACAGTCTGAACGAACAAGATCGACTTGATGGAAATAGATAACAGAATTAGCAGAACGGTGACGTCTCTACTGAGCCATGACACCTGGATCGCAGGAGCATTATTGCCTACCAGGCTACGCACTGTGAATCTCGGCGTCATAGTTGCGCTATGCAGTACATCACAGGTCACTCAGGTCTGCCATACGAAGCCATTCACGTTGCTCTTCACATAAAGTCAAGAAGTACCTTGCAAACTATCGCTAACGAGTCCATTCTTTTAAGCACTGGTCTTGTCGCTCACGGATTGTGTGCTTCCGTCCTTTTTCAGAGATACGGGCTGCTCTGAATGCACGCCACCTGCGATACCCCGAATCGTATCAGGACTCTCCCCGTACAAGAAGCCCTCTGAGTCTGCCATATTCTCGAAAGCCATAGACTGATTGTCGAGATGAGCAGGGAACACGGGCGGCGGCCATATCAAGCAAGCAGCATAATACACGCCTGCTCCCATGAGCAACGACAGCAGGAACCCCAGACGGTACATGTTCTTGCTGGCGTCGTTGACAGCATCAGGATCGAGGTTTCCGGCAATGCCGTGGACGGTGAAAGCGACGCCTGCAATCCAAGCCACTATGGCACGTGGGTTCCAGCCCTTGTAGTACGTGTAAGGCGATGACGGCTCTTTGGTGAAGAGACTGGGGACGTGAAAGTTGCCACGGCGGATGAGCCAGTAGTCAACAATCATGATCTGTTTCCCTTGCGTGTTAGTCAACTGTCGCTGCGTACTGTGATTGCCCATAGACGGAAAGACTTACACCGCAAGTGGGCATCAGGAACACTGTGTATGACCCTAGGAAGACAAGGAAGGACTGGGCACTGGAGATGATCTTCCAGGGAACAAGGAGAGGCGCAAACATGGCGCACATGACCTGGCCGCGGACGATATTGATCCAGCGAGGGAACAGGCCACTGACGTCTGCGCCCACTGGCAAAGAGTTCGAGCCTGCGTTTGTTGCAATAACAGCAAGCATCATGCCCTATATGTAACTGTTAGTTCTTCTTGACATGATGCACAGGGTCTCTCATGGATAGGTCTAGATGTTTGGTACTCACCAGAGATGCAAAGAAGACACCTGCCCGAGCCCCAGGTCCCCAGTACTCAGTCAGGATTCGATCATACAGATCCCATACGTTCCAATACGTCTCGCCGAGGAAGCCAGCCGCAGCACTCGTAGTTCCACAACTCAGGAACATGACAATGACCTTGCTGATGAGGATACCGATGCTCTGAGACCACGTTGCCTGAGCTGGGCGCGTGGCATATCGCGCCACATCAGGTTGGTTGACGAGAATCGGGCACAATGCAGCCATGACGGCATTGATAGCCTGGATCATGGGCCACACGAGCTTTGAGCCCGAGAGAGCGGTGTACCCCAGCTCGAAGTCACCCAGAGAGCCGCCATTCATGTGCACTGCCCAGCCCATGACACCGAACAGTCCGGTGGTGGTTGCCACGGCTTTGACGACGAACAAGTGTCTGAGAACCACCGGGTGAACAAACATGACGGGGAACTGAATAATCCAAAAGATGAAGAATGCAATCAAATTCTTCGACGTGATACCGGCGCTTGCGGGCAGTCTGTTGGGAATGTTGTTCCAGCTGGAGCCGAAGATTGCGTGCAGCGCGACCGAGGTGAGCATGCCGCCGTAGAACGACTGCGTGGCGAAGTAGATGATGGCGACGGAGGCTCGGACGACGATGAAGAGTTTGGAGCCAGTGATGCCGGCAGAGGCGCGGATGTAGACGGGAAAGCCGATGTGATAGCGAGTTGCGCCGCGGGAGTTGAGTACGACGACGACGGATAGGATGATGGAGCCGATGACGGCTGCTATCATGCCATGCCACCATTGCTGGATGGGGAGTCAGTTGACGGTTACTCACAAATAAAGTGAGGGTACACTTACCAGTCCAATAGTCATGAGGGTCGCGCCGAGATTGTAAGAGCTGGGGGAGAATGTCTGTGTAAGGTAGTACGAGAAGAAATGGAACGCGTTCCATGTTCGATACTCTTTACGACATGTAAGCTCGTGATCTTTTCTCAAAGGCATCAGCTGGATTCATGATGTTGGCGTACCTGGCGGTGTTGGAAGCAAGTCTTCATTGAAGAAAGCTTCACCCTCCTCGGGCCATTCCTTCGTTTCAAGGAATCGCTTCAGTTCTTTCTTGGACGAAGTCGCCGCCTTGAGTCTCTTGATCGTGACCATGATGAGAGGCCGGCAAAATACGAGATGGTATTACTACAGTTGCTGTATTGCTGCGACCAGGTGAAAGCTAGGAAACGAGTTGTGACACTTCGCAAACAACCTTCTCTAGAACAGAATCGCTGGATCATGGCTTCATTTACATACATTCGAGTCAAGCAGGTGAGCCATACAACATGATAGGTAATCTTGCTCGCGCATCAATCGATGGCAATGAGATAAGCAGGCAGGGATTCCACACTTTACTCGTACTGCCCAGAAGAGCGTGTCTCTCATCAGTACTTGGTCAAATCAACCCCATGAAGGAATTGACTGCCTCGCTCGAGGGAAACCAATTGATTAGACACGGTCTCGGACCCTCCGACGGATGTTCTCCGAAGAGAGATAAGAGGCTGGGCTATCAGATGTGGGCGAGATCGGAGGCGAGATAAGACGATTGTGTACATCCCTCTGCCAAGAGCTGGATCAGGAACTGGATCAGTAACTAGACGACGTTTCGGCAGGAAATGTACCGAGACTCTTTGATGATCCCGGAGGTCCGATGGCAGGGCGCCGATCAGCGTGGATGAGCATTTACGGAGCATCCGAGTCGGAGTGGTGAACGACGCGGAGCATTTACCGTTTCTTTACGGATAGTGCAAACGGTTTAAAGACGATAGTAGTTTCTGAAGATGTTACGACGAGGGTCTATACTGTATTATGTGTACTGTATACTGCAGCACATAATGTGTGACCATTGAGCGCTCATTGACCATCTTCAAGACGTTGCCCTTACCCATCCTCCTTCAATGACTCCTCCAGGGCAAAGAGTCGCCTTTTCGTCAACCATCTGCTCAACAAACGTTATGGATTCGAGACTCGAACCTTTCAAACATGTCGATCACAAAGAAAGCACAGCCCTCAGCCGCCGAACAGGCATTGCAGGACCAAACGAACATCTTGCCCATTCAGCAGCTTCTCATCGTTTTTGCAACTCTCGCCGTCTCACTCCTCATCACGTTCATCGACCAGAATGGCATCAGTATCACACTCCCGACCATCGCAGCGGACCTTGATGCAGCCGACACAATCTCTTGGGCAGGGACGGCCTCCCTAGTCGCCAATACGACCTTTCAGATGCTCTACGGCAGATTGTCCGATGTTTTCGGGCGCAAGAACGTCTTCCTCGCTGCCATCGCGCTGCTTTCGCTCGCAGACTTACTCTGTGGACTTTCACAGAACGCGCCTATGTTCTACGTTTGCAGAGGTTTGGCCGGTGTCGGAGGGGGAGGCATCACGAACCTGGCTATGATCATTGTGAGCGACATCGTCACGCTGGAGCAACGAGGCAAGTATCAGGGCATCATTGGCGCAACTGTCGGCTTGGGAAATGTCTCTGGGCCATTTCTGGCTGCGGCTTTGGTTGAGCACGCGAGCTGGAGGGCTTTCTTTTACATGCTGTCGCCTCTGGGAGCGATAGCTGGGGTGATTGCTTTCTTCTTCCTGCCGGACAACGCAGCCAAGGGAGGTTTCAGGGCCAATGCGAGCAAGATCGATTATGCCGGCTCCGTGACCTCGTCGCTTGGTGTCATATTGCTGCTCATTCCGATCTCGGGTGGTAAGGTCCCTCTGCTTGCAGGAATTTAAAGTCCATTTAGTTCGCCTTCCGACTGACCTTGCAATCTAGGTGGTGCGTACTTCGAATGGCAATCCGCTCTTGTGATCAGCTTTCTGGTCATTGGAGGTCTCTGCATCATAGCCTTCGTGCTGATAGAGTGGAAGGTTGCTAAGCTGCCCATGATGCCCATCAACATCTTCGACAATATCGCGGTGACAACCATGTTCATCCAGAGCTTCATATTCGGCGCCGTCTACCAGTCATACCTCTACTATGTCCCGCTCTACCTCCAGAATGCCCGTCAGTATTCCATCATGTACTCGGCTGCTATATACTGCTCCCTGGTCGCCTTCCAAACTGTCCTCTCAGTTCTATCTGGCCAGTACATCTCGCGGACTGGGCGGTACGGGGAAGTACTTTGGACTGGCTTCACATCATGGACGCTCGGCGCCGGATTAACGCTCCTCTACAAGAAGGACTCGTCGCCAGGTCTGATCATCCTGCCTCTGATCTTCATTGGCATTGGAGTCGGCTGCATCTTCCAACCCACCCTCGTCGCCCTCCAGGCTCACTCACCCAAAGCCAGGCGGGCCGTCATCATTTCGAATCGCAACTTCTTCCGCTGCGCAGGCGGAGCTGTTGGGCTGGCTGTTTCCGGCGCCGTTCTCCAAGCCGCACTCCGATCTCAGCTGCCTGAGGAGTTCAGATATCTAGCTGACAGCACATACGCGCTACCATCCAGATTGTCGGACTCGCCAGTCGTCTTGGATGCGTACATGTATGCTAGTCGGGCGGTGTTCATCGTGCAGGTTCCTCTGATTGGCTTGTGTCTGCTTGGCTGCGTGCTTGTGCGTGATCGCGGACTGGAGCCCAGAGATGATGGAGTGGTAAAGGCAGAGGACACGAATGGAGAGGAATCTGAACAGGCTCTCCCTCCAGATTCACCGGCAAATTCTGCAAGTCCGCCAGGAACTGTACAGCAAAGGTTGTTCACAAGAGATAGCTTGACAGAAAAGACCGGGATGCAGAAGCATAGATCGTAAACCGGCACCAAAAGTTGATAGATCAATGATTCCGTTCTTATAACAACAGTGAATCTGGAACTCGTCTCGTCACGCTCAGACTGTTTTATCACTCTTGTCTCTTTGGTATCTCCCACTCCAATGAATTCCGTTTGCTGTTTCTAACACCTCTGATCTTGTTGCTACAGGGCATCAAAATTGGGCATCCAAACTGGATGATCGATCCAGTTTCTCATCTCCTCCACAATATCCAATCCCTGAAACTCCGAGCCGGCTGCTATACTCCCGTCCGCTTGCCAGAAGTCAGCTGGCAATTCCCCGTTCATTCTCAAAGACATGTTGTCTTGATTCGCCAGTCCACCGTTCTTCTCGCCTTCGGAACCTTTATGAACGCCAGCAATAGAAGTGGGCGAGTCTCGACCCTGTGCTGTTGAAACTTCACCTTCATCGCGCGATGTGAGTCTGCTCATAGCGCCGTTGACGAGAACTTCAAACGCATCTCTGTATCTCCTAACCCACTCAGCTCGCTCACCCATGACGAAGAGAACCAGCGAGCAAGCCCTGATATCGTCTGCGATCCTTGCGTCCCAAACTTGCTGCGTCCAACGCCAGAGCGCGTACACAAGCGTCATGCCGGCCACAAACACAGTCTGAACCGCGATGAAGCTATGCCCGTAATCGAGGCTCTGGTGCAGTCGCTTGTGTGCCTGGCATATATCCCCAGCAGACCTCAAGCATATTGTGTGATACGTGTCTGAAGGGTCCAGAAGAGGGAGGAAAGGCTGCAGTAGGAGGCGCACCGCCCGGTGGTAGTGCAGAAGGGGATAGTTGACCTCTGGAGACGACATTGGGATCTCGACTATCATCTCCCTGCGCCAATCTTGCAGTGACTTGTATAATGACTCCATCTTCGGGCGCATATCTTGCAGTGGTTTGTCGACGCGGTATACGGCGTGCTGGATCTGAGCTTCCAGCCGGCGCAGGCGAAACAGATACAAGGCCGTCGGTCCAACGCTTCGATTGTCCATGCGTGCTTCTGGAAGTTGTACGTCAATCTGTCTATCAGGTAGACTCAACGGCCTTCCCAAGGAGATCGCTATAGTTCTCTCGAGGGCGTATACTGTCCAGAATAGCCTTCTCCTCCGATCGACCTTGTCCGTTGGCATGTTTCGTTCGTTGTCCCTGCGATGGAGACCTAGATCAATGCATGTTCTCATTGCTAGGCCGATCATGTACCACATGCCGTGACTTGACGCTGATCGGAGGTGATAAATCACCAGCAGAGTCATTGCCTCAATGTTCTGCATTGTCCGGGACTCTCGGGCTGCAGATATGTGCCGTAGCGCTGCCAAGTAGAAGCTCTGGATACTCCAATTAGTTCACACGTGCTCACAGTATCGTCAAGCAAAGCTGGAATAGAAGCTTCTCACCTCTGGCACCAAGGGCACCTTCTTGTCAGTGAGCTGCACAAGGGTCGCCCCAATGGCGTACACCAGGTTCAACTTGAAGATTCCAAACCTATCTTGCTTCGTCAAAGGATTCGACACCATTGTAAACAGTTCGTGGCGCTTGTTATGTAGATCCCTCAGGTCATCAGGGTCCAGGAAGGGATACCGGGGGTGCAGCTGTTTCAAATATGCGGCGATCATTCGCGATCCAAGCTCATCGTCGGGAGGCTCTTTCACGCCTCTCTCAATAAGCTGTTCGACTTCGATGCGTCCTCGTGGGTTCTGCCCCTGTTCTGCCTCCGATCCTCTTCGTCTACCAGAAGGGTGTTGCCCTTTCGGCGAACAAGCATCGGGTAGAGACTTGCTCCAAACCGTCGCCTGGACCATGTCATTCAGGCTGGTCGCTAGAGACAACCCAGAAGATGCTCCAATGTAGGCAGGTTCCTCTGGGTTCCCTAGCGATATGAGTGCTACAATATCTCCAAGGTCCGGGTTGGGGTCCCAGGCCGCAGCAGTACGTTGTTCCTCGTGAACAATCGGACTTGTACGGCGCCTTTTAGAGGCTCGATTGCGGTCGTGCGAATCTGCGAGCTCCCGTTCCAAGCGCGCGACTTTTTCTTCGAGAGCTGTCGTATAAGAAGCTGGAAATGGTTCCTGGGAGATGAGAGCCTTGTCGCACTGGGTGCCGGCTTTGTTGCAATTGGAGCACACAGGATATCCATCATCGCACTGTGATCAATTACACAATTAGAACATACTCGGTTTCATCATATTCTTGACCGCAAAGATTGTCGGTTGTTTACCTTTTGTTTCCGTTGCTTGCATCTCGAACAAGCTGTTCGCCCTCTCTTCCGATGATCCGGCATTGGACCTTCCGACCGGCTCAACGGCGATGCCGACATTTTGGAGCAACAAGATGAGACGTATGCAAATTAGTAGCCAGTCAGGACTGCATTGCCAGATGATGGATGCGCTTAGATGCGAAGGAAGCCTTCAAAGCTAAGGGTATTATGGACAGGGTACTGTATGTACGCTGATCCATCCCGTCAATACATTGGCCCCGGATCCTTATCAGTGGCAGTGGGGCTACAGCAGCAGCATGAGCAGGCCAGGTGTTTGGCTTGTAGCTACTTATAGTAGTGCTTGTAGATGCATTAAGGCGCTAGAAGTCAGACGCGGTGTGGCGATCGATGTCTTCATCAATCAACTTTGGCGCCTGGTTCAAGTCCATCTGGATATAACACTGGAACCTGCAAGATGCCAAGTCGTGGACAACGATGTAAAGCACAGCCAGCCTGGAGGCTCTGATTAGATCATAATATGGTTCATACATAGTCGCCAGCTAACTATCCGGGTTGTATGGGAACTCCTTGCGCATGTGCTTTGCAATGTCGCGCCTCGTGGTCACCCAAACGCCAGGCTTCTCCTGGAGATAGAGCATGAACTTTCTGAGTGCCTCTGACCGGCCTGGTTTGCCAATGATTCTCGTGTGCAAGGGTATGGTCATCATCTTGCCTCCCTCCCGGTACAAGCAGTCGAAGGTGTTCTTCAGATACTGCTCGTAAGTCTCGGCCACCGAGCTGCCAAAGCCGGGCGACATGTGAAACTTGCCGTCGTTGCAGTCGTAGCTGTAAGGAATGAGCAAGTTCCCTTGACGCTCCTCCGCAGGTAAGTCTTTCTCCCAAGGTATATGCTGCCAGTAAGGGACATCGTCGTTGTAACATTCAGAGGACCAAAGAAACGGTGCTCCAAGCTCTCTCCAGACCTGAGGCAGGACAAGTGGTGTGTTCGGCGTGCCGCGACCATAGTAAGCACCGACAGGCATCTCACCAGAAGCTTCCTTACACATCTCGATGTTCTCCTTGATGTACTTCTTCTCCTCTTCAAGGCTATAGTCCCAGATGTCTAGCCATCTGAGACCGTGAATGGCGATCTCATGGCCTTCGCGAACGAGCGCCTTTGCGAACTTGGGATTGCGCTTGAGGGCCCAGCCTACTGCGTATGTTGTAAAGTTCCAGCCAAACTCCTTGAACAAACGCATGATGCGCCACGATGCGACACGGCTACCGTACTCGTAGTCTTGCTCAGCGTTGAAGTAGCGCGCACCATCTTTATGGCCTCCAGATGCGCCCTTCTCCCAGAGGTAAGGCTCCGAATGGGAATCGCCATCAATGATGTTTCTCTCGCCACCTTCCCTTGTTGAACATCAATAAGTTGTCTTGGCATTTTGGGTTTGGGATGCTCACTCATAATTGAGGACAAAGGAGACGGCAATACGAGCCCCGTTGGGCCACTTCGGGTCGAAGCCTTCCTCGCCGAAACCCTCAAAGTCCCGAGGGACTTGATATTCTTCTAGGACATGAACCATGTTGATCCGCGGTTGAATTGAGGTGATTGGCAGACAAGAGATGATGCGTGGCCCAGAGAAGTATACTTACCGTCTTATAACGGGACAGCGCTACAGTGCCGCAACTGCCCTATGAGATAGCTGCCACCCTCCGGATGGACCTCCGACATAGTCCATTGAGCTGAACAAAACCATCGGATCATGAATGATAATGGCACATTGTCGGAATCCTGATGTGTCGGTGCACCGATAAGGACCTCCAGCCATCGGAGGTTCCGGTTCCGATGCGGAGCCCTGTGCGGGCGCCCGTATCGGACTCTCCGATAAGCCGATCAACACAGGCTGATTCAACTGATAATCTGGAAGGGATTGATACAAGGATGGAAGATAGGTATTATCATTAGCGATTCAGGTGTCGAAGGAAGCCAAAGGCGAAGCAGTGTATATTACCAAAGGACATACGTCGGCGGTGACAAGGCCACCACCACCAAAGACATTAACTACCACGCTAACCTACACCAGGTGTTGCTTTACACTCGCAATACTTGAAGTTATTAGAAATGTCTGTATTCTCGCTTGATGTCCAAAAGGGCAATCCAGTGAAGGAGGAGACGGTCATTGATCTTTGCAAGAATCTCGGTGTCACCCTCAAAGATGAAGAAAGGGCCGACTATGGACGCCTCCTCGCCATTTTCCACGAGTCAATGACCAGCCTTATGAAGCTGCCAGGTATGAGCTTCCCATCGTCCAAGATTCGCGAGTATAGAGTAGCTAAATATTGAGTAGACTATGTTCCCAGGACTGACGTGGAAAGATTCCCACGCGAGCAAGTTCACTTTCCTCAACCCGATGACAACCCTCTGGGAGCATGGGCATGGCGCTGTCAGATAGTTGATCAGTCAAAGAGAGGGGGCCTTCTCGAGGGGAAGACAATAGCGATCAAGGACAACATCGCGGTCAAGGATGTGCCCATGCTCCTCGGGACCGACTTTCTAAAAGACTACGTCCCTGTAAGTCCTCACTAAGCGCGAGTGCTCAAAGACGCATCCTTGGGGTAAGGAACCCGCGCTAAATATTCCTACAGAACCTCGACGCAACATGTGTCACTCGCCTCTTGGAAGCTGGGGCTGTCATCAAGGGCAAATCCGTGTGCGAGAACATGTGTCACTCGGCAACTTCCTCGTCATCAGCTACAGGACATGTTCACAACCCCTACGCTCCTGGCTACAGCAGTGGCGGCTCGTCCAGCGGATCAGGGGCTCTCGTGGCAAACTGCGACGTTGATATGGCCCTCGGAGCTGACCAAGGCGGCTCGGTCCGCGTTCCAGCTGGCTGGTGCGGTATCTACGGCCTCAAACCGACCTTTGGGCTCGTGCCATATACTGGCTGTGGGTCTAATGAACCGACAAATGATCACGTCGGTCCGATGACGAGGACGCTGCTCGACAATGCTCTCATGCTACAGGTCGTCGCTGGCAACGACAACATAGACGATAGATCATTCGCAGCGCCTTCACCGGCTGATGTACCCAAGTATCACGAAGAGCTCTTGAGCCTCAACAACCCCAAGGACCTCAACGGCGTGAGAGTTGGCGTTCTCACGGAGGCCATGGACCAGCCTTCTGTGGAACCACGGGTGAAAGCATGTGTTGAGGCCGCAATCCAAGGGTTGCGTGAGCTCGGCGCAGAGGTTGAGGACGTGTCTATTCCGCTCCACAAACATGGCGCTTCTATCTGGACGGCTGTGAGCAAGACGGGAGGTTATCTCGCCAAGCGCAATCTGAACTTTGGTCGTCGAGGGCACGTCATGACCGATCTGACTGCGCACTTTGAGGAACTCACGCAAGACCAATGGGACAAGGGCTACGTTTCCACCAAGAATATCTACTTGAACGGTCTGTACGCTCAGAAGAATCTCCCTGGTCTACTTGGTAAGGCGACGAACCTCAGTCGGCAGCTGCGTGACGAGTACGATGCAGCACTAGAAAGGTTCGATGCCTTGATCGCGCCGAATCTACCGTACATCGCCAATTCACACACTCCTTACGAGGCGACTGGACTGGAAAAGATCGCCAAACAGGTTGGTCTGACAGCCAACACGGCACCGTTCGATCAGTCAGGTCATCCGGTGCTGGCAATGCCCATTGGTATGCTTCCCATTGAGGAGGGGCCATTGAAGGGCTCGGGGGTCAAGTTGCCAGTCAGCATGCAGGTGATCGGCAAGTGGTGGCATGAAAGCGATGTGTATCGGGTGGCATATGCTTGGAGCGAGGGGTTTGACTGGAAAACGAGATGATTGCAAAGACGCCCACGTTCTGAGCGGGATCAGTTAAGTCCATCGTGATGAATGCAATTCCACAAGGAGGTGAAGGCCCCAATTAGATTTATTAGTATTCATGGCAAACCCAGAAAATAGGAATCATCAAAATAAGTGACTTGGCTGGCAAATCCCGTGTGTTCACAGCCTGGGGTATAGTCGTGGGTTAAGACTAAGGCTGATGTTGAGACATACACACAACCTTCTGAATTACATCCCTAAAAAGCCACGATGAGACAAACGGTATTTCTCTACTTGCCAGCAGTTTCTATATCCAGGATTAACAATAGACATCACACGTGGCCGAGGCCTTAAGTAGACTCGCCTGGTCCTGTCAGAGTATCGTCCTAGATACTGACCCCTGTCCCTATCTGCGACGATGCAAGGGCAACTAATTTTGGCACCAGGGAGCAGGGTCCTGCAGCGGCGATTCTTGCGCAGGAACGAGAGAGAAGAGAATCACGTCAAGCAAATAGGACTACGCCGTGTAGTTTTCCGTCTTCACAGAGGCACCATGACAGACAGGACTGCCGCAGACTCGTTACAGACACAAGAGGACGAGTCTGGGGATTGGCCGCGTCCGTCTTACCAACGTCACGATCGCATTCGCGGCGTCGATTTCCTGATTCGGCAATTCAATTTCCCATCCTCAAGTGAGACGGATCGAGAGGCCCAGTGAACAAGGTAACAAGGTCGCGATCCTAGTTCACTGTGACTGAGGCTGAGTCGTTTGGCAAGGATACGACGCTAATGAGGACTTTGAGGTTATCCATGGTTCCTCTTCCTTCTCTATTATTACCATCTGAGACCTTCTCCCGCTTTGATTCTTCGATAGATCGCAATCGCCCTTCTCCAAGACATCGAGATTCTGACAAGGCAAGCTTCTGGAGAGCGCACAATGCTGCCCTTCAAGTCGACAGGTACCACCACGCTTACAGCTCTTGGCATACTCCTCGGTACCGCCTCTCATGTCGTATATGCCCAATCCACGTCATCCGGATCCGACGAGTCGAACGACTGTTCTATCTTGAATAACGTACAATTCTACTATTACGGTGTCCCGACCAACAACAACGGGACCGCGGTCGCATATGCCTGCGGAGACAGTCAACACAGCGCCGGAGGCAACGGTACACTCGAAGCCCCTCTGACAATTGCGGCGGACACGGACAGCGGAGAGTTCAAACAGTGCGAGGTCTTGTACTCCCCGACGCTGAGAAAATATCTTCAGGTTAAAGATCCGTGCCTGGATTGCGGTCGGGACGGGATCAATGTATGGTTGGGTGGCGATGAAGAGGACGACGAGGGACAGGCGCAGTGCAATGCTGAGATTGCTACCTCGGAAGGTGTGCTGATCCAGAATCCTGCAGAATCATACCAGGTTGCTTGTAAGTAGTGCTCTTTTGTTTCCTCTTCACTGAATCATATGCCAGGACCCGAGCAAGAGTATCGAGGGTGAGCATCATCGGCTGCGAATATATCTGAGGCTAACGCGTTGCAACAACTCGACAGCTGATCCTATCTGGGTTGACTCGACATGTCATAAGGACAATATCTACAAAGGTGCCAAGGGAGAATGCATAGAAGACACAGAAACAAGCACAACTCCAGCAGCAGCCTCGAGCACAAGCGCATCTAGTACAAACGCAGGAGGATCCGAAACCTCGAGCACAAGCTCATCTACTACAAGCGCAGCAGCATCCGAAACCTCGACTTCATCTTCACAAGACTCAACGTCTGAAGGCGATACTACATCGGACCAATTATCAGCTGGTGCCATCGCCGGCATTGTGATCGGGTCAATCGGTGCAATGGCACTCATCGCTATAGCCGTGCTGTTGTGGCGACGACGCTCCAGGGACGGCCATCACGGCGAGGAGAAGGGACCCTTGTACCACGAGATGCCGGCGAACACTCATCATGAGTCGCAAGAGTTGGACTCAAGCGCCCTAGGGTTCGCGATGGGCATGGCGAAGACTTCGGAACATCATACTTCAAGATACGACCCTGTCGAACTGCCTGCGAATGAACAACATTTCGCAAGCGACCTGATATCACCACTGTCTCCGGAGCGCATATCACAAGTTTAATGTAACTAGGACAGTCTACAGATGACTTGACATTTCTGCTACATTATACGGGAGGCTAGCCCTCACAATTGGAAACAGTCAGCCCATTTGCTGTGCTCATTTGCCTGTAGCTGACCAAACATCGTCTGCGGCGAACTCATACTGACGAATATTCATTTTGACTCGTAAATAGTCTTGGGATACTCTTTGGAGACTACCATTCAATGTGTTGTCTCTGTCAGAGTGCCGAAGCCTAGAACAGAATCCCCCAGCTGGAGGTTGAGTGCTGGCAGATTGATAGGCAAACATCAAGTCTGTAAACTACGCGCTGGCTTTCTTAATTAATGATCACTGATCGTCAACAAGATCACTAATAATCTAGCTAAAAAAAAAAAAAAAAAAAAAAATCCGATGATGCCTTCTTAGTAGTCTTCTCAATACTACGAATGTTTCCATAATCACGATGAGGGGTTAAGAAGCGTGGTCGGAGTGCTGCAAGGGCAGCCGTAGTACCAACTACAAGATTGCGTGTGAACCAACATAATGCCGTGGACCATTCCGGCTAAAGTATCTATGCATGCAGTGTGATTTAAAGAGTTGTTACCTGCATTCATCGCCGTCGTCTGTGACCTAATCACGATGGTACTCATTGGTGAATGCACCGCATCTTCCCAATAGAGGTCTTGATGCTCCCCATCGACACCTGTAGAAGCAGCACCTCGAAGATCAAATCGGTCGGGTAGTCTGACGGAGGAGACGGCTCATCGGACCGGCGATATGTACATTACAGTGGGATTGCCTGGTCCAGACGTGGCGCGCTTACATCAGGGCGGGAATCTGTGCAATGACTTTGCCTCTTCTGTCAGTCGACTGGGTTTTGGAATCGCCCAGGATGAGGGTAGGGCACTACTCGTTTGTATATAGTAGGTGGACCTGGCTGTCTGTGTGATGAGAACGAACCCTTCTTCCAATAGTAGACGAATAAGATTGGAACTCCATCGCTTCTACAATACGTTACTATGAGACTCTTGTCATTGTTTCTGGGCACGACCCTTGCAGTATGCGCTGTTTCTGCAAAAGTCAAAGTCAGTGAGTACACTGAACGCCACCCTGAGGACAATATGAGGTCCTCTCTTACGAAGAATACAGTGTTTCTCGGAGACTCTGAGACGAACATCACTTGCTGGCGGTCCTTGGTATGGGACCAGATCGAGTCATCCGGCCTAGCCAGCGATGTCGACTTTGTTGGCAGTAACCACGGCCTCAATCCGAATTGCTCCCGATCATCGACCTTCGACTTGGACCATGAGGGTCATACGAGATTCAGGAGCCTGTACGTCTCATCCGACATAACTGTATACATCAAGGGCTGGGTGCAGAGCACGAAGCCGGACATCATCAACATCATGCTGGGCAACGATGACTTCAACTACGGCTTCAGAACCATGGAGGGATTATTGGGCGATTACGAGGTAATCGTTCGAGCTGCTCGCGCTGCCAACCCCCAAATCAAGATCATCGTAAGTAAAGAAGCCTCCAAGCTTAGACAATAGACCAAGAACACCTCAGCAAAACTGACACGACTCTGGATTTCAAGCTCAACAAGGTCATCCCCGTGTTCTGGGAGGGCACCACACTGCCGAGGCTCAACGCGGCTATACCTGGCTGGGCTGAGGAGCGGACGACGGCGCAATCGCCCATCACCATCGCCGACTGCTCACGCGACAGCGGTTTCACGAACGATATGTTGCAGAAGGATCTTATACATCCGAACGAGGAGGGCGACAAGTTCATCGCGAAGCAGATTGGGCCAAAGGTTATTCAGGCTGTCGAGGACGTTTTGCGCGGCGTTTGACTGTCATGGTCTTCACTCACGGCGTCCAGAAGAATGATATGAGTGACATGTGAAGTTGTATAGTAGTACCTGCAGACTATTACAACTCCATTTGTCCATATATAAGTACAAGCTGTTCCCATGAAATATGATCACCGTAAATCAACTTAGCCACCAAGCGGGCATCCCAAAGCGCACGGTGAGGGAAGCTGTATGTACACCGGTGTGTAATCTCAGCGCGCTTAGAACCTATGACTTGTGAGAGAAAGGGGCCGAGATCTCCTTCAGCTTCTTTACTGGCCACCTCTAGGTGCTGCAGATGCTCAATGACGAGTTGCCTGAAACGTATGATCTTTTGGTTGTTCTCATCTGCACCAGCGGGAAATGTCACGAATTCTGGAGACACCGCCAAGCGCTCCATTGGAACAGTCTGTGCTTCGCTCCAGTCAATGACGCCAACCAAGTTGTACTCTTCGTCGAAGAGCAGGTTCCCATGGTGCAAGTCAAGATGGCAGAGAGGAAAGGGGCCACGAAGCCGGGACTCGACCACAATGTGGCTTACTGCAATTTTGAGTACCCAACATGCGGTCAACCATTCCTCGTCACCGGTGTGATGCTCCAGAGCCTGCGTGTTTGCTTCCTGGCGATGTTGATAGAACCACTCAGGGGAGGTTCCAGGCGCTGATGCTTCTGGTGCTGCAGCACCAGAGTCCAAGGGCAGGATCTCGACCACGTTCTTGTCACTATCGTTGCGCCAGAGCCGCCCCAGGCGATCAAATGTGAGACAAGAAAGCTGGAACATGGCATCCGCTAGTTGTGTCGCTACTTTTGGCAGATGTTCAGGCGGCACATGCAAGGCGACCGGTCCTCCGAGAACCCGACCGGGCAGGGATTCCATGAGAAGATAAGGGCGCCCGATCTCATTGTCCCGTGCAATGTTGTACGTAAACACTTTGGGAATCGGGATTGTAGTTCTTTCTCTGGCTATTCCCATTGTTGCGATCTCGCTCTGTAAATTGACGCTATTGTCAGGGACTTCGGAGGGATCCACGGAGACGTGCTGTATCCTCGCAACCCAGTAGACGGAATCTGAGAACGCGACCTCGAGGACGATGTTGTTCCAGCCGTGTGTGAAGACGGATGGATCGATAGCGCAGGTTGTCCCGGGCTCTACCGTCGTGTCCTGCATAAGACGCGCTTTAAGTGCGACATCTTCCAGCTTGCGCAAGTCGATAGAAGTGAGGGCATCCTGTATCTGGTCACGAAGAGCACCGGGTTCCAGTGCGCGCAGTCCCAGCCACGCAGTGCCTGGTCGCTTGGTCGACATGGCGTTTCTGTGGGAGGGTCTCAGCACTGGCGGCGGACTTTATGATTGGATTTATGTGAGATCCTGTCCGGGACAGATCACGAATGGCCTGAGGCCAGGATAAGTGCATTGTTAGAGTCGAGAAGCTGCCTTCCAACAGCGGTGACTCAACCTGGACTTCAACCTTTCGTTCAACGCCCAGCAAGTCGAATTGCCTCGTGGCTTATCTTGCTATTTGAATCGCTCTCACAATGTGAAGTACTAGTATGTTTACAATCACATCACTGCCTACAGGTAATGTGTCTTTGAGCCTGTTCTCTGGTCTCGGTCACCTATGCCAGCTTCAGGGTGTACTTGGAGCACATAGAAGAAGTGTGTATTCGTGTTCGAATCCAAATAGGTATCTCTATAAACCAGGCCGTCTCTGCATTTCATGATTTCGCAGAGACGGCTCGCTCGGCATTCAAGTCATCACTGGGTGTCTCCGTATGTCCTGATTCCGGGTCGTTGCCTGACACCCGCCTGGGGTCATCGAAGCCACGCACACCATCGAGGACTCCAGTCCGCTGGGCGGATCTGTCCATCTGTTCCAACAGAGTGGACAAGCTCGACTGCTGTCGAGTCCCCTTCTTCCGTCGCACGCCACTGGGCAGTGTAGCCGTGTTCTGGGTGGTCCGTTCTGTGCCGGACAATCGGATGGCGGAAACATCGTCATATGAACCATAGTCATCGCTTCCTAACATGCAAGACGGGAAGACCTTGAGCACGATGGGACGAAGCATTGGGAGGGAACCTGAGGCAAGACGCATCATCAGTCATGAACACGAGGTTGAGGGAGAGACAAGAACAAAGTAGAGCAAAGCAAGACAAAACAGGGCAAAACAAAGCATGAGACTCGGCATACCGGAGAAGATGGCCATGTTCACCTCGACAGCAGCCCAGTACCAGTTGCGCGCGGCTGCTGGCGGCAGCTCACTTGCATCGGTCGCCTTCACCGTGATGGACTCTACAAGCACAAACACGGATGCGACGCATACCCTTTTATCACATCAACACATTAGAGGACATTGCTTTGCGGAGCGACAAGTGCAGCAGCAACAGATCAACACGTCACCCGGACAGTGGCAACTCACACAATACCAGACGAGAACAGACCAACGACGCCCAGCTTCTTGCTCCTGGTCAGGTGCATCTTGAAGATTGGGAACGTGGGCAAGATCAGAATGATGAGGTCGAGGATGCAGTGGACGAGAACACTGCTGAAGAAGAACATGGACTGGTCAATGGCGCAGGACCCGTCGATGTCCTTGTCCCATATGTAGCGAACAGGCAGGCACTGAAGGATGGTCAAGCAGGTGCGAATGATGATCCAGAGCACAGTCACCACGAGCAGAACTTGGATGGGGATCCGGATCATGGTGAACTGGAAGATGCGCCAGTAGAAGGTGAGGAAGGAGATCTTGGAGGCGGCGATGGACGAGGCGTAGCTGAGGGAGCCGATCCACAGGTTGAGGCGCGCTCTCTCTATCCTGCGCTCGGCTCGTTCGGGGTCGGTAGACGAGTCGTCGATGTCGGATCCAAGGCCATAGTTGATTGTTGCTGGGACGTTTATCAGCCAGGGGGTTCATTCACAGGAGAGGCGAGAGGCGGTCAAGAGGTGGGCTTCCGTACAGTTGAGGACAACAGAACAATACACCGTTGCGCAAACCTGCAGCGAACAATGTAAGTTGTCTGTCTGATCCTATTGCGATCTGTCATCCGAGTCAAGATAAAGACAAGAATGACAATTTGTCCCGACGTACAAAGGCGATGACCGCAAAGTAGTCATCGAACCAGTACCGCTGCTTGGTCATGCGTCGCGCCGCCAATCGACAGCCGAGCGCGACCGCAGCAACGGCAAAGGTGATGGAGATGGACGCATAGACGTCAGGCTGGTATCCAGCCATGCGAGCGATTGGCGATCAAAATAGTCGAGATTGCAGCGTGGGCAAGCGCAGAATTGACCTGCCGCCCGAGAATGACGCAGTCGTCGGTGAAGATGATGAAAGGAAGAGAGAGACAGATAGCCAGACTAGACAAGATCAAGAAGGAATCCCGCCTGCTCTCTATTCTCTACTCTACTCTACGCTACGAGGGGGAGAGACAGAGCCTAGCAAGGCTGCCTGCCTGCAGTCTGCTGCTGTGCCGTTCATCCAGGATCCACAAATTGCCGCGGATTCAAGACAATTGAGAGGCTGGAACGGCGAGAGCTGAAGGATTCGGGTGCGGGTGCGGGTGCGGGTCAGCATCATCGCCAAGAGGCAACTGGGCAAATGGGCAGATGGGCAGATGGGCCGGATGCGGGGGGGGTTTTGGGTTGCCAGTCGCCGCCAGGTTGCCTTGCGGTTTCGTTTCTGCTGCTAAGGAGTGACAGTCGATAGTAGTTGGTTGTAGTTGTCAGCCTGCATAAGACAAGCGTAAGCAAATGTAACATGAGTGGCTATACACTTGGCTTCATCGACTTGGAACAGAGTAGAGAGAGCATCATCCATGTTGATCTGCAAGGATGTGAGGCTAGGGGGGTTGTACCGTCGAGTCCTAGGGCATTGTGAGTGAGTTGTCACTCGGTCGCCTTATGACAGATCTGCCGAGTCCAGACTAAAGACGGGATGCTAATCATGAAGAGACATTTACTCCGTGCAGAGTACATTCCATTGGACTCAGTCCCACATAGTCGTCATGACTCGTAGACTCCAAGACAGAACCGAAAGTAGAAGTAGAAGTCATCAAGGCAACACAGCGCAAGTGCTCTGAATCCGACTAACCGATGATGCTCAACACCGCGGTGCGACAGGATTGAGTGTTTCACCAAGGCACAATTGATCAATCATCACTTACTAGATACTACTAGTAAAATACAAAGAGCACTCACGACTCAGGTCACATCAGGTCACATCAAGTGGCTTCGGGTCCAGTTCCGACAGGTCGGTCCACTGAACTGCAGTACAAATCCCACTCACAATGTGCTGCTTCAAGGCTAGGTACCTACCGTCTTACAGCAGCTCCTCGGATCAGATGCGGGAGAGTCAACTACCTGGTCTGTGAATCTCCCTAACAAATCCTGCCAGACATCCATTGAGTGCAAATACAGTAAACGGCATGAGTTTTCTTGTTTTGACCAGTGGAAACATGATACAAGTTGATCTCAGCAAGTTGCGGCACACTGGAAGGAGGGCACCAGATTCAATGGCCAGCCATTGTGGGCAGCCCCCATGATTCTCGAAAAGAGACGATATCAGGTTCCTACAATTTCATTCAACCATCATTGCCCGTTCTAGTGCTGGCGATGGCCACTACAAGATACTTGTTGGCTGTAAGTATAGTCTTCCATTCGTAGTACCCCAGTCGGTCAGATAATCATGTCACACCATTACGCGTATCACCATCAGACGAGTCTTGGCCAACAGCAACCAGCTACCCAGAGGTCTTACAGCAAGTCCAAGCCTATAATACTTTATGAATACTTCCAATGGAAACAGAAGAGGAGTCAAAGTGATCTGTCTGTGCACCCAACAGCGCTCGGTCCAGTCTTTGGGCAAGGTGCTGCATAGTGAGGACTGACACATGGAGTCCCGGAAACTGGGAGACTATATTGCTTTTTAAACTGATACGAATCCATCGGATCGTTTCTGGTCGTTCGAGGAACCCGGGACTAGCCACCATCTTGCCAGGAGGATCTGGTCCCTATCAACAAACACGAACAAACGATTCACCCAAGTAATTGAGATCCCAAGTAACATTATCGAACGCTGACAGGCGAAACACGTGTTAACCCATGATCGTCCTCACCCCTAGTACTCCATCCGGTCGTCGCACTGCAGAGACACATTGAACCGCTCTTCACCATTCCACACTCTTCTTCCATCATTCGCCTCCGCCACAATCTCTCTCAACTCGCTCATCATCCCTCCCGGTCCACTTGCAACGACTGTCGTAGAGCCCTGGGTTGTTTCATTCAAGAACCTCTGCAGGATCGGTCGCATGGCTGGGTGGCCCGTTCGCTCTGCGGTCTCAGTTGCTGCACCGCGTCGAATGGTCAGGATACCAGCTTCACTGCCCAGCTTCTCCTCTGCCTTCGTGTCCCCTGGTAGCTTCTCTTGAGAAGACGTAGTTCCCGACTCGGAGACGTCAACCTCAGCATTTGAGTCGCGGGTTGTGAAGATGTGGATCTTGAGGTTCTCGCCAACTGCCGAAGCTGAGAGCTCGTCAAGCTCCGGACGTATCCATTCCACGTCAGAGCGGTGTCTGACTAGCCAGACGAGCTCAATCTTGCGTTGTCCTAGACTCTCTTGTCTTGCTACCTTGAGAACAAGCGGAAGGACATACGTGATCCCAGTACCGCCGGCCACACAAAGGATGTTCTCATCGGTGCTGTGCGACCTCTCTAGTGACTCTCCATAGGGCCCTGTCAAGATGACAGGCGTTGTGCAAGTCTCAGCAGAATGATCTCTCTTCTTGAGGACCTCGGCGATTTTACGCGTCTCGCCGCTCTTCGCGCGGAAGAGGTATGAGTGGTCTGTCGTATTGTTGATGTACTTTGGTGCGTTAAGTGGTGTAAAAGGGTGCGATTGCCAGATGCTCCCTTCGGTGAAACAAAGATAAAAATGCTGTCCAATATTCCAGGGTTTATGTGGATGACTGAAGTCAAGTCTCACCACATCTCCATCCGTAGGATTGGGAAACACGGTGAAGCTGGCGTTTGCTGCGTGAAAGAGACCCCGGTTGTCACCTTTGCCGCCTCGTCTATGGAGCAGCCACGTTCTTCCCAATCGAATAAATCGGTCAAGGAACCAGAGAGCAATGGCAGGTGTCAGGAAGCAATGCAGCTTGTCCCAGTGAGCGATGCAGGCGCCTATGTAGACCATGGCGAGGACATAATGGCTCTTGCGGAAGAACTCATAGCCTGTACGTCGAATGACGAAAGGAAGGCTGAAGATGTACAGCAACAAGATCAGGCCCATTGCCACGATACCCCAGATTATGTAAAGCTCTCGGAAGAATTTATTTCTGACCTTCGGCTGGGGTTGGTACAGTCTGGTCTGGACAATGGTCCATGTGATGGTGTGTAGCAAACCCTGCACGAGAATGATATAGCCCAGCCAACGGTGAAGGAAGTTGAAGTGCTGGTACGGGATTCCCGTGATGACGCTGAGGAGTGACTCTCTACTCGCAAGCATGACAGAGAGCGGAGTCAGAGCATAGGCTATGACGCCAATGCGATTCGACCATGGGCCCAGTGTCGTGCGCGTGTTGTAGACGCCGGGCATGTCTTTCACCGGTGTGATCCAGGTGCTGTATACCATGCCGATGAAGGTCCAGATCGTGAGGTAACCACATATGATAGCCAGGATCAACACCTGTAGCCTCGTTGTTCGACCGAAGACGACTCGCAGAGCGTCGGGTAGGAGGTATCGCCGACTCGTCGCCGCGAAAGCATTGCTCAGTCTTCCTATCCTCGAAGTATTTGTCCTCAATGGTACGATCCGACAAGCACCCCAGCCTGCAAGGACGGCAACGATGGTAAGCCAGATGATGCCGACGTAGATGAGACCCCGATCGTGCGAGGCATAGGCGTTATCGAGATAGTCGCACGAGCCAGGATCGTTTAGGCAGGGTACTTGTCGCTGGGCGTATCCCCAATGCTTCTCGGTGGTGGTATTGAGGCTGTGGTCCTGTATATGCCTCTTCATCAGGCCTGAAGCCTGTATGAGCAGACCTTCCATGATGGCTTGTGTCTCTGCAGATCAAAATAAGGTATGTGAAAGGAAGCTTGAGAGTCGAAATCGAATGGAAGAGATGGGAAATTATATTGTTACTACTTATTAAGGCTGGCTCCCGTGCTTCCACCAGGGCCCGCCTCGCAATCAAGATCCTAGGAGTGTCGATCTGTCCAACTATGGCATTATCTGACAAGAACCCCATGCAATGGTACGACTTGGCTTATACGCAAACGAAACAAGCGCGACTCATCTCATACTCGATACGGATCAAGAAGCGGTGCGAGGCGCCCTCCAATGTACTCGGTGGTGGGGATTCCTAGATCGCGGACTAGGAACGAGGCCGTTTGAGCACGTTTTCCCATCCTCCTGAGTTTGCGTGGAGTAATACTCGACATGCCATTGGTCTCTGAATCTACTCATTCTGCAAACGTCGCTCATTTCTAAAGCCCTCAACAAGGATAATACAACGTAGCTGCGGGTGAACGGCGCCGGGATGCGCAGCGCAAAGCTTGTCGTAGTCTCGGTGGAAGAGGCCAACTGTCGAGACTCTCTGCCATGCATTTGATGCGTAAGACCAAGAATTAATTGATCGCGACACTTCAAGACACGCGTCTGACTGTAATGGAAAGTCACATCTTGCTTGCTGGTTCCAGACCTGAAGCTCACTTGGCTTGAGTTGGCACTGACTACTGTTGAAACTTGCTCTTCACAATCAACTGTACTTCGCAAGGCACGCGATCAAAGGCTGATATGTACAAGAGAGTTCTAACAGCTTAAAACCCTCAGAAAGAGGGCGCAACCAGAAGGACCCTGATGGCCGCATTCGTCAGTAGTCTGTGCTTTCGCTCCATCACCACCACAGAATGTCTCAGACCCTCAAGAAGACTTGCTCTTGCTCTTGCAGGGCAGCTTGTAAGTCGAGTCCAGCTCACCCCATTTGATCTTACTGAAGATGACCGCCGTATCAGGCTGCACAGACTCAATGTTCGACGGGGCGCCCTCACCGTCCAGACAAGGACCAACACCGTCAGTCAGTCCGTCCAGCCAGGTCATGTTGCCGCCCACATCCCACCAGATGCTCAGTGCAAGAACCATACCGCGCGCCATAGCATCTCCCATGGCGGTCGCGGCACCGAGATCGTTGTACCGCTCCGCGTTGCGCACCTGGCAGAACTCATCATCGATCCAGTTCTGGCCACCGAGCTCCTCCTCGTTCTCCTCGAGGTTGTACGCGGCCTGGGGGATCTTCTTGCCGTCCTGGATGTAGAATCGGCGGTACTCCTTCAGCTTGCCGTTGTCGTCGGCCGGGAACTGGGTCACGACGGTGAAGGGTCGAGAAGTATCGACCTTGAACTCGTCGTCAGGGCCGTAGAAGTCGGGGTTTCCGAGCTGGTACGCGTTGTAGCCGCAGCCCCATTTGTCGCAGATACCGCTCCATTCACAGGCTTCGCCCTCGCACTCGACGAGACCAGTCTGGTTGCAGGGATGGGGGACGAGGGTGTTGGCACGGGCGTTGGCCTCCCAGATGTCCATCTCGTTGCAGCACGAGCCGTACCCTTCGAGGTTGGGCTATGATGAAGTCAGCCTTGTTCCAACTGAGTCCCATAGGGTTCGCCTTACCTCGCCATTGATGAAGGGGGTGGTGTAGCATTGAGCGTCACAGTATCCAGTTCCGTGGTAAGCTCCAGCCTCGTTCAGCTCGCTCTTACCACCGTCGGCGGCCATCTCAGACAGATACAAAGCGCCGTTCATGCCGCAAGGAAGCTTAGAGACATCAACATCGAAGCTGAACTCGCCGCCCGTGAGCTGTAGCATCTCGTACTCCTGTGCATCCTCCTTCAAGAGGTATACACGAGGAGTAAGCAGGGTACCGTTGGGTGCCAGCTGCTCCAGCAAGAGGGCATCACCATCAGTCTCGACACCGAACTTGGAGTAGTCGGCAATGCCAGCTTGCTTGCAGTTTGACTGGCAGGACTCGATATCCGGGCAGGCCGTAGCGTTCGGAGTCTCGCCCCAGGCGCCGCAGTCGTACTCGGGTGCGTCGACTTGGTAGATGGGGTGGTAGAGCGAGTCCAGAACGATCTTGTTCGTCTGCTTCACACAGCCTCCCTTCTTAGTGCACTGCCAGGTCGTGATCTTTGGGTGCACTTCTGGCGAGCCATCTGGAGTCTGGGCAGAGGCAAGGCCGAGCAGAAGGGCCCCGACAAGGGAGCTGGTTCGCATCATCTTTGACAACGTTGATGTATGTCGTCCAGATAAAGTTGTGATGCGGTAACTGAGGGCTGCATGTTCTCACATTGCACAGGTACATCACGCCTTATATAGATCCAGCCAATCTGTCTGCCTTTGTCGACAACCAGTGGCACATCTCGAGAATTAGAGCCATCTTCCGCGACTTCTTTGCGACTGGAACAGGCGTCCCCTCGCCAAGGCGTTTGTCAGGGCCGAAAGCCACGATCTGGAACGAATACTTTGAACTTCGCGCCAATCAAGAGACAAGAAGACAGGCTCATGCCAATGTTTGCCAAGTGAGTTGGGTCCATGTTCAAAGTGAATGAGCGAGCTTTCTTCGACGGAGCAGGGATCTTGTCCTGCGTGGCTGTTGGGGATAAATGACATCGTCAGCCTGGTAAAATCATGAGCTGCAAGGTCCCAACCCCGCAGGGAATTGGAGAAGAGGAGCAAGAAAGAGAGCCAAGACGCGAGTCCTTTTTTTTCCTGTATGCATGGGTTCTGCAGTGTTGCCGAATAGGGCGATTCGGAACATCATCATCCTTGGACTAGGGACGGTGGATCAAGAAGAGTCTTGGTCCTCATCCGTAGCGGTACAGAACAGACTTGTTGCTCTCGAGCTGAATAGAAGCTGATTATCATTCACTTCTCATAGTGGGAAGATGTTCACTAGAAGATTTGCAGCCTCAACAGAAGTGCTTCCTCCAATTTGTCGCCCCCTACCTGTCATGCAACACTACATTATACTGACGCAGCCCCAAGATGAACATGGCGATACCCCTGGTCAGTGTCGCTGTTGATGCTACGCTACTGGGCCGATCGGGCCGGGAGGATGCCCGAGCTGTGAGTTTATCTTTACCTTAGAAACAAGCTTAAACAGGGAACTTCGTTCCTCTCCCGGTAGACTCGAATAGGCGAGCTCCTCTTCCCCGCGTCCTGGCAGGGGGGTGGAGCTGTGCTTAAGCGAACAAGCCTCCAGGATCAACGGTCCGCCAGCTTCCTCCTCCCGATCTGGCTCGAAGGAGGTGTGGGATATTGGCAGGCAAACGTGAAGATGGGAGGCCTGTCGCACGAGAGGAAGTGAACGCCCGGGGGGATATCGCAACAGACTTAGTGGCTTTGACTCTCCACTTCGACGCGTTGCTAAAGCCCTGTGCTATCCGTAGTATACAGACCTCTAGTCGGTAGTAGTTGGAACAGATTTACGAAGCAGTCGGTCCTTTGGGCATTAAGCGGTTCTTCAATAGCAAAGTATCTGATCTGAGGAATGCGGAGAGGGGCTTTGAGTATCCAGCTAGCCAGAGGAACTTCGGCAAGGTATGGACCATGAGTCCATGGTCAATAGCGCCGTCATTGACTTGGCGACAGCAACTTGTAGCGTCTCTTATTAGACACCATAGACTACCGTGATATTCTCCACACACAGATGAGGTATCAGCATGAAATAGTACAATTGAGGAGAGTAATGTGGCAATATATGGCCATCATCTTGTTTCCTGAAACATCTTCTCAATCCATATTGCGGCCATCACCACCATCACCTCAAAGTCCGGCCCCAACTCCCCAGGCATGTTGTCGTGAAAGAACGCCAGAGTAAACCTTTTGTTGAGCGACCATGTCGGCATGCCCAATGCTGCAACCACAGCCGGGGCACCGTGAGTCGATCTTACCAACTCCCACCCAGAGCCGCCCAGGTCCTTCACACTCCCGCGCTTTACGAATCGCCACTCCAGCGACTCTTGAGGACCTCGTGGTCCCAGCGTTCCCCATACTCGGTGATTGGAACTCCACATGCCGCCACTGCATATCTCCAAGTACCAATGAGTCGATGGACCGATCGGAGCCAAGTGCGTGGTGATTGCTACTTTGGGTCCTGCGTCGTCCATGGTGGCCAGCACCGCATCGCTCTCTTTCGGTCCGGCGTGAAGGGTCACACGAGGCTTCTTTGTCAAAGTTGTGCCGTGCGGTATATGAACATAATTGACTGCAGTCCCATCGATGGTCCGTAGGGGAAATGATTGACCGAGCTTCCATGCTCCTTTGGCCATGAGTTTGTCGGGAAAGAGTCGCGATTCTCGGGGGCCCTTCATCATTGCGACTTTGTATGCGATTTGCGCGTTCGATCAGGTTCAATTGAGAATGTTCCTCTTGTCCGGGGAATGTCCTGACAGTTTCAAATAAGGGCTGTTGTGATCATCGCCTTTGGCTGGCCAGCTTCTCAATCATCAGAGTCGAGACCTGCGATGCCTTTTTATGTCCACGCTTGATCTCTGACCGACGTCATGGCATGTGGCACAGCAGCAATCCCATTCGCGTTGACTCTTCGCATCCTAAAGTCCAAGATCTCGGACTTTCTATGTTGAGAACTAAGCCATCTTCATGGAGCTAGAATGTTGATGGTGCTTATGGTCAGTTGGCAGGGCGAATCACGGGTCCGGGTGGTAGATTTCCGAGATTTCCGTAGGAGCAATGGGGTTTGCCACCGCGAACAAGCCACCTTAGGCTTATGCCGCCTTTCCTGAAGAGTTGATTATCTTGCAGTGTGCCTTGGGGTTAATCAATAGATGGAACTAGGCGATCCAAGTCAAGCCCTACGCACCCATTACATGCGTTCTACCTATCACAAGGCTTTCACGATGGTGCTGCTGAGTACATCACGTTCTGGTCTGCCTCGTTCTCAGCTTGCCTGCTGTAGATGAGAAGTCGCACCATCCGAATTGTCTCACCCTACTCAGCGCCTCACCAACGTCAACATGAAAAGCAGCGATAGCCTTGGCTAGCCATTAGATGCAAGTCAAGACCGGCGGACCGGTGACCTTCTCGGATTCCGGCCCCACAGCCACCGCGCCCGCCGGTCCCGCTGCGGCTCCGTCGCGGCCCCCGACTTTGCCATCAGCGATACAAGAAGTCCTTCCTCAGAACTTCACTGTTCTCTATGGCTTTTGGAACGCTTCGGCGTCAATCTAGCAGATTAAACCTCGTATGCATGTGTTCAAATGGTCGCGTTGCACAGCCCTCCGGTCGCACTTCTTAGTGACAAGCAGTCACCTTGGCCCCCGCTAACCGCTTCTCTTCCTCCAACCCTGAACCACAACGTCACTGCTCGGCGAGATCCATTTTCTCCCTTCACAATTTGTTCTTTCGTCAATGATCATTCCAAATTGACCGTCAGCATGGATCATGTTGTAGCAAATGCTCCCGCCACTAGGTTATCGGCGGATATCCTCGCTACCATTTTCGAGGTTGCCCACTCACCGCTGGACATGATCTGTTTCGCTCAAACCTGCAAGACCATCTTCCACCTCATCCAACCCTCTTTCCAGCGCCACCGAGAGGCCTCTGAGACTTTCCGCTATGCCTCAGACCGCGATCCCAAGATCCTTATGAAACTGGTCCGCGCTCTTGTTCTTCGGCGCGATCCGGTGGTTGCGAAATATGTTCGCTCTTTTGATGTTTGGGGAGCTCGCGCGTCTTGGTCTGAATGGCGAAGAATTGATGTCAATCCCAAAGACGGCATCGAATTCGCAGAGGAAGACGTCATCGATGATCGTTTCAGTCCAGGCGAAATCTCACGCTTACTGGCAGCTGCACGATATGTCGTTGGGGATGATGAACTGGATGCTGTTAAGAAAGAACTGGAGAACGGCCATGATGCGATCCTCAAGCTCTTGGTCATTGCCTCCGCGCCACACCTCCAATCTCTCAAATTCATACGACGTCTGGATTCCCGACACAAGAGCTGCAGAGCTTGGCTATTCAAAACCATTCGGCACCAGCTCGCGGCTGAGGCCGCTTCCGAGCTGAAGGCTGAAGGTGAGCCCTCGGCAGCAACTTCAACTTCTACTCATCAGTGGCCCATGGGATTGGCATCCTTGCAAGATCTCGCTGTGGGCGTCGACGCTGGATTTCATAGGGAGAACGGTGAAGGCTTTGACACAGAGCTCTGGGAGGTCGATGCGGAACTACCTGCGTTGATGAGATTGCCGCGACTCTCTTCATTGTACTATAATATCGCATTCTTCCCGGATGACATAGGGCCACTTTGGAGCTGGGATGAGGTCGATTGGGACGACCCCGACGGCGATCTCAAATCATATGAGAACCTCTACTGGAATCGCGTGCTTCCAGACACGCTCCCGCACTCATCAACAGTCGCCCAGATTTACCTCGACAATTATCGTGGCAACTGCACTGGAGATGAGGATCAATATGTGAACCTACTGGCAATGCCCCGTGCTCTGGAGAGCTTCACTGTTCGGTGTCAAGAAGGGGTCCATCCAGAGAGTGTTGATCCCTCGGATTTCCTCTTCTCACTTGGACAACACCAAATGAAGTCCCTCAAGACAATGATGTTCTACAACCCCTTCTATCTCAAGGGAAAAGACTGCCGGGCATACCTACCCGAAGACATCCCTTGGGCACCTCTCACGATGTATTGGCAATCTACTGCCGACGTGGGTCGCATGGCAACATCCTACAGGAAGAAAGCTGATCGGGATGCCGTTATCGAGACCTTTCTGAAATGGCTGGATCATGATCGCCTCGAGGTTTTGCTCCTTGACGACGCGCTTGAAGGGTTTTGCATAGACGATGAATCCCAAGCAACGAGCTACTACGCAGATGCACTCCTAGCACTTCTCCCCATCCTGGCGAAGAAAAGGCTTAAGGCTTTATTCCTCTGCTTCCCTGTGTCACCAGAAGCGGACAATGGTACCGCTGGCTCTCCTAAGTTCGAGAGAGTGGCTGAGATGGCGGCAGAGTACGGAATCGACCTGTACGGGAGCGAGGATTCTGGGGCGAAGAAGCAGCATGTACTGAACTTTCCAATGGCGCCGAAGCAATGGGACATTAGGAGCGGACCAGATTACGGTAAGAGGATTGAGCGAGGCTTTATCCATTGGGATGCGGATGAAGATACATACGTATCGGCGGACGAGGCCAAGGACCGTCTTTGGTGCTATGTCAGTCCTGCGGATGCTTCATAAACTCGGGAGACACCATTGGGTTTGGGACTTAACAACAAGCGAGTATCTTCCATTGTTAAGTCTGTACTACCCGACAAAGCCGCGATTCTCTAAGTGCTTGCCATCAACCTAGCGATGGCAGCTCCATGGGTCCAGTCAGCTGCCCGTCGAGCGCCTTGACGATCGCCTCGCAAACCTGTACGGCAGCGAGACCTTCCTCACCCGAACACAGAGGCTCCTCCAAGCCACGTGCGACTCTAATCATATGCTCAGCTTGGCGCTGCAGAGGAATGCCTTCCTTCAAGCGGATGACCTCCCTGGTCATCGGCACGCCCCAACCAACTTCTTGGCCAACACTGTTGGCGACGTCCTGGCTATACTTCCAGACGATCCCGTCTGGCGCGCTGAGTGTGCCCTCAGTACCAAAGAATCTCGAAGTGTCCAAGCTGCCTTCGGAAGTGTTGGATGCGATTTGCGGGTTCTCCCCAGTTGCGGATTCCCAGCTATACGGACTAGCAACGTTGTCGCTGAGAATCAACGTACCGACGACTCCGTTCTCAAACTCCAGCATGATTGCTGCGCCCTCCTCTGTGAGATCCCCTGATGCTACAACATCCTCACTGGGTGGTGTACGGCGCCGCCTCGTGCTCTTGGCCCATAATCGAACAATGCGGGATCCGACGATGTGCGAGAGGACATCAACATCGTGTACCAGGTTTGTCCATACCGGGCCACCTCCCTTGACTCTTGAAGCCCGCCATGGCGCTTCGGTATAGTACCCGTCGTTCTTCTTGCAAGCCCACAAACTCGTTACTGCAGTGAGTTCCCCCAGCTTGCCTGACTGCACCACATCTTTGGCGGCGACTACACGAGGGTGAAAGCGACGGTGATGACCAACGTGCAGCTTACATCCTTTCTCCCTGGCAAGAGAGATGAGCTTGGTACCCGAGTCCGTTTCAGTGGAAAGAGGCTTCTCAACCAGTATAGCCTTGGGAGATGCTTTCGTGATGATGTCGATGGCGATTGGAACGTGCAGTGCAGAGGGTGTACAGACGTAGTAGAGTTCTGGTTTCGAGTCTGGAGACGGATAGGCGGCAAGTAATTCGTCAATGGAGGTATAGTGGGCGGTGGAAAGAGACTCGGCAAGCTGTCGGCCAGAGTCGAAAGGATCAACAACAGCAACGAGTTCGCAACTATCCGAAGCACGGAGGTAGCCCGAGTGGAGTTTGGCGATGTTTCCACCACCAACGATTACAGTCTTGACTCTGTCAGAAGCCATCGTCACCTCGCGTGTCAGGGTTCTGGTTGAAGTGCCTTGTCAATTGATGTTAAGCCACAGAGTGAGAGGTATGAACGAAGCGACGTAATGAACATATTGCATCACAGCTTGTCAGACGTCGGCATGTGGAACATGACCTTCATCACGGCCCTGCGTCCACAACCGACGTTCAGTTCTATCCCCGCAGCCGGAGAATCAGCGCAACATCCGTGCAATAACGTGGGGAAGCGTCTTGAAGTTGCAGGGCCAACGCAGTTTAACTCTGGGTGATGTGGGGAGATCGTTCCGACAGTCGGAGCGGCTTCGGATCCGGCCGACTGAGAAACTCCTATTCTTGGTGTCTCTTTTCCCAGCCTCTCTTTCTAATTGCAAGACATTCACTTGTGGTGACTGAAGGCTTTGTCATGTTGTATTCTGGTCCAACCTTCTATGTCTGCAGTCGCGGAGGTGTCGCGCAATTCATGGTAGTTCCTCTACCCACCTTACCTTATGCCGATCTAACTAGGTAGGCAGCTGATGGCACCATGACCCTGCATCAAGTCCAGGAGACGGCATCGGCCTTGAGAGGGAGGAAAGAGTGGTTTGGTGTCAAATCTGTATTCAACATCACTGTTTCACATGAAGTTCGGTGTGAGAATGATATGTCTTCCGTGCGGTAGCTAGCCGGGCAAGACATCTTCTCGGTGTCCAGTTGACACATCAGCACAGTCGGGCAAGGGCATCAGCGGCAGGCTTATTGCCCGAGATGACGCCACTTCATGTGGTATCGGCTACCGGATGCGAAGGCGAGATACGGGAGCCTGGGGGTTGTGTGCAACAAGCGAGTGAATTCGATGACCATCGAGGGATCACAGATTCAAGGTGAGCTCAGAGCAACAGCCAACCACGCTTCCATGATCAGGAATGACAAGCAGCCTCGTCAGCCCCTGCTGCATCGCAAAAGTCAGCTCTCATCATGACGACCAGAGACGTCGATCCTGTGGTGCAGCCGGGTCGCTAAGGGCATGACGAAAGTGCAGCGTTGCTCTACCCACAAATATGCCGCTGTATCGAGATGCTGGACAACGCCTGCCACTGGGCAAAGACGCTCGTTTCCGTCAGCAACCACGGTGACCCATAGATTGCGTTGTACAACGATGCGCGAGTGGTGAGTGCAAAACGGGAAGTATGGTGTGTGCTTGTCCTCACT
Organism: Sarocladiaceae sp. R1802; assembly: GCA_023628655.1. Classification (NCBI taxonomy): domain Eukaryota; kingdom Fungi; phylum Ascomycota; class Sordariomycetes; order Hypocreales; family Sarocladiaceae; species Sarocladiaceae sp. R1802. The sequence goes on from JAMAKF010000009.1 coordinate 310,159, forward strand.
ACGCGATAAAGCATAGAATCGCACAGTGCTAAACTTGCCTGGTAATGCATCTACTCTCATGAAGCACATGGTGGCCAATACGACATGGCGACGGCAGCAAGAACGGGAAAGTGATTGATCACGTGTAGGTCCAAGGGACGAGGCAATGGTACTGTAGCCGGGCAAAGGCGCCAGCGAACCAGAAGCCTCTGATCCTGAGAGCTCTCCAGAAATGTCGCGATCGAGAGAACTAGCCTGACGACGGGCGGGAGAAGTGAAACCCGACCGGTCATGCGGGGGAGCTAGTCTCGGAACCACGAGATGTTGCATGGAGGACCCCTAAAGTTCGCGTTGACGTTTGCGCCAAAGGAGAAGATCAGCCATCTAGCCAAAGGGGGAGGTGCGTGTAGCTGATTGCCGAGTACACAACTAACTGCATGACATCTAAAGCCTAGGCAAAAGATGTGGGTATTCAAAATATGCTTCAAAAAGCTTGAGGAAAGTCCCGGGCTGGTGGATTTGAGGCCAGTCAATGTTATCGTTGGGCCTAGGGTGGCGGCAATGATGCAACAAGGTTGGACCCTTCGTGCATGACGCTGCTAGCCCGCAGATGGCTGCATCTTCACTCAGCAAGATATGACGGGACCTTCACATGTGGACCGCTGCGAGGCCAGAAATGACATCTCTACTGGGACGACTAGGCCTTCGCTTCTCTGGGTGGTGTGTGCACAAGATGATCTTCAACGTCGCCGTTCCGATGATGGTGGCGGCCAAGTGAATGTGGAGGGATGATGTCGCAGTCTGGAGATGCACGACGAGGGTCTCGGTACTGCGTCTACCTCATAACGGTGGTACTGCGTCACGCGAAAATACCTATGGCGTCAGAAACGGAGCGCTGGATTGAGGTGAGCGTAACTTGCTGCTGTGGTGGGTGGCCCCTGTGACGGCAGCGGCAAAACTGAAGGAGATGGATGCGACACAAAACTGGAGCCTGCGTTGCCCGAGATGGTGTGTTCTCCGTTTGTTACGCTGGGGCCTTCGAGGTTGAAACGGTGTGAGGGTTGCAACTGGGTTCGCTCGGCAGGGGAGGGCAACGGGCGGCCAGCCAGTGACATCACCGACAGTCACCCCTGCATCCTCTACGAAAGCCACTGGCACCACTGTTCCAGTGGACAAGGTGGGTTCGAATGCGCCCCGGTGAGGTCACCCGCCTGAAGAGAACTGGAGTTTTGTGAGTCGCCTCCAGCTTTCATCCATCACTCACCTGCGACAGGCTTCAGCGGCCTTCTCAGAATCCCCAGAGAAACTGTAGGGGGCTCCGTGTCCGACGTAATGGCTGATGGCCAGGGCTCCGTTTGTTACGTCAATTGCCTGTGGGCGATGCAGTCATTCTGCCTCTTGCCTCCCATCGTCTCATTTCAGTCGCCGCCATGTTGATTGCACTGTCGTCACTGGTAGCCCTCCCTCGCCGCAGTAGGAGAACTGTTGCTCGTCCCCATCGTCGTAATGCCGGGATGTCAAAAATGACGGTGACGTATGTTCATCAGTGCAATCCCTAATGGGATGAGGGAAAAAAACTCGGGGTTAGCCGGAGGGCTTCGCATCAATAGCTCAAGTGCTCGTGCCGAGCAGAGAGGCTGAGCTGGCGAACCCGGCATGGAATTCTTTGGAATGCAGCAAACGGTGCTGCGACTGAGTCGCGGCTGACAGTGCAGAGACGGCCACTAAGCTAGAGGCGGCTGCCCTCCTTCGATGACGGCGTCTCTGTCTTATAGCAGTGGGGCAGTACCGCGACTGGTGCAGGAAAGGCGCAGCAGCCTGACAGGGTCCCCTAAACATGCTAGGGCATGGGCAAACTACAGGGCACATGGCCTGCCAGATGGGCAAAGTCGCAAATTCCCGCCTCTCGCCCACCCAGAATCCCATCTTTTGGCGCACAAATCCCACCACAGTCAGTCTCCACCGGTCTCCCTCGTGCCAACCACTGTGGGGCAGTCAAACATCGCAAACAGTCCCTCACAACAGATTTCATCTCCAGGCCGCTCGCTGAGCGCGTCGCACTGATGGTCCAGGCCCGCCGGGTCCGAGGACGCAAGCACAAGGCTGTAATGGACCCTGGATGGAATCGCATTGCGTTGTCACGTCGTGGCTTTGGCTCTACAACTGGGTAGCTGCCCAAGCGCTAGATGGTCTAGAACGCCTCTCGTGACCCCGACCATGAAATGGTGCGTCCGGGAAACCCGTAGAGTTGCCCATTGCGCACATCAGAAATGCACTTTGCCGGATGGAAGCAGTGAAATTCCATGACATCACTACCTAGACGGCTGCGAGATAGTACTGCAATCTTACAATCTTCCTGGCATGCCGTGCAGTAGTGATTGGATTTGCAATCTCCTTTCCCCCATGCTGCCGTACATCCCGAAGACCCCTCTTCTTCGGCGCCCGACTTCTAATGTCCGCTCCACGAACAAGGATAGACGTGAGAGAACCTTTACCGCCGTCGAATGTTATGCATGGCTAGGGCAGCAGCTCGGCGCAAGAACTGGACACAAGAAAGTCTTACCCCTCTTTTTGGATCTCGCTTTCCCGTGCCTCTGCAGAATGCCCATTGGACACATCATGCTAAGAAATGGAGTCGTAGGCTTGCTTCGTGCCTTTTGGGCGATCTCGCTACGGATTAGGCATAGTGATGGGCCGAGGAACACTGCGAAAGATTACCAACACGCGGTGTATCTCTTGGCCTTCAGATGGGAAGCCCCTCACCGGATTTAGGAAAGTGAGGAACGGGTCGAGTTGGGTATCAGAACGAGACCCCTGGTTCAGTCAAGACCAGCTGGATGCTGACCGAGCAGCAAAGCGGCTGACTGGATTGACGTCGAGGCAAAGAAGTCTACAGCACGGCTGAGCGTGTCTCATAGAAAAAATGGGTTCACCTGGGCCAAGAGAGAAACAGCATCATATCACTGGAGCCATGACATGCTCGCAACCACCATGGCCATCGAGGTCTGACGAGGAGCAGCATCACAGCCTTGCCGCTGGGCGATCAGCAGGGTCCTGCCTGAAGCAGTCAACACGGAGGTCCAACCCCAGATAGAGCAAAGCTCTGAAGCTTTTATGGAGCTTGGCAACTTGTGTAGATCCGAGGGCGAACCTGTGACGATGCAAAACCAACGACTGAAAGCATTGGCGTCAATCCATCAGCTATACTCTAGAAATGACTGCATTTTGGCCTTGGTGTGGGTGTGTCGCTGATCTCTGTTGCTTGGTGTGGTGGGAGGCATCATCGCTACACTACGAAATGCTGGGTGGACCGCCCTCCCCCTGCAGCGTCCTGTGGTCTTGGAAGTCGGTGGTGGCAAAGGACCCTGAAATTCGAGAGGCGACAGGGGTTAGTGCCACCACAAGCTCAAGCCTGGGAGGTTCCCACCCACACCTCTTCCCTCAAGTCTGGCTCGAGGCGGTAACCGGTTACGCCATTGCCTGCAAGAAACGTCCCACCCGCACTACAGCCCGAAGCGGATCACGCGCTGTAGATCCCCTCCTATCCCACTGCCGCTCTGTGCGTCGCTCACTCTCAGTGACTGCCAACGCCGCTCTCCCCCATTCTGGTCCCTCTCCTCGTCCTGTGAGGCTGCCATTGATTATAAAGTCCTGTGATCCCACCTCCTCCGTCCCATCCACTTCTCTTTCGATAAGCACAGCCTTACAATCCAAACAATTTACTCCCTACAATCTTAGAACCCGATCCTCAACAAAGCAGCATATCTGCAATCATCACATCCCTTCCCAAACCACTCAATCACAACTACAACCACCGCCAATATGCCTGCCCGTCAAGACTCTTACAATAACGTCATCCCCAACTCTCCTCCTCCGCCGCAAGATCTCTCAAGCTACGCGCGCTTCATGCATGATCACACCAAGCGACAGATGGAAGCTTCCGGCGCCGTCGCCCCGCGATCCGGTGGCCGCGCTGCCGGCACCACCCACGCCATGACCAATGGTACCTCGCCTACCGATTATTCATAAGTCCTTTGGACAGCCATGGCCACATATGATTGAGTGGGCGGCGGGTTTCGAGATTGATTCTTTCGATCGGAATGATCACATCATATCCGGTCAGGCCTCACGATCCCGGGGACGGATATGACGATATCGGGGCAATGCCCCGGTCATCGCGACGTCGGTGGCGATTATGCCACTGATCCTTCCACTCAACCACAACCACACTGTTTACATTATGACGAGCTATATGACATTGGCGCTGGGTCTGCGACATTTCATGGTCGCAATTAGGGTTTCTGGCGGAGTTTGCAAGCATACGGAGCCTAGTCTTGAGTATGGGGATTTACCATACTTGGCGCATTTGGAGTTTTCAGCCAACCGCACCAGGGTGGATGATATTGTCTTAAGCGAATACAATCTACAACTTAACGAAAAATCATCTTCCATGTGAAAGGGTCCTTGCGTGACTGTTGTTGCAAATGTGTTATCAGCACGGGATTTGCGAAGTGACATGATGGCACTGACCGTCAATATTTAGCTACAGGGGAAGTCATGTACGGAGCCTCGAAGGATGGGTGTCATAACGCGTAAATTCGTGATGGTTGTAGAGCTGTTCAGACTACTTTCTTCTTGATACCCAGCAAAGCTGAATGGTCTTTCTTCTTCTTGACGACACGCTTGAATGTCGGAGCCGGTTCCGAGGACTTTGAGGCTTCAGCTGCTTCCAACTGCCTCGCTGCAATGGCCGATGCTGGCAGCGCAGGCTTCACGAAACCGTCTTCTCCAACTTCTGCCAACGGCGCGCTGTCAGTCCCGAAATCATCTGTTGTGCTGCCGTTCTGGTTTGCTTTCGACCCTGTTGATGAGGCCCTTGCCGCTGCGAATGCTTTTCTGGCGGCTTCGTCGTCTTCCCTTTCCTGCCTCTCCCGCTCTTCGTCTTCCGACCTCACGATCGTGTCGGCGTAGTCCGTCCCATCCTTCTCATTTCTGTTGATCCTCGCGTTTCGATACCTAATCTCGTCCAACGCATCCGCCGCCGCCATCTCTCTCCTGGCGTCCGCGTTCTTCGCCTCCAGGTCTGCCATCGCGTTTGTCTCCTCTTCCCCAGCCGCCTCGGCTTCCTCCCTCTCGAGCCGGTCCAGCCTCTGCTCGTCTGTTTCACCCTCTGTGGCTCTGTTCCTCCAGGGCTCCGCGTTCCGAATCGCGCCACTGACCATGGCGTAGTCGTTGTTCTTGGGGTCAGTGCGGAAGATGATGGGAGCGCTGCAGCGAGTGCACTTGATGTGGAACTGGAAGATCTGCATGTTGAGGTACTTGAGATTCTGGTCGGTCTCTTTGCGCGAGTTGAACTTGCGGCCCTTGTAAATGAATTCACCGCACGTCGTGCACTTCATGGAAAAGGGTGCCATGAGGCGGACTGTCTGGATTCGCGGGCCGGTCTGCTTAGGACCACGCCGGCGCGTGATGTCTCGCGGGTCGAAGTCGGCCGGATAGTACTTTTGGAGGACTTTACGTTCGGACATATTTGCGGCTTCGTCAGGCAACGATGGAAATCGACGGTGATCGGTTTGCTTGCTGTAGAAATGACAGTCGCGACGAGGCACCAGCTCTGGCGATGAACAAAAATGGGTGGGGCCGGTGTCTGGGATTAGATAAACCCCACGCTTAGCCCGTTTTGCCTCAAGGCTGAAGAAGCGACTGCGCGCATCAAACCTACAACACGCCAGTACTCTCAACTTTGACTCGACCTGCCAGATTCACTTGACTATCTTTGTCGCCATAGCCAGTGCCAGTCTCTACAGTGATATAGAACTTCGCTCTCGCAGATATCAAGACTACGCTGCCGCCGCCTACTGCGCAACCATGCCTCGCGCCGAGCCCGGATCCGTCAAGGACATCGCGAACAAGCAGAAGCTCAAGGGTTTGCAACGCCTGCGCTTCTACTGCCAGGTCTGTGAGGTACGTGCAAAATTTTCAATCTTTGTCATTCTCAAGTATCACATGCTAATGGTGCTCTGCTCACAGAAACAATGTCGCGATGCCAACGGTTTCAAGATGCACACCCAATCAGAAAGCCATGTCCGGAAGCTCCTCCTCGTCGGCGAAGATCCCAAGAAATTCTTGAACGACTACAGCAACCAGTTTCTTCGCGACTTCACCCAGCTGCTACGAACAGGCCACGGCGAGAAGAAGATCGGCATCAACAGGTTCTACCAGGAGTACATCGCAAACAAGGAGCACGTGCACATGAACTCAACGAAGTGGTCGTCTCTGACGGAGTTCGCGAAATACTTGGGCAGGGAGGGCATTTGCAGGGTAGAGGAGTCGGATAAGGATGGCTTGACAATCGCGTGGATCGACAACTCGCCGGAAGCCCTTAGGAGACAAGAGGCTCTGAAGAAGAAGGAGGCGCAGGACCAGGGCGACGACGAGCTTGAGCAGCGCATGATCAAAGAGCAAATTAAGCGAGCGCAAGCCAGCACCGATTCGCGAAAGAAGGAGGTTGACGAGGATCCGGAGGATCGAGAGCTCAAGAGACAAGACGGCGAGAAGATCAAGCTCTCATTCGGCGCAAAACCTGCTCCGAAGTCTGACACAGATGCAGCGTCGCCCTCCACGCCTGCGACTGGAGACGAAAGCGCACCAGCTGTTGAGGCTGAACGGCCATCCGATAACGCATCAACAGCAGCAATAACACAACCAAAGCCCGGTGGCTTCGGCGGTGCCATCTCCATGAAGCTCGGGACCAAGCCACCGCAAACGAAGAACGTCTTTGCACAGGCCAAAAAGAATGCTCTTTCATCCGGAGGCTCAAAAAAGCCATCTGCGTTCGGTGAGCCCAAGAAGATGAGCGAGGCGGAGCGTATCATGAAGGAAGAAATGGAAAGGAAGAAGAGGCCAAGGGACTCTGCTGGGTTCGGAATGCCAAACGGCGCAAAGAAGCAGAGGAGTCAATAGTCGGATGTTTGGCATGGTTAATTAGTGTATATCAAATGGTCAGCAGAAGACGGCGAGAGACGAGCATGGCGTTTGGGTGCAACACCAGGATCTTTCATTATTATTTATAGGGGATCAGTGCTTATCACACTTTGGAATTCCATCTTAGCTTTTCATCTGAGCCGTCAAATATCGCCCATATTTTTCGCCTGAACGCCGTATCTTTTGACCGAATGCCATTGCATTGTTGTTTCATGGTTCGTTCTCTTGCTCCGTACCGTCCCTCCTTATCGGATTGTCAGTGACCGCTGCATCATCTGGGTCATTCCCACAGGGGTATACTCACGGAATGTATTGTATCCTCTCATCTTCAAGCGCCGCCCTTACGTCATCGGGCAACTGACCATCCACCTTCGTCGCATACGTGCCGGGGACGTACCCGTCCAAACGCTGGTACTTTGCGACCCAGGACTTGGCCGGATCCGCGATCGTGATAACGCCTTCGAAAACCTGGGAGGTGCAGCTCTCAATCTGGTCCTGCGAACCCTGCATGTGGAGAAAGTCATCGCAGTTCGGGCATCCTTCGTCGCGAAAACGCTATGCATGCGGGTTAGCTATGGATTTGATCTCGTGACGGAGGAGGGATGGTACGTACTGCGAAAGTCATGACGATAGAGCAGACCATGCAGGCGCGCAGGTAGCGCTGCTGACCGCTTGAGGTGAAGAAAGACATAGTGGGCGTGGCAGGATCGTGGATGCTGTTAGCGACGAGGCGGGCACTTGGCTGGAAGGTAGCTGTCGCGATCTTTGTGAGGTCGTTTCGGCTTTGCAGGTAAGCGGGGTATGCAATAAACGCACACATTCTGTAGATCTTGCGCCAATCCAATCTTATCACCATATTCCATGTTCACAATTTGGTACTCGAATTCTCGGGGGCCATTGCTCTTTGGGAAAGCCATAATTGCATCATGGCTCAAAGCTCAAGCGCACAAGCTGACGCGTCAGTGGCCAGTGTTCGAGGCCAGAGCAAATCCCACGACCTGCTCACCTGCACCATCCGCAACCCACCCTTCTCATACGTCCACCTCGAACTCATTAGCGACCAGCCAGACACTCAGACTGAGCTTGACGAACTCCAGCTCAAGTCGTATTGTGCTGCTGCATGTCGCCAATTTCTCGGCCTCACAGGCGCCGCCATTCCCATGGACATCCTCAAGGTCGAAGGCTTAGAGTGCTGGGTTCGCGTGCCGCGCCAGGATCTAGGAGCGTTCTCAGCGTCCATGACGGCGTGGAAGGGAGCTGTGAACGAGAGTGGCGCCAGGAATCTGCTGAGGGTGAAGCAGTGTTCAGATTGGTTGGGTGCCATGGTTGGCAGCAGCCAGCAAGCCAAACTTTGGGGACCTTGAAAAGAACGTCTGCAGCAATGTAGTCATTCGATATCTTCACCGGGGCTACCAAAGTCAGGACAGAGCAAGCGCCGATGAAGGCCATCCGCCTTCATAGACGCCTCCCATTTCAACTCAGCTCTAGGGCAAGGACCCAGACATGAGGTCATCCACAGTACGCCCAGACAGGAAGCCATTGTCGCAAGGACATGTCAGCATTGTACAACTACGTACCAAAGGAATGGCGAGCCATGCGACGGCACCTTGTGGGCAACGCTGTACCAAAACTGCTCCAGAATCTCGCCCAAGTCGAATCATGATTCCGGAACCGGTGCCATCGAGCCTTAGCAGCGATCATTGCCCATTACTATTCACACTGTGTGGTCTTTTGAAGCAGCTCGGGATGACCTCAGCAGTTTGAGCATAGTGACATCGGCCCGCCTAATGGTGGCCAGAGCCACACATCGACTAGAGGTGCAGAAAGCTTACGCTTGAGGTTCGCCACCAAATCCGACAGAGCAAGCGGAAGACGAGAGGGAAGCTCTTGTGAGCGAGGATGTTTGGGCAGACGTCAGGTGTATTCTAAGAATCCTCGGCGCCAAGATAACAAGCATGCCGATGACTGCCAGCGGCTCCAGAGGCTGGACTGGTGCTTCCATTGAGGAGCCAAAGTAGCTAGGATACCCATATGCGCGCACACAAGGACGCCACTAGTCGAGAAACGCCTCAGCCATTCCCAGATACCACTTTTATGTTTCCAGACGCCACCACACAAATGCTGTCGTTTTGCCAACGTGAGAGCCTCTGTTGTCCCTCCTTCTCGAGTTCTGTTATTTAAAGACGGGGTCTCTCACATTAGAGACGACATAAGAGAGCTCTGGGCGTATGCCTAAGTTCGGTCAGCACGTTGAAGCTGAAGAGGACATAGGTGATGAATAGGAACATACCATTGGTCGGATGTCAGGGTGCGGCACCGCATCGAACTGCTCATACTGAAGCTTGTAATCGGGACCAATATTGATATAGGCGCCTCTGTTCTCGGTGGAATCGCAGTACTTGGGAGCAGAGAAGACTGCATTTTGTGTTAGTTTCGTGAGATGATACATGGGCGTTGTAACTCATACCAGTGATGCACCTGCCATCATGCTGAACTTCGTAACCATCCATTCTGACTTCGTGGCTTCGAATGACAGCCTCAAGACCGTTCTTCTCACAGAAGCGCTTGGTGATATCAGGGCCGAATTGGAGACCAACACCGCGCTTGCTAGGACCACGACCCTCCTCCTCTTGTGGGTCTGTCCAGAGCATCTCCATCATCAGACCGGCCTGGCCAGGCTGGCGCTGCTTGTGTCTGTCAAGCTGGCGGATGTCATCCAGGGTGACGCTGTCGTCCGAGAAGAGGCCACCGTGGAGCACAAGGTACTTGGTACCGATAAGTGTAGCTAATGGCAGAGCAGAGAAACTTTCTGAGAAGAGCTTGAAGACTCTGGGAATGCACTATGTTAGTATTCAAGTGCTCAAAGATACTGGGTTGCATACTGACCTCTCATTGTACTTTGCCTTGCACTCTCCCTCAAAGCCGTAGACACGGTTCATGTCATCCGTCTCGTGGTTGCCTCTGTTGAGGAAGAAGCAGCCAGGCCTCAACATTTTGTAAGCGTATAGAAGCAGAGCAATCTCTGTTGACCACGAGCCTCTGTCAACGAAATCTCCGTTGAACAGATACCAGTGTTTGTCGCTCGGAGATCCGTTTCTTCTGAAGAGCTCCATCAAGTCGAAGTATTGGCCTTTGTACGTTAGTACATAATGTCGTTGCCTTGAGGGGGAGGAGACCGGAGCATACCGTGTGTGTCACCGCAGACGGTGAGTTTCGTGTCGTCAGGGATCTTCATTTCGACCATTGTAGCCTCATCGTAGACAATCTTCTTGACCGCGACGATGATCTGGTAGACATACTTCCTGTGAATCTTCTTACCGTTCTTGAACCGCTCTGTCATGTCATCGATGAACTCCTGTGTCATCTCCTTGCCGATGTGCACACCATCGTACTCGGGCTCGACCGCCATGGACTCGATGTCGAGGCCTTCGGCCGCAGAGGGCTCATCGCCAACCTCGATTGCAGCAAAGAAAGCGAGCTGTCGCACGATCTTTTTGCATTCTTCGAGCTTGAGGCGAGCATCTTTATTGGTAGGGTCGAGCTTGACACACTCCTTGAAGTCATCAATGGCCTCTTTCGGTCGAATGATAGCTGTCCGTGCGAGACCTCGGCGATAGTGTGCCTATAGGGCGTGAGCGTGGGCTTAAGTTTAAAAGAGTAAGGTTAGGGTACCTTAATCAGCTTGGGGTTCAGTTCGATTGCCTTCGTAGTATCTGCGATAGCATAGCCATACGCTTCCGACTTGATGTATGCCTATAGGCGCAGGAGAGAAACAGTCAGTCACGCGACAAGAGACCTTGGAGGTATGGTACATGGGGAAGGGTTCTGCCGTACCTGAGCACGATTTGTGAGGAAGAGTGGCTCCTTATCGTTCAACTCAATAGCCTTAGTGTATAGCTCGATCGCATGGGGCCAGTCTCCGGACAAAAAGGCCTTGTTGCCCTGGTTCTTGAACTCGACGGCTTCTTGCGACATGGTGGGGGATTTTAACGAGGGGTCACACCTCGATCCCAGCAGCCACGGGGCGGGTTATGGTCGAATGAAGCTGAGGAGTCGATGATGATCCACTGGAGAGTCTGTCGGTCTTGTGCAGGGTCGCTAGAGGGCGTGTTGGCTGCTTCGTGGGTTCTCGAGAAACAGGCTGACGAGATCCGGAGTCGGCTTCGCGTGAGGATCGATGCGAAGCTACTTGGCAATTGAACAGTGTACCCGTAGGGCAGTCGGTGGCGTCTGTGCTGCTGGACCGGCAGCCACTACGGCGGGCTACAGCGGGTCAATCCCTGCTTGTGACGTTGATCAGTGCCTACGGCTAAATATTCTTCTATTCGTTATATCACCACGCTAAATGCATAAACCGTGGTTACTCACGCTCACTCGGCTTGACCACTTAGGCTTCACATTACCTCGATCATCGACATACTCACTTCGCTCTAGTACGATTTTGAGGACCCAGAATCGTCTCACCAGACTTCACAGGCCATGTTAGGTCAATAGAGAACTGCCCCGAGGCGCTCTCGTGGCTTCTCTAAGACTCCGTTTGACAAGCACATCCATAGTCAACCCGTCGCAAACATGGACCACAACCGTGAGCCTTCAGACAAGGCCCTTGTCCGCAAGAGGTCCGACACGGCACTCATGGCACCTCCCCCGCCTGCAAAGAAGATCAAAAGGCCTCGAAAGGTCTTGGACGAAGACTCTTACACGGACGCTTTGTCTCAGATCATCGCCAGAGACTTCTTTCCTGGCTTACTGGAGACCGAAACTCAGCAAGAGTATCTCGATGCTGTGGAGTCCAAGGACCAGGCATGGATATCAAGTGCTGGCAAGAGGCTCCGCCATGTTATGACGCCGGGCCGTAGCAGAGTTCCTGGCACGCCAAAATCAGCTTACGTCCCTAGAGGCCAGACTCCCAAGGGCTACGTCGGAGACACACCAACCACTCAGTTTTCAGAGGCTCCCGCGCCAAGAGGACCCTCGCTCGACACCAATATGAGCTTGTCCAAATTCCAGGCTACTTACACTAGCGAGGACAATGAGAGCTTCTACAAGCTTGTCGACAAGCAGAATCAGAAGAAGGCAGACAAGTACGCTTGGCTCTGGCGCGGTAACAAGCTGCCATCCAAACAGATGATCAAGCAGCGCGAGGTCGAAAGTAGGCTTGCAGAGTCTCGAGGCTTAACAGACGATGGATTCAAACGAGACAGACTAGCTATCAGAGACGCCGACGACCGGCCGGCTAGAGCCGATACTTGGATCTCGCAGCCAAAGAATGGCCTGATGTTCGGTGCTGAAGGAGTGGAAGACGATGTGATGACAACGTCTCAAAAGTCGCAGCAAGCTTCGCGAATGGGACCAAAAGCAATCGTCTACGAGAACACAAGGATCCCTCAAGCCCAGGCACCCCAAAGACCACCTTCACCAACCATGTCGGCTGTGAGAGATGCGATAGCTGGCAAACCACGCAAAACTGATCGAGACTCAAGTGCTGTTGGGGGTGGAGAAACGCCGAGGGTGAACGGCTACTCATATGTTGATGAGGAGGATGACGACGATGAGCCTGAAGAGGTGCTACCGCCCATCGATCTCGGTCCCGGTGATACCACGAATCCTTTCAGAGTGCAGGGTCAGCGAGATCGCGAAACGTTGCACGAACGCATGGTCGCTAGGATAACGAAGGCGAGCAAAGAGGCATCCAGCACAGGTTACACTGGCAAGGTCGACAAGACACCGGTGCCAAACTTTCCCAGCAGTCCAAAGGTCACAGGTGGACTGACCCCAGCGGCGCAACGACTATGGAGTAAGATTGGCACACCTCAAGGCAAAAGCGGAAGCAGCTCGTTCGGCCAATCGACGCCAATGAGGCCTCGCGGGTCTCTATTGAAAAGTGTCAGTAGACCAGGTCAAAAGAAGGACCATTGATGGATGGATATGACTTGTAAAGCATTGATTGGAGATGATGGCGTTAACACTCGGCGCGAATATGATACCCAGAACAAGCACTTTAGACAGCAAGAGAAGAGCTGCATAGGGATGTGCGACATAGGTATATGAATTTCCAGAACGTTCATTCAACCGTCCACATGCATGAAAGTGTCACCACTTTTGAATACGGTACTTTCATAGAACGGGAGGGCTGGCGGCTGCAGATCGTGGACCCGCTTTGGTGCATATAGACGTCAACGCATCAGAGATGTTCACCTCCAACCTGAAGCTCGAGAAACTCGTGCTCTGCTAGCAACCCCATCCACATTCAGCCTCAAAACAAATCAATGCGCTTACGACAGCCAGCGGCTGCTCAGCCCTCATGAGGTTCGTCGATATCGCCATCGACTTTGCGGCTGTGCTCAGCGCCTCCCGTTCCGTCGCATCGAAGCACATTGCTCTCCGCGGTCGACAGCTAGACGCCTATTCAAGGACCTCGAGCGTCGCGGCGAGCCTACGGAAGCAACGCACGAATGCACAACAGGCTGCTGATGTTGTCAAGGAGGATGTCTCACAGGCTAAGGACGGCGTGAGAGAGGAGGCTGAGGTAGCGGCTGCGGCTCGAGCTGCGCAACAAGCTGAACCGGAGCTGCCGAACAATGGCGCCGTAAGGCCACAGCCCTTAAGCGCAGACCATGGGGCTGCAGGGTCTCTGATGCGCAGATTGGCAGAGCAGGCCTCGAAGGAACAGAACCCAGCGACAAACGCAGCTACAAGTCCACCGAACGATGAGCCCTCGCAAGAGGTCCTTGCCGACCTCTTTTACACAAGGCGTGGATCCAAGATTTTGGAGTCCGTGAAACAACGGAAGAACGAAGGTGGCGCCTCAGTCCCTCGGAAGAAGAGCGCTCCTAAAGAGCATCCCATGCGATACTGGCCGAACCCACCACCTGCTGAGACTGATCCCGTGCCGAAACTCGATATAGACGAGGGACATCGGACGATTGAGGCGTCAGTTACGGAAAGCGCAACCGAAGAGACAGACTCACACATAGATGCAGAGAAGACCCCCGCCCCAACCACAGCACCCGCAGCCCAGCCAGCAGCTGAGCCGAGAGCTTCAGAGACCAAAACTGTGGCTCCGAAAGTGGAGGAGCCAGGACCAGCAGTCTCAGTGAATGAGAAGAAGACAATTGACCCTGAGATCGCTGAAGTTGCGAGAGACATCGCGGCCGATGTGACTTCGGCAGCCCCATCCTACTCCCTCAGAGAGTCAAAAGTGCCCGCCAGTCGGGTCAGTCGCCTCTGGAACTACGGCGGCCTCGCAGCCGGCATGCTCGGTGGTGCTATGACGGAAAGCTTCAGCAGAGCCTTTGGTGGAGGTGGCCAGGGATCTGTTCTTCTCAGCGGGGCGAACATGGAGCGCCTGGTGGCTAAGCTCTCTCGCATGAGGGGCGCTGCTCTCAAGATTGGGCAGCAGTTGAGTTTCCAGGATTCGAAGATGCTGCCGCCTGCTATGCAGGAAGTGTTACAGCGCGTGCAAGACAGGGCGGATTACATGCCGGCGTGGCAGCGCGACAGGGTCCTTGTTGCGAATCTTGGAGAGAGCTGGGGGGACCTATTCAGCGAGTTTGAGGAGAAGCCGATGGCTGCCGCTTCTATTGGACAGGTTCACAAAGCAACATTGGCCTCCAATGGCCGCAAGGTTGCGGTGAAGATCCAGTTCCCAGGTGTTGCCGACTCCATCAACTCGGATCTCGACAATCTCGGCGTCCTCCTTACCGCAACAAAGCTGCTTCCCAAGGGTCTGTACCTCAACAAGACCATTGATAACGCCAGGCTCGAACTGGGCTGGGAATGCGACTACGTACGGGAGCTTGAGTGTGCGCAGCGTTACAAGGATCTTCTACGTAATGAAGATGACGTCTTCATGGTTCCAGACGTGCATCCTGAAGCCTCAGGAAAGCAGGTTCTCACCATGGACTTCATGGACGGTACGGGCGTTACGCGTGTCACGTCTTTCACGCAGGAGCAGCGCGACTGGATCGGCACGAACATCCTCCGCCTCTGCCTGCGAGAAATCACCGAGTTCAAGTTCATGCAGACCGATCCTAACTGGACGAACTTCCTCTACAACCCTGCCACTTCCAAGCTTGAGCTGCTTGACTTTGGCGCCTCACGGGAATACCCCGAGAAGTTCATCCGTCAGTACGTGCAGCTTCTGGCCTGCGCCTCGCGTGCGGACCGGGATGGCGTGAAGCGTCTCTCCGAGAGTTTGGGCTACCTTACGGGCCACGAGAGCAAGACTATGCTGGACGCACACATCCAGTCTGTGATGACGTTGGCGGAGCCTTTCCTCGGATCCGCCCCAGATGTTTACGACTTCGAGGACCAGACAATCACCGAGAGAGTCAAGGCGCTCATCCCTGTTATGCTCCAGGAGAGGTTGTCGCCGCCTCCTGAGGAGACATACAGCCTGCACCGGAAGTTGAGCGGTGCGTTTTTGCTTTGTTCAAGGTTGGGAAGCAAGGTGCGATGCAAGGAGATGTTCAGCAAGGCCCTCGAAAAGTCTGGATATGACGAGAAGCAATAGAGGTTATAGCAGCGGAACCATGCCAGCGGTTTCTTTCCACGTGGTTGAAAATTGTAATAGTAGCCCATGTACGGATAGCATAGACTGGAAAGGTATAGAAATCGGGTCAGGATAGGCGACTTCGATCAGGATGAGGTCAACCAATGGCCATAATTAAAGCAACGCTACTTTTGAGTATCAAGTTCCTCTACTGTCTTCTGACTCTCTCCATCGATCCCAGTTCCTTCTTCTCCCTACCGGCAACCTTCTTCCTCTTCCTCTCGATCGCCCGATCGACCTGGCCCTTACTCATGCCCTTGAATCTGTCCGTCAAGGCCATCTTCTTCTGCTCGCTCTTCTTCAGGTAGAACGGCGTCTTGCCCTGAGCCACCTTCTCCTTCTCCTGTTCCCTATGCTCCTTCAGCACCCTTTCCGTCTCCGCTTTCCTCTCTTGCGTCTTCTTCCTCGACTCCATCGAGTGCAGCTCCCTCTTAAGCGCCGACTTCTGCGCCTCGTCCGTTGTCTTCTTGATTCGCTTCCGCAACTCCGTCATCTCGGACTCGCGGTACTCGTCAAGGAAGGAGTAGGCTTTTTGAACCTTGAGCTCGTCTGTGCGACTGCTGGAAGAGGAGGCGCCGAGGGTGTCGAAGCGGGGGTCGCGGTAGTGACGGCGGGGGTCTGTGAGAATTTCGCGGCGGCGTGAGACTGGGTGTTTCGAGCTTTGTTCTTGGGGGGCGTTCTTGGATGTGCGGGCGGGGGGTTTCTTGGAAGACATTTTGGTTGCAGACTCTCTTTCGCGTGAAAGAAGTGACTTCCTCTCTGTTGTAGGCTCTGCCGAGTCTTGTTTCGTAGATTTTGAGCCTTTCCTGCGAGAGCTCTGCGGGAGCGACTCTTGGGCCTTTGCTAATGCGCCAAATGATATTGACGAAAGATCGACCTTTGGTCTGGAGGAGGTGTCTTCGGGTCCTGAGTCTGATTCCTCTCTAGAGCCGTCGTCTTCTCCTTCAGAAGCAGACTCATCATCGTCCTCACTGTCATCTTCACGTAGACCCTCTTCGGAAACTTGGTCGTTGTCGCTGGTGTCATCGCTCACATCCAAGTCTGGCTCCCAGTCCTCCTCTTTCCGTGCTTTGACGCGCCTCTGCAGGCCAAAAGACGGCTGTTTCCTCTTCTCGGGCATGACTGCGTAATGACGGATTCCCGGATTTGTGATCGAATGTCGCATTGCTGAAGCCGAGCGAGACTTAAACTTTTTTGAGGGGCGGCGATGCTCGAGCGCATATCGATAAGGGGATGCGCAGAATTGTGGGGTTGCTCACTGCCCGGCGCCAACGCCGATGAAAGTCACATCGCCCATCTTGCGCAACCAGGTGACAAACACTTTCCAGGGCTGGATATGCATTCAGCGTTTGTTGGGAGTTTGAGGCTGACAAGCACATCGGGATCTGTCCAAAATTACTGTTCTCTTCTTTGTGTATTGCTTCCTGCTGCACTCCCTCAGCCTCACATATCATTACGCCAGCTTCCCAATATCCTCACTTCCAACTCACAAGCAAGACGATTCACTACAACGCGACGGAAGGGGATCGCAAGTGCATCTAATTGGATTTATCGGGGAACAAAACCTGCAAAGATGTTCCAAAGTCAGTCCCAGAAGAAAAACTTTGCTATCCCTGGCTTAGGCGCAATATCACAACAGAATGCGCCAAACGCCTCGCCTGGGCCAAGTGCTCCCGTACCGTAAGTGGGATCTGTGTGAAGCGTCCCAAGACTCCTCCAACTAGGCCCTCTGCGTCAGTGTCTGATGGGTTTCTAGGTCACAACAGAAGCTGGGAGAGACGAAGGGTCGAAAGTCAAAACATGCGAAGCGCATCGAAGCTGCAAAGAATGCGACAGCTGTCCCGGCAATGGCCTCAAATCAGCAGACGCATCATCCTGCGCCGCCAAGATATGGGAGCATACCAAAGGAGCTGGTCGAGAATGACCCTCAATGGAAGAAGTAAGAAGCTACACAGCCTCATGACGCCCTCCCGTCACAAAACTGACAGAGATGCTCTAGCGACAATTCCCGCCCTCGCACAGTACCCAGCATTGCATCTGGCGGCGTCCCAGATCCTACCACCAAGTACCTTGCCCAGACTCTTCTCCCCTCACGCATTCTCCCCTCTCCTCACCGTATTCTCGTCATTATCGACCTCAATGGCACCCTTCTGTACCGCCCCTCCCGCCGCCGTCCCTTTCACTTCGTCGAGCGCCCCCACGCTCGTGAGTTCCTTGCCTACTGCCTCGACACATTCTATGTCGCTATCTGGTCATCTGCGAAGCCAGATAATGTCAAAAAG
This sequence comes from Sarocladiaceae sp. R1802, assembly GCA_023628655.1. Taxonomy (NCBI): domain Eukaryota; kingdom Fungi; phylum Ascomycota; class Sordariomycetes; order Hypocreales; family Sarocladiaceae; species Sarocladiaceae sp. R1802. Next base: position 327,958 of record JAMAKF010000009.1, read on the forward strand.
ATGGTTGCTCGCCTGCTCGACCCTGCACAGGTGGACCGTTGCGTTCTCGTCTGGGCGCGAGATCGCTTCGGTCTCAGCACTGCCGACTACGATGCCAGAGTGCAGTGCTACAAGAGGCTAACGAGGGTCTGGGCCGAACCGGCCGTACAGGCGTCGTGTCCTGAAAACCTTGGAGCATGGGATCAGACGAATACGGTTCTGGTTGACGACTCTTTAGAGAAGGGACGGAGTGAGCCATTCAACATCTTGACCTTGCCCGAGTATTCGGGTCCGGAGAACGAGACGGCAGACGTCCTGCCACAAGTTCACGATTACTTGAACTCGCTGTGCACACAGTCGGATATCAGCAGTTATATGCGGTGCACACCCTTTAAGCTTGACCCTAATTACGTCTTACCGTAGTCGGGAGATCCATCGTTTGTGGACAATGAGATATTCAGACAGGCAGAAGCTCGCATGCAAGCTGAGCGTACTTGTAACATGACCGGTCGCACAGTTCAGAGTATCGATAGTTGGTGCGGTGACTCGTCAGCATTGAAGCTACATAGATATCCTCCGCATCCGAGTCATAGGACGACATCAAGACATACAGCATATGCCAGCTAGTTGTCATCCTCATGAAGCGTACATTTCATCATCATTGTTTTCATTTTGCCGTCCCAGTCATGTCATCAATAGACCCTTCCGGGCACAACCCCGATTTTTCATCGTCGTAGACAAGTAGGCCAATCGCTTACTTGAAGACCTTGCCAGAGGCGTGGGCGTACTCCTTGCCGTTGACGGTGACAGGGCGGTCCCAGAGCCACTGGAGCTCGAGGAACTCGCGGTCCTCGGCGTTGTTGGGGTCGAGCTTCTTGAAGGTGTAGGACTCGTAGTCGGGGGCGACATCAAAGACGGGCTCGTACTCCTGGCCACGGATGACGAAGGCACCCTGGATAACAGAGTCGTTGTTCTCGCCGTAGACGGAAGCACATCCGAAGAGGTACTTGCGGGAAGCCTCGAGACGGGCGTTGAAGCCACCGATGAGGTTGTTGGACATGAAAGTCAGGGTAAGCTCATCGTTGTACTTGTAGTCAACGCGCCAGATAGAGTACTCCTCAAAGGGAACATTCTTCCAGAAGTACTCCAGAGAGTCCTTCTCCTCGTGGTTGGAGTAGTAGCGCTTCCACTCGTCCAGAGGGTAGGTAGCGCGGGGGAGGAGGTCGATGGGGTGCTTGGGCTTGGGGGCCGGGGCAGCCTCGTCGGCAGCGGGAGCAGCAGCAGCAGCGGGAGCGGCGGCGGGCTTGGGCTGCTCAGGCTTCTTGGGGGCGACGTTGGTGAGGGCGGGCTTCTCGAGGAGGTCGAGCTGCTTGGCAACGTCGGTGTAGATGGGCTGGTTGGTGACAGTGAGGAACCAGCGGGTGACGGCAGGGTGGGCAGAGCGCCAGGTCTTGTCGAAGAAGTACTGGAAGCCACGGGTGATGATGCCAGCGGCGAAGAGGTCGGCAAGAGTGATGCGCTCGCCAACGAGGAAAGTGTGGTCGAGGAGGTGAGCCTCAATCACGTCGGCGATCTTGGCGAAAGCCTTGGCAGCATCGTCGACGTTCTTCTTGTTGTAGGGCTCGTTGCCGAGCAGGGGGTTGTACTGCTTGGCAAGGGTGGGCAGAACCTCCTGGTTGAAGTAGGACATCCACTTGAGGATGGAAGCGTAGCTGCCGACTCGTTAGTCAACTGATATCTTGCTATGGCTGGACACTGATAAACATACTCCTGCTTGGTCTTGCCGAGGAGAGTGGTCTTCTCGTTCTGGGAGGTGACTGCAGACAGTTAGCCATATTGCTCTCGCTGTTGAATGCGAACAATGAGTGGTAGCAAGTAGACAAGATCAGATGTTTACATTCTCAACACAATTGACATTACAAAGATGACAATTTAAGCCAGGGATAACAAATTATATCATCAGGATAGCAGCAGGAGGGGTTCGAGAAAGCGAGAGAGTCAGGGAGGGTGGAAACGTACTGTAGATGGCAACGGCAATGCACTCAGAGAGAGCGAAGCCATCCTCGCCGAGGAAGGCGGGGACCTTGCCGAGGCCGTGAGCCTTGAGGTGCTCGACGCTGGGAGCGGCGGTGTTGGCCTCAACAATGTTAAGCTCGAGGTTGTTGGCCTTGGCGACTGCCTTGATAGCAGTGGCGCGAGGGTTGTCACCCTTGGTGAAGAGAGTTCCGAAAGCCATTTTCAAAATGTGGTGATACGGAAGTGGTGAAGGTGAAGAAAGTGATGGTGGAAGAGAAGGAAGAGCTTCGCAGAGCTGAGGGGGAGTCGATTTTTTTCTGAGTGCCCCGCGGCCTAAGGTGGTGGCCAAATGGACGTGGCTGGTGAGTGGCTCGTCAGGGGTCTAAGCTTCTGAAGTGTGGCTCGTCTGCACGTGATAGGAGCTCTCGCGCCGGGTTGGCGTAAAACTTTCCCAGGCATTGAGCATCTCCACGACGACGGCATCCAGATCGCCAGGCCACGATTCGCGATCGAGCCGTGACACCACACGACCATGGAACCTCTTGTCAGTGGATTTCGGCAATTGTCGTGCTCCGGCAAGGCAGTCGGACGTCAATTACTGCAGCGCACAGCAGTAGCTGTCGTCCACCGCCAGCATGGCGTCCGTTATCTCACCACGGAACCTGCAACACCGATGGAGGAGAACCCCGAGCTACAAGCTATCAAAATGCCCTTCCAGGGCGTTGCGCACGCACGTCGAGTGCCCTCGACGCCATCCTACTTTTCTCGCGACCCGCAATTCAACGATCTTTACGTCCACTTCACTCGACTACTCGCCAAATACTACCATCTCCCCATGGTCGATCCCAAGGAACACGTCTCGAGACCGTGGACGAAGCTCGTGGATCTGCGGGCCAAATATGGAGAGCAGATCAAGCTTATGCACTACAACAAGGTCATGCGGGTGGCTCGACGCCTAGCCAAGATCGAGGCTTCAGTTCGGCCAGAAGAAGTCGACATTGCCCTTGGCGAGATCACAAGACTACACGATCCGAAAGTCAAGTCAACGAAAGTCCTCACAATTGATAGATTTGGCAGGGCCGTGGGTGTTGGGAGGAGAAAGGAGTCAACTGCTCGTGCTTTCATTGTTGAGGGTACCGGCGAGATCCTTGTCAACGGCAAGCCACTGAACGAGATGTTCGGTCGTGTGCATGATCGTGAGAGCGCTACTTGGGCGTTGACTTCGACTCAGAGACTCGACAAGTACAATGTGTGGGCATTAGTCGAGGGCGGGGGCACCACAGGTCAGGCCGAGGCTCTTACACTTGCGGTTGCAAAGGGCTTGTTGGCTCATGAGCCGGCCTTGAAGCCAACACTACGGAAAGGTAGGTCCATATTCCCAATGGCCCCTAAGTCGGGTCCGTCTGTCCTGTTGTTTCTGTTCTGACTTGCAATTACAGCTGGGTGCGTCACTCGCGATCACAGGGCGGTCGAGAGGAAGAAGCATGGCCGGGTCAAGGCCCGTAAGGGACCAGCCTGGGTCAAGCGTTAGGTCATGTGCAGCTCGTCATCAGGGTGGTGTACTGGGCACCCGGTGTATCATATATGTCTTAACAGCTTACACAAGGCGAAATTGGGTCTTTCTGAACTGGTCTGGCTCGTTCCTATCGTGCGCAGTCCACGCGTAGGAGCTTGTATTATAGCAACTGAAACAGCGCAATTGTACAGACATATCTTTCATAACCGCATGTCTGAGATCCTGTGTCGAGATACCACCGCGAGAAGCAAATGCTACCCTGGAACGTTGTGCTCTCTCTCGAATAGGCTTCGGATCTGGTTCAACGTACTTCTCTTCAATATGCTCTTGTGATTCGACAAATGAATAGGAGCAGAAGCCCAAGCGATGCTCCGAGATGTCCTCTTTATTATCAGGTGATCGTGTGGATTTCGAGATTGTTCAGCCCGTCTTACCAAATTAGATTCCCTGACTCGCATGAGCACAGAGCGAACTATCGCCAACTTTTCAGGAGACCTCGTGCAGCCTGTACGCGTCAGCGTCCAATCTTGTGAAGTTATGGCAGTAGCTCAAAGCAGCACATCTTGTTGCTAATCTAGTCATTACATTTCGCCTTAACCCAGAGCAAGTCCAGGGATGGAGGTTGGGATTCCCCAGGTTGCAGTCGCGTGTGAAAATGACTACGGATGAGGCCTTGTCCCTGCTGACCAGCAATCAACGTGGCTACCCGTTACTAGTCCTAGCCTTGTGCATCGGTGAAATGCGTACAAGTAATTCCATGGAATGGGCTGTTGCGATGAAGCTCGGCAGAACGTTGGCCGACGCATGAGATGTGGTCCAATGGCGCGCGGTGTGCGAAAGGCCGTGCGGTGTCCAGAGTGGGACAACTCAGCTTTGAGGCTGCACTAGAGAGGGTGACGGCCGCAGGACCTGAACGAGGTCCTTCAGCCTAACCAATTCGAGTTCACTTGCGACTGACATGCTTGCTCAGGGAAGTCTGTGCATCTTTCGGGTGCCTGATGAAGAGAGTGCCTGTCGAATCCAGTGTTCAGTCGATGTCGGGAGAAGGATTCTGGAGACGCCACGGCCAACGGCGCTCGACGGCGGGGGTAAAACCCTTGTCGAGCCTTGCCATCAACGGCAATAGCAGCGAGCCACGCCGCGTCGTCCGTGATGGGCGGCCCTTTTCCAGAAACGCAGCGAGTGGGCTGTTTCACGACCAAGGTCTAATAAACCAGGACGGGATTCTCGGTTTCAAGATCGGGAACAGACTTTGCCGCAGGCTGAATCAATCGAGACGCCCCTAGCCAGAAGGCGGCGCAAAGCGTAACACAGGCAATGTTGCCTTCGTCGTTCAAGCATCGGGTAGCAAATGCCCAAAGTCGTCGCATTGTCTGGATGAGATCAGCCGAAAGTAATGCGAAAGAGGGATCGTCAAAGTGATTGGGCACCAAGCGCTTGGTTGTATGCACTCGCCAGTGCCTTGGGCGAGGCGTTCCGAACCTTGCCACAGGCCCCTCTTGACTGCATTCTGCAGCAGAAGTGGTGTGCATGAGCTAATATGCATGCATCTTGTCGCTGTCCACTCAATCTTGGGGAGCACACCCAAGTCGGGCAAGCACTGATGCGTATCACTAGCCTAGGTCGATACTGCAGTCCTGCTTGAGATCGCCGACAGCTCCCCACCAAATGTGAGGTGATATGCTGCACAAGTGCAACATGCGAGGCGTGAGGCTGTCTGCTGCGAGTCAACATGTTGCGGGAAAAGTGATGCCGAGAAGGGGTAGCTAGGAAAGTTAGACCGGAGGCTTTACGCTCTCTTACGATTCATGGGCGGGCAAGCATCCGTACTCTGTCCCTGATTTATTGTCGCGGGGATCGAACTCAGCCTGCGAGTGGTGGTTAGTGCATAGATGCCCGAGTTTAGCTCAGGTTTGAGTAGCGACTACTGGCCACCGCTGGGTGTCGATGTTGTGAGCTACGTTAAGCTGTTCTCGTGCTCGAGTTTGTGAGGTGTAGTAGTAGTGCACAAACTTAGAGCTGGGTTGCACAGATCGCTGGGGCCCTTCATTTATATCTGATTCCGTCCAAAGTTCCCTGCAAAGATGAGACAGTCAGATGCTCGTACGAGAAGGGATGATGCCCGTCCGGAAAGACGGCAGCGGATGTCATCGACATTATGCCGAACAAGCAATAGCTGGGGGTTGGGGACTGGTCGGACGAGGGCAGATCTTGGATCGTAGGAGCCGTTCGTCTTGTCGCTGTTTGCGATTCACGCAAATGAGGGGTCAGTGGACTGAAGAAGAGGGGTCTTTTGCCTATGGCCTACAGCAGAGTTGTTATCCTGCCAATGCGTGCAAGGGTCAGGGACATTAGTGACTTTCTTCGATAGAAGCGACAAATCCAACGATACCCAAATCTGGACTACCGCGAGCAAGCAGAGGGTGCAGAGTGCCCAACGGTTGGTGAGGCCCTTGGGCCCTAGCAGCGATTGGGGTCGGGGGAGGGATCAAGAACCTTTGCACTTTCAGCAATCCGGAGTGGGATGCGAACAGGCGCGCATGACCGCGCGAACCCCCGGAGAGGTGCATGCTGCATGATCATATGAAGCACAGATAAAGTGTACATGACTTCATCTCACCTTCAACAAACGACGATGGTTTCCCCAAGCGGAGGTGACGCCTTGCCTCAGGCCCCCACAGAGCCCCCACGCCACACTGTAGCCACAACCACAGGGGCAGCCTCACCCAGCACCTTCGTTCATCACTGCACCCATCTGTCTTTCTTCGCGACTACTTCTCGACTGCGTTCTCTTCCTCCCCAGCGCCTTATGCCGATGGTGGCAAACGGCCTCACTAATCGTCACTGCGAGGATTCGAACCTCGGTGAGCGTCTCGTCAACTCTGAGCAATCTCTCGACGTGCCGCAGCCGTGCCGCTACGTGCATCGGCCTTTTCTGGTCTCCAGCGTCGTCCAAAACCTTCCAGCCTAACATCGACATATAGACATGGATCAGGGTTCCTCATGCCATGGCACTATCTCTCGCGCTACGCGTCGGCACTGATCCTGCCCTTTCATCGCCGTCCAACGAACCCAATAGCTTCGTAATGTCGACGTCTTGCGGCACACCAGGCACACCAGGTCCGATGCCCCGCAGAAGCAGTTGAACCCAGCTCTGCGCGAGATTCGGGGCTGCCATCATCGATTGGGCACTAGCATTCTGACAAGAGGGTCCGTTGGTCTCCGTCCTAATTTTGTCTTCATTTATGCTTCACCCATTACTTTTCCTGAGGTTACCGCCCAGCTAAAAGAGGTACTCAGGTCTGTTCAGGTTCCTTGCCCCACAATCCCCTCTCGGATGGATCCCTCGACACATGTCTTGGTCCGCAAAGTGAGGCTTCGCGGGTGGCTGCGAGACGCTACGAGATGGTGTTACCACCTCGCCTCCCTCCAGTCAACGCGCCTGCGCGGCGCTGTGCCTTGCATCCACCTACACTGCAGCCTGGTGCATTGTCGGCAGCTTGCATACCCTCTGTGCATCATGTACCCCAGTCTCGACCCTTCGCGATGGGCGACAGCCTGAAGCTTTTGCTCTCGACTCAGGAACTCTCAGAGTTCAGCTGAAACATCACCGCGCCACAGGATGCGTCGGGGACAAATCCTCTGGTATTTGCCGCGCATCCCGTCACATGCCTCCTGCGCTCGATCCAGGGACCACAAATCGCCCTCGATGGGCTCCGACGTAGTGGAAGCCTTAGCCACCATTTTAGCCATTCCAGCCTCAAAGTTGCCCGTCATCCTGCGCCTGTCGCCCCCCTGTTGTTTGGGCTAGACGCCCAGATCAAGCACAGCACCTACCCACCCTTGAGAGTCTTTACTCTTCATAGCCAGCCTTGCGCGTCGTGACATCCGATTTGGAGGCCTGTCTGCAAATGGATGGGCTTCGGAAAGTTTACCCCCCTGGGATCGGGCCATTCCCTATCCCTGGGTCCGGGACAGCAGGGAGAAACCCCAGGAAGAAGAGCTCCATCCTTGGACACTTTGACCGTCGCTCAGGCTGGGTGTATTGTGATGGCGCATTGTTCTTGGGCTGAGCTTTCTCGGTGGATGGCCCTGCTTCAGCTTGACCCTCTGATGCCTTCCACGACGTCTGACTTTCGCCGTCGACAGGTGTCTCGGGACCCGTGCATTGTGTGACAACTATCGACTTGACTCCGAGACCGAAAGAAAGCTCGAGTAGTCAAGAAAGAATTTGCTCGCAGAACAAGACGTGTTCTGACACGAGACTGTTGATCGCGGACTCTTGTTCAAGGGCGCCAACCGCCGGCTCACTTGTGATTATGCGTGGCGCATGAACCCCCAATTTCTTCGGCACCACCACTGGAAGAAAGCCTACTGCACCTGAGTCGTCACTGGCAAACGGACGTCCTTCTTGCTTGTCACTTCGCTTCAGCTGCGACCCTGTTCGGCCAAGCTGAAGGTTGCAATTGTATCCTCTGGCACTCTGGAACGCCGAACTTCGACACCACCTTGGAGCAGACAATGCCCCAAGAAGAACCAGTTCCTCGACCACAAGACCCGACTTTCTTCGGTCCATTATTATTCGGCTTTCGAGGGCTGACGACTTCGATTCCAAGGATTTCTTAGTCCTCTTGACGTCGGCTGCCGGCTTGGGTCTATCGAGCCCTTGTGTCTTAGATCCCTCTCAGGTACCGGTGCGCCTGACTGTCTCCACGCTGGTGTGAGTCTAGAGACTGTTTCCTCTTTGGCCACCTTCTTATAAGAGAACCGGAGCTCCTTCAGGGCTCGCCTTCATGCGAGGTTTGGTCAGAAGCAGCGCCCTACCTCACCCGTACAAAGTTGCCTTTAAGCGGTATAATCGACATCATCCGAACTTCGCGAAGTCCCTACCTCCACCCGCCCGGCAGTTCCGCTTCGCCTTCCAGAGGTGCCCGTCCAGACAGTCCCCCCAGTGTCAAGTGCGAGTTCCACATTGCGGCTCCTTTGGGTCCAGCAAATCGGGCAGAGACGTGCCTTAGCCTGGCTCGAGTCCCCTGCTGCATGGCCAATCCAGGATCATCCAAGTTCGTCTTAAACAACGGCGGTTCTGACAACGCATCATCCCTGGGTCCTTGTCCACTCGTCGATGCTTAGGTCCTTCACCTGTCCACAAGCTCGAGCAGAAGCCCGAAAGCTGCTTACCGTCTTATTCCTGCTCTATGCCATAGCTTGAGCTCGTGGCAGCATTGGACCTAATCTGCACTTAGCTTCGTCCGTCTCTAGACACACGTCGTCCTTTACCATCACGATCAGTCCTTGATTTCCGGCTGACTGGTTCTGGACCCCATCCACCCCGTCCCTTATAACCTTCAGGCAAGCCCCCTGTTCCGGCTGCACCTCCAATTCGACAACCTTTCGTACAACAATCGCCTTGCATACGTCTCGCATATACCTTGTACAAGTGCTTCTGTACACAGCACGACGCCACTATTACCTTTGGGCAACACAACCTCGACTGCCCCTGTTACAGAGCCCATACAAGCATCAAGGAGCAACAAGTTCACGTCTCTTTCGGCCCAACTGAAGCCACTTGAGCTGATCTCACTTCGTGGATCTGCCTGCAGGTCCTCCATCGTCAACCTGGCTCTGCTCTACTCGTCATCAGCCTCTTCCCCCGCGGCACATAAAGCACAAGCAAGTTTACCATCTCCGCCGCGGGAGATAAATTTGCGTGTAATGGATGGAGGTGGACGTCGGGGGAGATATTATGAGCCACAGGTTCATGCTTCCTCCAGTGGGAAGTACGCCGCATCAAGCACCCCTCAGACCAGTCGCGTTCCCAGCAGTGCAGAAAACGACAGGATACGAGCATCCGCGCTCACGCCCGTTTCATCGACACCCAGAGGCTCTTCCGGCTCCGGATCATACAGCACTTACTACTCCGAGCCTGTAGCTGCCTTTTCTGCAACTGGCATGCCATCCACCAGCTTGAACTATGGAACCGATTACAGTTCTGATGCAAGGCAACAACCGGCAAGCTTCAGCAACTATAGTTCAGGTCCCGTCATGTACAACGTGGCACAGCCTGGCGCGGCTCAGAGTCAGGTTTACGATGGCCCGGCTTTTGCATCCCGCTCATCGGCGAGTGGCATACAAATCATGACACCCGACGTCGCATCAACGTATTTTGGGACCGGAACGCCTAGCTCAGCTTCACAAACTTCTGTGCCGCAGCCAAACGTGTACCAACAGGCCTCGGGCATTGGGTTTGCAACCAGTATGCCTGGAATGGCGACGATGCAACACGCCCCAGCGGGCGCCGACGTTTCGATGGCAGAGGAGTCTGAGTATGTTGACAACGCGCTTGAGGAAAGATGGATCAACTACAAGAGGCAGATGGCGTCTGTCTTCCAGGACATTGCGAATGGGGCTCTGCAAAGCGCAGCCGACACGCTTTCTACGGTCTCTACGTGGCTACTGTCTCAAGTGTCCGACCTGGGTGCGTTTGCTAACCTTCCAAAGATATTGCGATAAAGTACAGCGGACTAACACATTACACAGGATTGACCCTCGATGATGCCAGTTTACATGCGGATCGCGTACAGCTCTGGAAGAACTTCAACCACGCATGGCTCGCGTTAGGCCGGGCGCAGAAGGAAGGGATGCAAAGCAGTCAGCACAGTGATGCGCTGCTCTCTCGAGACACCATCCAGAAGATGGTTGATGATCTGATACATCTCTGCAACGGTCTTGAGCGTCATGGATTACTTGATTATGGTATTGGTGTCTGGGAAGAACGAATCGTTGACGGTAAGCGTTTCGACCCTAACCTGTTGTCGGATGGCCGCTAATTCAGCGCAGTATTTGCGGACTGCATGCAACTGTTTGCGGAAAACGAAGATGAGGCCAGCTCATCTCGATGAGCTTCAAGACTACTCTAGTAGTCTTGCATCTTCGTCGGCAGGGTCGAGGCTTCGTGCCTAGACTCGAGGCCGGGCTACGAGACGACCACCACATTAGATTGCGCAACGATCCACTTATGTGTCATGGTATTTGATGCCTTGTGAGGCGGGAGTTTTTTTCTTTTTTATGTAATGCCAGATGGCTCATCCATCACGGACGCCATGTTGGGGACGTTGGTATATATACCACAAGTCTTGAAGTATAGAACGGCGAACGGATACGGGAAGGACAAGGCTACAATAGGGTCGGGTTGCGTCTTTCAAGCGGTCAAAGGATTCTCACGGATCCTGGATGAGCGATGTTATGATGGTTTGGTATGGATTTTACACGGCGAAGCGGCTCTGGCTCATTATGTTTTGCTGTCTCGATGGGCATGATACCCCCGGCTGAAGGTCCGCCGTGTGTACACAATTGTACTATACAGTATATTTCACATTATATTAGGCATTGCCGGACAAAGAACAAAGTATTGAAGTCTCTGATACGATAGTTCTTCATATTTACTGGAGCTCAGCATTCCCGCACCATCATCTTACTGAGTGCCGCTGAGCACCTATGCTTTCAGGCAGTACGGAATCTATTGCATCCCCATCTCCAACGCAAAGCTTCGCGCATACATGCTTTCCGACGGCCTGGATCCGCGTCTTGTCTTCATACCTTTGCCGTATATATTGTCTGGTCCGGCGGGGCGCTGCGGGAGATTTTCACAGGGTGGACTCGTCCAAAGGGGTGGAATGAGAACCAGGGGGGCGTGCTGCTGAGCCTCTACTCAGCTGGCCGCATTCTCGAGCTCTGGGTTTGAGTTTTGCCCTTTGCTTGTTCCTGTCAAGGATTGTCGGCGGGTCAGGGCTGGATTGGATGTGGCTTTGCTTCTTTCGTGGGGGGAATAGCCTCTCCGGGATGAAGGGGGGTGGTTGGCAATGATCGTGAGTGGGTGGTATGATGAATTTTGGTTGAGCAGAGCTGAGTGAAGAAGTAAATCATGGACTTTTGAAATCTCAGTCACGTAGGCTACGAGCTCTCGGCATTTCTTTGCTATCGGAACCGCTTGTCATCCAGGCAGTGAGACAGATATGCCTGCAAGGACCCATCCAGGATCGACGCAGGGATGCCTTCAGCCGCTCGGTGTGGCTGATGATCGATCATGGCCCTTGGATCTGGGCGTGAACAAAAAGCAACGACACGTTGGGCAATCCAGACATCATTGGTACCCAAGGGTAATACAACGGAGATGCATGAACCAGGTCTGAAGGAGGGAGGCTTACGCCGTCTATCACCACCATCAGAATGAACCAGAATACCCCCACGAGGATTAATCAAGGATTGCTGTGCAGTGGAGATACAAATGGCATGATCTGATCAAGAACACCCAAAAAGGACACACACCCACTTGCAATGGTCAGCCCTCATTGGCGAGATCCGAGTCAGCTGGAACTTAAGTCTCGAGAGACAAGCTGAGTATCCTGAACAATCACTACCAACTACACCACATCCCACCAGCAGAGTTGCATTGCTCCCGAGACATGCATGGCCAAAGGGCAAAGCGCAGACTCAGACGTCAACCCAGGGGACTGCATCAGTGTCGTGTGATTGACAATCTCCCTTCTAGAGCAGTCACCAGGTAGAGCAGACCTGCATAAGCGAAGGTCAAAGTGAGCCAAGAGCAACATTCAGATCATCCTTCAAATTGGGGACACAGCGTATGATGACAAGGCAAAAGCGGACTTCAGGTCCATTGGGAGCACGGAATAGTCAGCTACTCGGATGAGTGATGGACAGTTGCTCTTCGGTATACGAACAACCTTACTTTGCTGAGCCGTGGAGACTGGAGAATGATCAGGTACCAACTGTCGATCGGTGTGCACCTTGATCCTGTCCTTCCTGCAACTTCCGCCAAAGATCGTCGCGAGATCGACAACTGTGCTGGGTGCCCGAAGGCCATCGGGTGTTATGGCTGTGGATTGTGAATCGGTGCCCAACACATTCGTTCATTACATCGCCATCCACTTCAGTTCGGTAAAGTGTTGGATTCATTGCTATCGCAACATCAGCTCAAATCCTACTTCGTGCATCAAGCACCCGTCAGCTACCTTACCCGTCTTAGCGCAGTCAAGCAGACTCTCATATGACAGGAAAAGAGGGACCATGACTTGCCGGAATCGCCTATTTGCTGTACCTTGGGGTCGGTAGTGGCATCCCAAGCCACCAACCAGATCTTTGGGATGCAAACAAACGCCCACAAGCCACAGGCCAAGCTTTCCCACTAGCGAAGGAATTGACGTGCTTCATCTCCTGTCACACCCCTCTCGCCCTTGGGTCATCCCATCACCGCGAGACAGAGGAGAGAGACAGGGATCCAGTCCGGCTAAGTCAGTATGGTCGAACTGGTAAAAACACTTGTCTCGCGTCAACATCTCCTTCCCTGTTCGAGCCCGCAAGTGAGACCGAGACCGCGGGCGGCGTGCGGGTATGAAGCGTAAGAGCGTTGGTTGTCAGACGCTACATCGGGAGGGCCGCGCAGGCACGAAACTAGAATAAGCTCGATAGTGATGTCTCGGTCTGGAGACAGCTCCTCGATGTTGCCAGCTGAGATGGAAGTCGAACCACATTCCGGATCCTTGATTGTGTATACAGGCAGCGACGGATTTTTCAGGAATCTGGAGATTGTTCCGACGCGAAGTATTGGTCGAGAGTGGTAGAGCGATCACCAGGAGCAGTAGGTCCGGCATTTGTCGCATCGACGCGTGTGAGGACATTTCGTCTGGCATATTGTTAGCGATAGGATTGCTCTGAGACTAGACATGGGCATCGGCAGAACTTGATTCGAGCGTCAAGTTCGTGGCGACACATGTCTTGTAATCTTTGAGACTCTGAACCCCGTGGTATGGTATCAACGACCGTCTTGACACCAGCAACATGTCCATAATAAAGTCTTATAAGCCGCTTCAGTCACTAATCATGTCACGAATTGTTCCACGACCGTCGATTAAGCGTTCCCATGACGATGAGAAAGTCGAACGAGGGTAATCATTAACATCATGATGCTGTTTTGACATGCTAACATGCAAAGCCCACCTGGGGCCATCGCTTTTAGATCGAATCTGTATACCAACGGTCAGCAACTCGGTCCGTACTTCCTCTCTCACGATCAACTCACCCAAAGTCATGCTCATGCTGACATCCGTGTTCTCCACCATCTTGGTAAACTCCTCGAAGCTGATCTTGCCATCGTTATCTAGGTCCGCCTCCATGATCGTCTTGTCGACAATCTGCTGCAGCTGCTGATCCTTGAGGTTGCTCCCAACCATCATCTTGAGCACGATGAAGAGCTCTCCATTACTGATGTAACCGTCACGATCGATATCGTAGACCTTGAAGGCGAAACGCAGCTTCTGCTCCTTGTTTCCCTTGCTGCTGAAAGCGCTCAGTCCGGAGACAAACTCTTGAAAGTCGACGTCGCCGTTTCCATCCTCGTCAAAGATTGCAATCATTCTGCCGGTGATCACGAATTAGTTCCGTGGTCTTTGGCATCGCGGGCGCGTCTGCGCGGGCTATTGGGCATCGAACGAACCGTGTGGCAAGAGGGTTGGAGGAAATTTGCGGTAGGCTGAGGAACTCATCGCGATCAACTGTTCCCGAGTTGTCCTATTCGTAGAGGGCAAGCATGCCCTCGCATCAGCTCCAAGCACTTTCGGGGGACATGGCCCAGCTGTCTCAGGTGCGCACCTTGTCCAGCTTCATGAAGCGCTTCCGTAATCTCTCAACTTCTTCCCTATCGACTGTGAGGGCACTCAGTCAGTTCCGATTCCGAGATCATATGCAAGCTTCCACATCGAAACATGGAGGGGCGGCAGGGCTCACAGTTGGACCCTTGGACGATGCTGTCCATAACGGCACTAGTGGTATTGCCCATGACGAAGGCGATTCGGCGCGAAAGCCGCCGGTGACTTTATGGAGAAGTTGTTCTGGTATAAAGTCGCGAATCGATATGCGTAAGAACGGGCGTGATTTGGAGCTGCAAAGCAGCAAGCGACGTCTAGTGATAAGGCTGGAGATGTGGGATAGAGGGACGTTATGGAATCGCTGGGCACAAGCGGGTCGGGTCCAAGCGCGATGGAGGGGTGATTCAAATGAGTCAGCATATTCCACGGAAGCTACCCTGCACCTCAATGCATCATGCATCAGATCAACGGGATAGGTCGACGGTGTTACAGGTATTGCGCAAGATGTGCGAATCAGACAGATTCCGTCGCTGAAATTTCCCCGCAATCACTTGTCTGGCCTTGCAATGTATCGTTTATTGGACTTTGTGCGGATTTGTCGTGTTGCAAACGCCCAGTCAGAAATGTTCCAAACATGGTCACGGAGGTCGAACTTATACTGTTTTGCGGCTACCTGTAACCGCACATCGTTGACGACAAAGTATCAGTCTGAGATCAGGCGACCTGTCCAAAGTATATCTAAAACTCAAGGTCATATATCTGAATGCCACGTCACATGACCATTTCTGATGTGAGAAGTGCGATTGTACCGTAGACACTGCCATCACCGCGAGTTGGTATGCTTCAACATGTGGCTGGGGATGCTGCGGCGGTGCGACGCCACATTTGACAGTGATGATGCAGCTCCGGTCAGCAGGAGGAAAAGGGGCCATTCAGCGTTAGAGCGCGGGGCTGCAGAGTAGACGCATCATACAGCCAATCAGACGCTCCGTATCGCCTCTAGCGCGGAAATCCCCCAGGTAACTCTATCCGCATAACGCCATTGAAGCGTGACTTGCCAGCGGCCCACTGTAGGCTCCTCTCACCGACGCCAGGCTCCCTCCCTCGAAGTCGCAATTTCCAGCACCGTGACATGCTGCATGTTGTTTTCGTCCCCCGACTGTGGCCCCAGCCTGCCCAACTTAGCGACCCCAAACCACCTGCAACCGGCGACAAAGCGACCGAGGAGAAAAATTCTCGCACCCATCCCGCCTGCGCAAAAGCAGCAGCCCAAAAAATACCGACCCAGCACAACAAGACGACCTCCAGCCAACTTGAGCCATCGAAAAGAGACCCCAAACGCGACTTTTCCATCCCGAATTTGTCAGATTCGAATTCGCAAGGTCTTGTTGCATGAGGTGATTGACTTTTTCCACGCCTTTTGGCGTATCGCCGCCCTTTTCTCTCCAGCGGCCGTTTGCGCTCGCTCACCCGAAAAACTCCTCACCGCCTCCTCTCTCTCCCCCCCGCGGCGCCGCGCGCCCACCCCCCTTTGGTGCTGAGGGAACCATGTCGTCCCACGGCCGAAAGGTCCGCGTCAAGAAACTCAGTGTCAAAACTGCCCTTCCAGTACTCAGAGAAGATCAAATAGATCCCTCTGAATACGAAGCTCTCACCACCGAGACTCAAATCGCGACCGGCGTCGAGCAAGCTGAGGAAAATGTGAGCTTATCCCGTCCTCCCAGCGACCCAGTCACGTGACACCTTCACGTGACGTCAACATCTCTGACCCAGCAACGAGCATCATGCATCATCACGCAAAGACGCTTTACTGACTAAATATGTCAATAGGAAATTCATCTTCAGAGCATCCTGAAAGATGCTGGCACCAGCAATGATCAGGAGATTCCTGTTCCCCCACCACAACCCAGCGGCGTGAACTACGATGATCTGTATCCCAGCAATTACACTAAACCTTCATCGTATCTGCGCTTCTCGCAGACGGTGGAGGAGTGCATCAGCTGCCAATATGACATGACCATTGAAGACAATGAATTCCTCAAGCAGTACAACAGTAAGCCCCCGGCTTCGGGTGCGCTGTCTGAGGATGACTTCGAGCGTGTCATGGAGGTCTTTGAGGATACTGCCGCTGAGCAGACTCCTTTTGCTTCAGTGGACAATACTGTTGTTGGTTACGATATGATGGTTCCATCGCTGCATCAGCTTGGCTCCGCATCGATACTCCAGCATGCCAAACCTGTCTACGAGTACTGGAAGTCAAGGCGGCAGGAGATGGGCAACAAACCTTTGCATCCGCAGCTTAAATTCGAGACGCACCAGGAGAGTGATGACACCGATCCATATGTGTGCTTCAGGAGGAGAGAGGCTCGCCAGACCCGCAAGACGCGTGGACGTGACAACAAGGTCACAGAGACACTGAAGCGTCTCAGGCGTGAGCTCGAAGACGGCAGACAACTTGTCTTGCTAGCTTATGAACGGGAGATGACGAAACGAGAGCTCTTGCACATGGACCGCGCAGTTTTCGAGGAACGCGCACGGCTCAAGCATGTCAAGACGAGGCTTGGTATCAAAGATGCCGATGATGATCTCATCAATCAAAAGGTATGCTCCGCTATGCATTATCGACTGTTTGCGCTTGGCACTGACCGTTTGCAACAGCCTCAGAAGCGCAAAGCAGTTGAAACGCCTGCTGTGCAACGACCAACTGGTCAGCACATGCGTATGCCCGTGCGTCCCGATGGCAGGACAATGGACCAAGATCTTGTTCTTCTGTCCGATAAGCTCGCGGAGAAGGAAAACGAGCTAAATGCAGATATCGAGATGAAGGTCCAGAACCACCGCAAGTGGAATTTGAACCATATTGATCTCACTCGAGATCCGTTGTCGCCGGTCCAGGAGAAGGGCGAAGAACTCAAGTTCCGACCGGCAAAGACACAGTACTTAATGACGCCACCAGCCTCGACTGCCTCGGATGATATGGACGTGGATGATGATGCTCCTGAGCCCATGCAACTCGACAAGGAGCCTGATCAAGCTGCTGTGATTCAAAAGGAGAAGCTGGCGACAGCGCAATTTAAGCAGAGTCTTCCCATCGTCCAGTTCAAGGCAGGAGGTTCGGGCGAATTCCATGGCTCGCAACAGCCATCTTTCAGGCGCCGCATAGGTCGCCAAGGTCGTCTCTGGATCGACCGACGCGGCCTTGCTTCACCACCCCGTGAGGACCGACGCTCAGATCGCTGGAGGTACGACTCAGACTCAGAAGACGACGAGCAGGCCGTGTACGAGGTCGATCCGTTTGATACCCGAGCACTTAAGTTCAGGGCCACCATTCCCCTCAACCCTTTCATCTTCGGCAACCGGCGGCCACAGCCACCACCGGAGCACGGTGGGCCGCAGAGACCAGTCCCAGTGGCAGTACCGCAACTGCCTGCGTCTGGACAAGCCTCCGCGGGACATGCACAACATGCCGCAGCGCAACTGTCGCAGGCCCAGCAGCCGGCACAGGCACCGCAGCCACAAGTGCAAGCTGCGTCTTGAGAGACGGCTCAGAGCAGACCCTTATTTTGTGTTGCGAGCCACTTCGATCGACCCTTTGAGCCCAACGACTGTATAATATTGCTTGGTGCATATACCCTTCGTTTCTCTTTTCTGTTTTATGGTTTGCTTTTCGCGCGCGTGCATTCTGTTTGCCTCGCAAGCTCATTGGGTTGGTCGTGTCGGAGTCGCATCGAAGAGGGGCGTTGAAACATTACTTAATGGGAAGCACAGCACCGCTTTGTACATATGGAGGCGAGAGGGAGGCGGGTGTGCTGGTTGTGCCATTCTGCGAGGAGTTGTCGGCGTTCGAGGGGAGAGCTCGAGAGCAGAGGAGGAACGAAAGAAGACGGCATTCTTAGAATAAGACCAAGAGGAAGCCGTTCAAACGGCAGAGGCAATCGTCCAGAGCCGGGAGATGAGCCGAGAAGACGAACAAAATAACAAAAACCCCGCCGGCCAGTGAGCTTAGGCGCGTACGTTGCAATCTCTTGGGTGATGATGACCTTCTTTGTAGTGCAGTCTTTGTAGTCCTGAAGCTTTGGATTGTCGCCTTGGGCCATTGGAGCAGCGTTGCTTCAAGTCATCGAGTTGTTCCCGTGGTTGGAGAGGATGCTGGACCGGGTTGCTAGGCCGAGCAGTCACGCCGGTCGAGCGCAAGCATTCTGTACCAGGTTAGGATTTGAGTGGCAGGAAGAGTTTGACATCTGAGAAGACATACAGGAAGGGAGAGAGACCTACAATGGTCTCCTGCAGAGCAGCGAGAAGAGCTGCTTGTGGTCAATGACCAGCCGGCCGCAACCCGGGTAGCACGAAGCAGGCTTGAGACCTAAGCCATGGATGACGGAGATGCATTAGATGGGCACATGTTGTCCACCGTCTGACAGTATCTTCTTGTTACCCAATGGATCACATCATGATCTCCATATGGAAAGCAGAGAAAAATCCGAGCTTGCAGAAAGAATGAAGAGAAGAGGTTGGGAACGGGTTTGTGTGTAGCCCAAAAGTGCGGCTTTGCAGTGATCATGTGGGGAATTTCCCGGTCCAGGGTCCCCCCTCCTGGGCATCTGGCGCTGTCGAAAATGCGCCAGGCGGATCGTTAGTCATCTACTTTGCCTGACGTCGCGTTGGAGGGGTCTGCCCCTCCAAAAAAGAACGACAGGCAACGGCTGGGCAACTTTTTGGTGGTGGGGTTTCATAGTCATGACTCTCAACGACGACACGGACGACAAGAGCGAAAGTTAATCATATTCAAGACAGAAGTGAAACGAACAAAGAGGGACTACCAAAACATTCAGCTTTCCCAGAAGCATAGAGGATTGCGAGGGTGCGAAGCCATACTTTCTGAGGCCATCAAGCGAGGGGCCTCACTATCCCCAGCAGCATCATACCTCGTCTCACCACTAAACTCACAAATTATTACGACACACAACGCTCTCATCGGTCATGGCACCTAAATCGTCTTGGATCGCACTCGGCTGCGAAGGGTCAGCCAACAAGCTCGGCATCGGCCTCATCCGCCACACACCAACCTCCACCACCATCCTCTCCAACCTTCGCGACACCTTTGTTTCCCCTCCCGGCACAGGCTTCCTACCAAAAGATACAGCTGCACACCACCGCGCCGCTTTCGTCTCCCTAGCACTGAAGGCCTTAGCTGCCGCTTCAGAACACCCGGATTTGGTTGCGGAGAGTGAGGATGGCCAGGCCGATGGGAAGAAGAGGCGGACAACGCTGAGCATCAAGGACATCGACTGTATATGCTTCACACAAGGTCCAGGTATGGGCAGTCCCCTATCAAGCGTCGCCGTCGCCGCTCGAGCTATCGCATTATTATGGGACAAGCCACTCGTCGGTGTCAACCACTGCGTGGGTCACATCGAGATGGGCCGCACGATCACAGGGGCGGACAACCCCGTCGTTCTCTACGTCTCGGGCGGCAACTCACAGGTCATCGCCTATGCCGAGCAGAGATACCGCATCTTTGGCGAGACGCTCGACATCGCTGTGGGAAACTGCCTTGACCGCTTCGCACGGACCTTGGAGATCAGTAATGACCCGGCACCAGGCTACAACATCGAGCAGCTTGCAAAGGAGGGTAGTAAACTTCTCGATCTCCCATACACAGTCAAGGGCATGGACTGCTCCCTCACAGGCATCCTCGCCGTAGCAGACGCCCTCGCCGCACCTCTTCGCAAAGCCTCCTCAGAGCCAGACCCCTCAGCATCAGCAGTCGACTACACCGCCGCCGACCTCTGCTTCTCCCTCCAAGAGACCGTCTTCGCCATGCTCGTCGAGATCACAGAGCGCGCCATGGCCCACGTCGGTAGCTCCCAGGTCCTCATCGTTGGTGGCGTCGGCTGCAACGAGCGCCTGCAGGAGATGATGGGTCAGATGGCCGCCGAGCGCGGTGGGAGCGTATACGCGACGGACGAACGATTCTGCATTGACAATGGCATCATGATTGCGCACGCTGGGTTGTTGGCGTACAGGAAGGGGTTCACGACGAAGCTGGAGGAGAGCCAGTGCACCCAGCGGTTCAGGACGGATGAAGTTTTTGTAGAGTGGAGAGACTAATACACAACAAGAGATATCACCAGCCCACGATGAAGGCAGCTTGACGTCACTTCTTTGCGTGCCGTGACTATCGTTGAACATAACGGAGGGCTTTTACACCACACTCTACATTGAAGATATATCTACGCTTCTCTTGAGGCGGAATTACATGATGGAGATGCGCCTCCCGAGACTCCGCCCATATCCAGTGCGTCCGGAACTCCAAGCCCAATTCATGTCATTCGGGTCACATGAGGACATCCACGAGGTGATTGCCCTTATGATACGTCCATGCTGCTCGGCTTGTGAATGATTGTCGTAACATACTGCCCCGGATTGTCAGCTTCCTGCATGGTAAATAATATGTATGGAAAGCGGAGAGTCTTACTTTGTCCCGGTACCTTGTCGTCGCCGACACTGCAAGCACATTGTTCTTGATGCTACTTGTGGCCAGGTGGTTGAGCACCGTATGATTCGGCATGTTCAACACACTGTTGTCATCCTTGAGTAGCGTTGCCGCATTGAGAATGGGCTTTCCAAGGAATCCTGGCAGGCTGGGCGGCGTGGGCAGCTTTTCTATCGCTGCCACGGCATGCTTGTAAGCCGTTGATTCCTCCACCTGGTCGAAATCCAACAGGTACTGCGGCACCTGCGCACGGTAGCTCTTAGCCGGCAGTACAGCCTTCCCCTTCGGTGTGCGCGGTTGATCTTTGGTGGCGGAATTGGTCCGCGAGGCCGGCGCATCGGACTCAGCCTCAGGCTTGGGCTTGGACGCAGTAGCAGCCGCCGCCGCCGCGGCAGCCTTCTTTTTGCCGTGAAGGGCGTCTTCCGGACTAACTTCGATGTAGTTGACAAGGTTGTTTCCGAAATCGACGGTGGTTGGCAAGTCGGGTGACGTCTGCATCATGCCGTCTACGAGGAATCGGATATGATGCGTGCCCGGGAGAATGTAAACTGTCCCCGAGAAGCAGCCAGGCTTCCCTTCTCTGCAGAGAGAATCTCGTCAGCTGAGTCCCCATATCAAAGTCGAAAGTGTTAATGTCAACTTACACAGGATGCAGGCGCTGCTTTCGGTTCCACTGGAAGATGGTTCCCGTTACGTAGATCTTGTCACCACCACGTTTCCACTCCAGCTTGGTTGGCACCACAGATCTCGATCTATCGACACGAAGTTCCTCCGCATCTTCCTCATCCACGGTGGTGGCGCTGAGAGCCGAGCTCTTACGCGTCATGCCATCAGCCGCCTCACCGAGCTCAACCTCTGGAACAGCGGCCTCATCGATCTGACCTTCGTCTGGTGCGAGAATCGGTGAGCCGGGGGTATGCACCTCCTCCTCGATGGGAAGTGGTAGACGAGGCGGTCGTGTGAGGTAGACATCGGTCAAGCTGTTGTTTGATATGAGGTGTGAACCCTCAAGCTGAGGCTGGTTTGCCGCCGCGTGGACGGAGTGGTGCGACCTCAGCGAGGACGACTCGACTACGGGAACATCAACAG
This sequence comes from Sarocladiaceae sp. R1802, assembly GCA_023628655.1. Classification (NCBI taxonomy): domain Eukaryota; kingdom Fungi; phylum Ascomycota; class Sordariomycetes; order Hypocreales; family Sarocladiaceae; species Sarocladiaceae sp. R1802. The sequence continues at coordinate 349,718 of JAMAKF010000009.1, forward strand.
GTTTCGTAGGCACGTCTCTAACAGGTGCAGCCTTGCTTGTTGGCGTCGATTGTGTCGTGTCGACTGGTAGCTTGCTGAGGCTGCTAGGTTGGGTTGGTGGTTGCGACTGAGGCGGGGGCGGGGCCGCGGCTGAAGAGGTGCTGCCGTGCGGCGAGCCGCTCAAAGAAGATATGGCTGTGCCTGGTAGACTCTTGGGGCGGCTGCCCTCGACTTGGGTGAGTGAGGCAGTGGGAGGAGCGACAGAGCGGTGGGCGGTATGGTGAGGGATGATGTTGCGAGCATCACGACGATGAGCACGTGGGGAGTCTGTCGCGGAGGTTGGGGTGGTGGGCTTCGAGGTCGAGGATGTGTTGTTGCCCATGATTGCGGTGTTTGCGGCGTCTTTGCCCACGAGAGGCCGACACTTCTAGCGGTGGATGAAATCAAGGTATTCTGAAGATGATCTTGTGCGGTCTGGTCGGATCGGTGAACGGGAGTTGCAGGGACTGGGGTCTCGAAGGTAGCAGAGCTGGTACTGGCGGCAATTTATCGAGATTTAAAGTGTATCGTGTGCTGGTATAATCCCGTGAGGGACCAATGCACTGCAGTACGAGATATCGCAGTTGTTGTAGGGCGGAGGGTGGCTGCAAATGATGGCTCGCGTGGGCAGTCTCGGCCCGGTACCAAGCTGAACGTAGCGCACTCCAGTCAAAGTGAACGACGTTGTGCTTCCTGCTGAGGTTCTGAGAAAAGTTCAAGGGAAGCCGTGGTCGGAATCGTCGGCTCGTCGTGCGAAAGTCGCCAGCGTCGCGGGTGGAGGGGGATTGGGATGGAAACGGATGAGCAGTAGAGAGAGGTTCGACGATTCGGGACGCTTTGGGAGATACGCGGGGCAGGCTTGAGTTGAGCTGCAGAGGGACTCGGAGCTCTCAGCTCAGAGGTGGGACTGTGTTCCGTTAGGAGGGTACGAGGAAACTGCGGGGGATCTGTGTATGGTCCGAGGTAGACCCCTAGCGGACCGGGTGCAATGCCCTGTAGTGCACTGGCCAGGACCCCTGCACCGCCTATGACTGATGACGCTGCAGGTGCCAATGCCAGAGCTTCATCCCTGTGACGCGCTTCAACTCTTGATACTACTCGTAGCTCCTCAGCACGATACAAATTAACATCACCAAAATGACCACGTCATAGCACCCAATTGTTGAAAGTCGCGTCAGGCTCATTTGAGCCTCATACACAGCCATAGCCACAATGTCAGACCCTTCCAACATCTCCGTCATCCTCGACCCTCTCATCCTCATCTTCAACGCCCTCCGTTCCGTCGACTGGTCCTTCTACATCTCCTGGGCGTTCCGCATCGCCTCTCTTCCAGTCCGCCTCATCCTCATACCTCTGAGATTTCTTGCCAACATTATCTTCGTCCTTTTCTCTCCGGCATTGTACATCCTTGGGTACATATATGGTGCCGTGACGGCTATCTTGAGCTTCCTTGCTAGCCTTGAGGTGAGCCCTCGTTCATCTTGCTTACTTTGAAACTGAGATTACGGTATACTGACCCTTGACCGCGAACAGCCCCTGTATACGTTTGTAAGCTCAAGAAGGCCCCCAATCACTCTGAGGTACATCATACTAATGGAAACAGTTCGGCGCCGCTGCAAGTGTTGGTATCGTGGCTGGCCTCACCCTCGCCTTCTCATCCACCATCCTCACCTCCCTCCTCGGCATGCATGACACCTCTTCGTCCTCCTCCGGCTTCAGAAGGCCCCGTAGGAAAGGCTACCTCGAGCACGACACTGATGCTACCTCTGAAGAAGACATACGGGATTACGACCAAGCATCTGACGACACCCCATCGTCGTCAGCGAACGAGAAGGACTGGCAGTGGCTGGACCCCTCGCCCTCGCGTAGGCGGCTCGCCTCAGGGCTTTTGTCTCAGACTATTCTCGAGGAGGAGGACGATTTCGATCAAATGTAGTGTGGAGCTCGCGGTGGGTGATTACAGTCTATTCTTATTTCGCAGCTCGTGCGTCTCTTCCTCATGACACTAGAGTTACATACAAAATGCTGCCTCCTCACCGAATTTCCGACGAGGGTGTGCATCTCTCGCTAATGGTTGACAACCTGAAAGAGAGTGTCTTGAAATTCCATCTGCAAGAACCTCTCGGGCGCCTAATAGCGTCCAAATGTCTTGCGGTGAGAGCTGTTTATGCGGATGTTACCACCGCGAGAATTCTCGAAACACCAGCACCGTCTCGCAGACAAGGTGAGACAAACGGAGCAATGAGTCGCGTGTAGGAATCTGTAGACTCGTGTCTTTCGTAGGGCTGTTCGAAACCAGAAACGCCGTGCCAAAGAAATCAATCTCGAAAGTGCCTGCAGGAAATGGTCATATATAAGCGTGATGTAGATGGGTGACGCGTTGTAAAAGTACATCATCTCCTGTACGGGTCTCGGTCACGATCTCGTTCCCGTGGCTGGCCACGCGGTGATCTGCTGCGACTGCGCGTGCGTCGATCCCAGTCGCGGCGGTCATCTCTTGCTGGTGGACGAGAGCGCCAGTCATCCCGTCGCTCGTCCCGAGGAGGTCGATCATCTCGGGGCGGGCGATCGTCTCGAGGAGGCCTATCGTCTCGAGGAGGCCTGTCGTCTCGAGGAGGCCGGTCATCTCTCCGCCTTTCTCCTTGGTAGCTGGGTATATATGTATCTCCATCCCCTTGGGCCCTCGCTGGCGGTGGTCCACGGTTCCGTTGACCACCACGATCTCCGTCGTCTCTGTAGGCCCTGTCTCCTGGCGGTGGCCTCGGACCGCGGTCTCGTTGCCAGCCTTGTCGTCGGTCATCGTAACCACGCTGCCTCGAGCCGTTCATCCCATTACGACCGTTGAGACCGTCCCCGCTGTTGAACCCTGCCGTTGCGCCATTGGCGTCAGGACCAATGCCGACGGTCCCCCCTCTAGGCGCGGCCGGCAGATTGGCCTTTCTGTCATGGAACTTTCTCCTGTCGAGTTCATGACTCTCCTCGAACGTGGGGATCTCGTGTGGTTTGGCAGGCAGTGGCACTGCCTTGAAGTATGGGTGCTGCATGGCGTCGATCGCGTTAATCCTCGTCTTCCAATCGAGTCTAAGCAGCTCGCTCATTAATGATACAGCTCCCTGGCCAAAGCTATTCGATCGAGTCAGCATTTGCAGTCATCCAAAGGCCATTGACGAGAAAAATTAGCGATCAATGACTCACCCCTTGAATTTGCTCTCAAGATTACCAGTCCGAGTTCTAGGCGTTAAATGTTGACCACCCGGAAGGGCTTTCCAACCAGGCATCTTCTCATCGTTCGGCGATCCCATCAGATCCCAGATGATCTCCAGTTGGTTGGGATCGCTGTCGCCCGCAAGGATCGGCTTGCCCTTCAACATTTCGCCGAAGACGCACCTGGCATCATTGTCAGAATCTTGACCCTCGTCTAGCTATGGATCAAACTTACCCCACACCCCATACGTCAATCGCCGTCGTGTACTGCCGAAGTTGCAGCAGCAACTCTGGTGGCCTGTACCATCTCGTGACGACTAAACCAGTGTATTCGCGGCGGCCCTCGCCTATGGGGCGGCCGGGTGTCGGCGTGCGGCCATCGTAGTGCCTCGCGAGACCGAAATCAGCGATCTGGAGGATACCTCGGTTATTGATGAGCAGATTTGCAGCCTTCATGTCGCGATGCAAGATGTGATTCTCGTGAAGGTAGGCCAAGCCTTCAAGCAGCTGCAGCATGTAGCACTTGATTTGTGGCTCGTCGAAGTGAACGGAGGGGTTATCGAGAAGGCCGGAGAGATCATGCTCCATGTAAGGGAAGACCATGTACATGATGGGCTTCTTGCGTTTGTCGGCTGAGGGTCATATGTTAGCAGGAGTCGCAAGCATGGAAACGGCCCATGGCGCTTCGTTCTTCTTACTCGCTCGTGTCGGATGCTCAACAGCCATATCTTCCAGGGCAATTATGTTCTCGTGTGAAAGAAGCTTCAGTAGCTTGATCTCTCGCAGAGCGGTGATCGGAAACTATCGGGGATCAGTGGTTTGTTCGCGAAGGACGACAGTGAGGCAACGTACCCCATCCTTTTCGTGGTGCATGATGATCTTTTTCATCGCAACCACTGTGCCGGTTTTTCTAGAGCGAGCGCGATGAACTTCACTACGGTTCACAAGCAAGGTTAGCAAGTCGTACAACTCTTGACTGCACGAAAAGCAGACGGCGTAGTTCAGGATGGTGCGACATACCCAAAGGTTCCTTCACCGAGCTTTCCCTGGAGCTCATACTCGCCGATACGTGAGCAGCCAATGAAGCTGGACTTTGGGCGTAGGTGGTTGAGCGCAAAGGTGCGCGGGGACGTGCCCTCGGGCGTTCGCTCAAGGACGCGATCCATGGCTGGGCTTGGCTCTGTATTGACGAGCTCGGGGCGATAGCAGTCGCGACTTGTCGCTCGGCGGATCCTTCTTCGAGCCTATCGTGAGCGGGAGGTTGGCACACGCGAAGATGGGCGAGGAGAAAGTTGGTAGACCGGGCAAAGGGCAGGCATGGCCTGAGAGGGGAACCCGCTGGCGGAATTGGAGGCAAGCCTCCTCCGGCGAGAAAACCGCAAGAGGCTGAAAAGGATGCTATTGATTTATCGAGCAAGCGAGGTGGTTGTAATAGTTCGCGAGAGGGTGCTGAGGGCTGGCGATAAGATGGAGAGGGAGAGAGTTGATGGTGAGGATGGAAGATGGACAAAGTTGAAAGGCGATGTTGCGGCTGGCGCGAGAAAATGGGCCGCAGATGTTGGCGACGAGCAGTACTTCATTTACAGTGGCTTCCCCACCGTAATGCAAGTACCGGCTGGAGAGGTGATCGGAGAACACTGACAGTGTAGTGCGCCGATAAAGGAGTGCCTAATGACAAAGTTGTCGAACAAAATAAAGGGATACTCCCAAATCGATGCACAATCAGATGAGATCATTGCCTACGTAACGACACAGATGCTACATCGCTATGAGGTTCGGCGCATCCCTTGAGCTGCTGCTTCAGGGCACTGGCTGCTGTCACCTCCGCGATCGCCGCAACGAGGCCCCCATCGGATTCTGCCACGCCCATCGACCCTCCAACTTTCTTCCATCCTCAACATCCTGTCATCACGTGTCGTGGAAGTCACCTCTTGTGCCATCACTGACTCGGGTGAAAGAGGTACTGGATTGAACCTGCTACCTCTCAACGGTCTTGGATACTCAGAGGATGGCCAGAGAAACCCAAAGGAATCAAGATGCTAGGACCCCGAATCTCCTGCAGCTGGTCCAATGATACGATAAACACAAGCCGATAGCCTAAATTACCACCGTCTACCGTATTCAGTACACTGAGATATCGACCACAGTAATGCACCGTTGACCAGAGTCACGATGCCGCGCGTACTCAATGAAGCAGGTTTGTTCGCCCTACGACTCAGCAGCAATTATCTACTAAAGATATGCAGCGTGGTGAGCCTACCGAGTATAGTTCTGTAGCCATATGCTCAATCGGCTGATCAGTGATTGACACCATCAAGCAACACCTGCCGGTTGCGCAAGATCAAATGTAAGCTCGGGTTATCATCCTCTAGCGCGGGAAGCATTCTCACCAAAATCCAAGGCGATGAGGCATACCCAATCTGTGCTCGATGCGAGTCTTCTCGCAGGTACTGCGATCGTTCCCAGCGGCCATTGAGAGTCAGAAGACACGATGAGACGTCATCACAGGACAGGACATTCATGCGCGGTCCAGGTACCTCAAAGCTTCCATCACCAGACAACCCCAGGAAAGCACTCCTTTCGCCGCATGTAGCACAGCTTTTCCACCACTACATCACGTCAATCGCCCCATGGTATGACTTGAGCGATGCTTCACTCAATTTTGGCACCAAATTGCCGGTCCTTGCTCTCGACAGCCCGCTTCTCTTCAGTGCTGTGATAGCCTTGTCTGCTATGCAAACTAGCAAGACAGTCTCGCCCAAAACGCAGGATATCGCAAATTACTACCACGGACATTGTGTTCGTCTCTTGATCGCCCTTGATAGCCAAGCTGGCCTCGCCGAGAGAGAGATAGCGCTGTCTACCGCATGCCTGTTACGGACATACGAGATCCAAGATGGTTATTCCTCCATACCACCCTAGCATACCAGAATAGTATCATATTGACCAACTCTAGAGGAGACCGATCCGAACAGACACCTTGCAGGCGCTTTCTCTTTAGCATCGTCGAGTATTTCGGGAATCGTCAGTAGTGACTGGCCTCTGCTCGCGGCGGGCTTCTGGAATTACCTCCGTGAGGACATCACGTACGGCCTTTTCGAAGGAAGAGCACTCAAGATGGACCTCTCTCACTTACCTTCGCCTACGAATTTCGAGATCGATCAAGTCTGGCTCAATGTCGTCACAATTCGACTTGGGCAAATACTCAACGCGTATATGAAAGGAACGCTGCATAGCCAGTGCTGGCGTACTTTGCATACTTCTCTCCGATCGTGGCGCCAGGATCTGCCAGCGCACTGCGACCCTTTTTCAAGAGGCGAACCCATGCCTGGCGATCCTTTCCCAAAGGTGTGGATGATGCAGGACTGCCACGGTAATATGAGTTCATACCGACACCTCTGAATCTTGGTACTGATGGCTTTTGTAGCGGCTTCCAGGCACTACTATCTTGTGGCCTTGTATCTTCTGGTCGAAACGGCTTTGGAAGTAGATCTTGATCAGCTCTGTGCGATGGAAGTTGAGCAAAGCGAGACCAGGGAAGACTTTCTCGAATGGTGCGCCTTGGAGATTGTAGGCATTGCTTTCACATCGACGTCACAAGCCGTTCTTGTCAACGCGTTCGGGCCAATCTTCTTCTGTGCGTTTGGTCCTCCAGCTGTCTCAGAAGTTGATGCTAAGTGTTGTGCAGGCTCACGGAGCATCCGGTCGGTTGCCGCTCGAGAGGAGCTAATTCGTTTGCTTAACCCATGCAGCAAGACCATTGGCTGGCCCATCCAGAGGATGGTCACGAGCATGGAGTTGAGATGGGGGAGGAGGCGCTGATTCCTGGGGTCATCGCGTTGGACCCGCCGTCCCAGAGCTGTCGCTTACACCATTCAGGGCAGCTATTCCCGAGCTCGGCTTTGGGGGGGAAGTCTCTAACGACAGGAGGAGTATAAGACCACGGACTTGCGCCTCGCTTGAAAAGCACCATAGGCAGGCAACTCTGTGATTTTCAACTCGACTTTTCAACGCATACAAGATAATGGTTATTCCCAGAATTGGAACACTCGCCATGATGGCGCAAAGGGGGTTCGCATCTGTCGCTCAAGGCTCCACGCGCCTCCCACATGTCATCAAGCCCTCTTTGAACGAACAGCAACAACAAAAGCTTAGTCTGCGAAACATCGAGGCTGCTGTGCGTCATATGCATACAGACGGCTTGGTCGTCGTCGAAGACGTTGTACCTGCTGGAGACATTGATCATTTGAATGAGAAGATGGTGCAGGACGCAAAGATTCTCCAAGGCCGGGGCAAGGATGGACCTTTCAACTACAATCTAGGGAATCTTCAACAAGATGCGCCCCCAGTTGCTGATTACTTTTCCAAGTCAATCTTCACAAGTACGGTGCTACCAATGTCAAGACCACAGTGGGAGTATTCGACTGACCCGCTTCCAGATGCCATTGCGACCCAAATCACCACCCATGTCCTAGGTCCTCGTCCGAAGTGGACGTTCTGCTCTGCGAATGCCGCTATGCCTCCATTACCGGGAAGCCTGCCGCAGAGACAGCCAGTGCACTCGGACGCAGACTTTGCGCATCCTTCACACCCCTTCGCCCTGGTCGTCAATGTGCCTCTCGTAACGATGACACCGGAGAACGGCAGCACCGAGATATGGCTGGGCACACACACCAACGATATTACTTCACAAGAAGGCACTCACGGAGAACGTGCCAGCGGGCGGATCAAGACGGAACTTCTGGAACAGCATCGCGAGACATGTGGGCCATGTCAGCCGACGGTGAAGAAAGGCAGCATCGTCATCAGGGATCTGAGGCTGTGGCATGCGGGGATGCCAAACACGACTGACGAGGTCAGGATTATGCTTGCCATGATTCATTTCGCGCCGTGGTATCGCAATCGCATGCGCTTGGAATTTGGAGAGGACGTGAGGCCTTTGTTAGAAGAGAGTGACTTGGGACTCGATATTCCCGTGGATTTCGTATCGAGGGATAAAGTCCTGGGGAAGTATTTGAACCGGGCTTTCGGCAACGCGTATGACTTTGACCAAGAGCCTTAAAGGGACACATCATTCGACAAGGCGTTGGAAGCAGGACAGCCGAATGGCTCCTGTGCGGCTTCCTCTTGATCTGTCGTCTGGTCTGGGTTGGAAATGCAACGCTTAGGGCCAGGTTACAATCGCTCGACACTCATCCCACTTCAGGCTGCCAGACAACAGAAATGGATCAGGAGGAGCTAGCCAGATTGCATACTAGCGAATCTATAGGGCTGCATTCTTACAGACACGTTCCAAATTTCGTCTTTTAGTGGCAAAGTCTCTGAGGCAATGATGAACCCTACCAGATGCCTAGCTCGAGGCAGTGAGACGGTCTATTGACCCCTCGTCAGCACTACTTATTCATCCTCCTCATCAGCCCTATTCCCAAGACGTCGACGACTCGTCTCCGCGCGAAGTGCCACGTATATAAGAGTATTGGCCTTTATCAAGTCAATCCAGTGCGCACCTGTGACTTGCTCCTGAACAAGGTGCGTGGCGATAGACCTGGCGACGCTCAACATCAGACGGCCGTCTCATCCCCCAACCATGGCAACCTCCAAGCCCACCCTCATATTCTGCCACGGGGCTTTCCACCCCTCAAGCGCCTGGAATGGACTTATCAAGCACCTCGAACCATTGGGTTACCGCTGCCTCGCTCCCCAGCTTCTCTTCGTCGGCGGGGAGGGCACGGCCATTTCGACGTGGGAACCCTGCGTGCAGTCGCTGCAGGAACTCATCCGCGGCGAGACATTTGCAGGGAGGAACGTCGTGATCGTCAACCACTCTCTTGGCTCCTTGGCCGGCTCCAGCGCAATCGAGGGTTTTACACGGAAAGACCCGAAACATCTCGAAGCTGGCCATGGATCAGTCATTGGCATTTTCAACATGGCGGCCATAATCATCAGAGACGCCGAGCACCACGCACAAGTCTTCTCCAAGATCCCTAGCAACCCGGACGAGGCCGGATGGAAGCCAGTACCTCCCCCGGAGATGACCAGAAACGTCTTCTTCAACGACTTGGACGCAGAAGACGCCGCGTACTGGATCTCCCAGCTCCGACCCAACGCAGGCTGGCTCGATAAGAGCGCGCAGGGACTTTACCCGGGCTACGCGGATGTACCTGTGTGGTATCTCATTGGTGACCAGGACAAGATGTTCCCTGTGCCGGTGCAGGAGGCCTTCTGCGATGTTATAAGGGAGAAGAACGAGGCCGGCCTGACGGTGAGGCACATTGACACGGGCCATGCTCCGTTCCTCAAGAGCCCAGAGGCTACAGCAAAGCTCATTGACGAGGCTGCTCAGAGTTTTGCAAAGGCCTAGGCTCAGGCATGTTGCAAGATGCTAGCATCAATGATTTCTCTCACGGAGGTGCCGAATAGATCATACTCGAAAGACCGTAAATACCAGATTGTCAGGAAAGCTTGTGCTACTCGTCGTCTAATGCTATGTACATATGATAATCATGAATCTACCGAAATCTAGTAATCCATCTCATCCCATCATCTTCCTCAACGGGCCCCTCTGCAACTCCTCCGCAGACAGATGGGCCCCGGCCGTCTGCAACAACTTCGCACACTCCTCCCTGCCCGATAGCGTCGCCAGGAACAACGGCGAGTTATTCGCCCTGTTCCGCTCGTGCACGCTCGCTCCTCGCTTCAGCAGCTCCGTCAGAATGTCCGTGTTGCCCGTCACCGCCGCCAGGTGCATCGCCGTGTTGCCCGCGTAATCTGCCTGCTTGAGCAGCTGCAGGCCTTCGCCGCTGAGGAGCTCGAGGACGGTCGCCTGATCCTCGTTGCGGATGGCGTAGCCGAGCGCGGCGAAGGCGGACTCGGTTGGGCTGAGGAGCGTCTTGGCTTTGAGGATGGGGCTGGCCGGGTGGGAGAAGGTCGGTCGGGAGATCTCTGTCATCTCGCCGCGGAGGGACTGTGAGAGCTTCTCGGTCATGCCCTCCATGGTCAAATTGGGCAGGGCAAGGAGGTAGGAGAGCTTTGTGAGGGCGGCTTCGGCGGTGAGGTCGAGGCCGAAGATGACGCCGGCGCGGCCGAGTTGCGTGCCGGGAGCATAGACGGGAGAGACAAAGCCACTGACGCACTGGCTCACGTTGACGACGACGATGCCGCGGCGGACGGCGTCGCGGATGACTCCGGTGAGGCGGCCGTCGACACCGCCAGGTACGTTGCCCATGCCAAACGTCTCAAGGATGAGGCCTCGCAGGTCAGGCAGATGCAAAACAGCATCGACCATCTCAGGCTTGATACCAGGGAAGATGCGAAGACAGGCAACATGAGCGGTATCGAGGTACGGCTGGACCGAGAACCCAGCGATGCTCGTCGGGCGAAGGACCAGAGGCCAATTGACTTCAATACCGAGACCATTCACCTTGGCCAACGGCTCACAGCTGGGAGAGGCGAAGGCCTCGAAATTGGTCGCCGAGACCTTGGTCGTGCGGTTGCCGCGGTACAGCTTGTGGTGAAAGAAGAGGCAGACCTCTGGGATGACAAAGGTACCGGCGATGATGAGCGAACCCAGCAGGTTGTCGACGGCGTCAGACTGGAGGGCAAAGATGGGTGCCTGCGATCCAGTGAGGATGATGGGCTTGCCCAGGTTCGAGAGCATAAAGGACAAGGCCGACGCCGTGTAAGCGAGGGAGTCTGTGCCGTGGAGGATGACAAAGCCATCGAAGAGGTGGTAGTTGTCACGGATGGTGGTGGCCATGGCCTCCCAGCCGGAGGAATCCATGGAAGATGAATCGAGAAGAGGCGAGAACTCGAGGACGGAGTAGCGGATGTGGCGGTTGTAGGTGGTTTTGGGCGTACGCAAGGATGGAAGCTGGATAGTCTTGCCATCGCGAACAGCTTGGATGGATGCTGGTGGCAGTCAGTATCTTTGACGAGGAGTAGAAGAGAAAGAGCATGGTGATGGAAATGAGTGAGATTGGTCAAGTGAAATCCGGGAGGGTTGATGCTGGTAAGCGAGTGCAGTGAGCGCATCAGATAACAAGTATAACCTACATTTCGGAGTGCTCATGTCATTGAAAGAAGGCCTCGGCTCCATGGCATGCTCCAGGAAGTTATCACTTGGCTGCAGGCCATCAGGCCCTTCCTGCATGCAGATCGTACCGCCGGTGCCGATGACGAGGACTCGAGACTCAGGGAGGTCCGCATCGAGCGGCGGCGTAGAGGATCCCATGATGAGAACTGTGAGTGAAATTCCTGGACGACAAGTGAAGAAGAGTCGCTCGCTGAGAACAGAGGCCAAAGATGAACAACCCGTAGGAAGTCAGCGAGTAGGTGGCTGGCGATGGAGATGGCGCTGTAGATGGCGCTGTAGATGGCGCTGGAATGGGAGATGTGTGTAAGACGAGTCGCAGCGATGATGGTGATGATGATCGTTGATAAGACGCGGCACGGAGCAGGCAGGGAGGGTATCGACGGGCCAAAGGGCTTGCAGAGATAAGGCGGCGACAACTACCCCAGAAAGATTTTGACCGGGATGAACAAATGACGAAAGAGCGAGAACAAAAAAAATCTGGGGATTTGAAAGAATCGCGTCGGTCAAAGGCCAGGCAAAGTTTGAACTATATCAACTCCTCCTAGTCTCGCCTCTTCCTCCTCCTGCTACTCTCCTCGCGAGAATTTCCGGCGATCGCATCTCGTGAGCGAAACAACTTTTTTTTCTCCTAAACCTTCTAGATCGGACATTGGTGGGGCAGGAAGAGGGGGAAAGCGAGAGATAACAAGTGAAATTCTTCAACTTGGGAGGCGATGAATAAAGGCGAGTCATTTTGAAGGGGTAATGAAGGGGTAATGAAAATAGACAATTGTGGACTGGCGATGCGCGACCGACTCTAGACGCGCCAGACGCCAGACACCGACTACAGATCGAAGCCGGAATCGGGGTCGGGGTCGGGGTCAGCATCAGCATCAGCATCAGCAACCGGACTCCATGTGCCTGAAAAAAAAGATCAAACAAGGCTCTACGATTAGCCCCTAACGAGTCTGCTTTTCGTTATCAGTGTCGGAAACTTCAAGTGCAACAAAAGAACGGATCGTAGAATTGATCTTCGTCATCTCCCAGTCACCATTCCTGGTTATAATACGATACGTCGCTTCATAACAGCAGTCGCCCGGGCCTGTCCACCTTGACCAGACCAAGCGACCGTCAAACGCACAACAGCAGACGCCTAACTGTGCGCTGGCTCTATACAACCCGTGTATTCGAACGAGTCCACCCAAACACCCTCGCAACCCGCCGATTCGGTTCCTTTAACTTTCGTAACCAATGCATCTTAGCGGAGGAACAGATCGCCTGCGCCGTTTCTCACTGCTCGCGTCCTGTCGATGTGATCAAGACCAAGGTAGTCGTCTTCCGTCGTGATGAGACTCGAAAGCTCGTCATCTGATCAAACGTTCCGTCAGCTTGCGTACAACAAACCACCAGGGAAATCCTTACCGTCGGTGAGATATTGCGGTTTCGAATAGTTTGCCCGTCTCACGACAGCAAACTTGATCTTCTCGAAGCTCTTGCCCTTGAGGCCCGTCCTCTTTTCTAACCTCTTCTTCGTATCGGCAAACTTCTCTCCCTGCAATGACCGTCGTCAGCAAAGTCAACCCTTTTGAAGGCGCAGGAATCACGCACCTGTAGTAAACGGAACCTGAAAGGCACGCCGTGTACCCTCGTCACCTCGTTCTGGAAGTGGAAAACATTGACAAACTCATTGCTCTCCGCATTCTCTTCCTCTTCAGGAACGCGCTCCGCGAAAATCTGAGTATACTCGTTAAGGTTCAGGACAGGATGATCACGCAGCGGTTCGCGATAGAAACGATTGGAACTCGTCTCGTAAACGCGTATCCTGCCGCCCTCATCTTCGCCGCTAATCTTGGCCTTCTTGACGAGAGCCTGGATAAGATCCTCGATCGTTCCTGTCTTCGGTACCAGCAGATCGTATTGGTCCTGTAGTCAAGTTCGGTTAGCTCACTAAGGCAAGTAGTCATTTCTGAGTCGACGCACCTCTTTGGTCATGCCTTCGCTCAACCATGTGAGCTTGACGCTCTTCTTCGTGTCAAATTCAGCAAGGCTCATGTCGAGGACCTCAAAATAGAATGCGTCGCCCCTAAGGCTCGTGTTCAGAGTACTTGTGCCCATGGGGTTCAGTATCTGTCGCAATGTAGGATTCGTACCACGCCTCACTGGTGCTTTGGGATTGTTGGTCGTGGCATTGACGGTCCAGAACCGGATGTGGGTGGAAGGGGCGTTGAGGTGAGTCGCGACACGCTCTGACATAGTGTCGTAGTTGATTTTGGAATTGAGAACAAGATCGAATGGGCTGTATTGCTCTTGGTCACAGCGCGTGGGGTGGGGGTGGAATCGAACGGTGCGCTTGTTCTCGAGGAAGTCGTAGTACTCACGAGCATCCTCGAAGCGATCCGATACCTTGGCGCTATCGGGCGTGTTAGGGAACAGAATGTACGCTTCAACGAGGACGAACTCACGTTTCTTGTGGCTTCTCAAGACGGGCAGCCTCTGCTTGACGATCGGGCCCCCTTTGGAAGCAGATGATGTCACCATCTTGAAGCTCCGCTACCTTCAGTGTTTGCTTGGCTTTGAGCGGCTCGATCATTGTCGGCTTGATCTCCTACTCTTTGTCAGTCACACTTCGGAGGCGCGTGGGAACAGGGTCTTTCGGCTTACCTCCCACAGCAGAAGTTTCTCATCAGCAGGAAGCTTCTCACCCCAGCCCATCTTTTTGAGGATCAATGGAGTGAGATCTTCCACCTTCTTCTCTTTGCTGATGTAGACGTGTCCAACACCTTTCAGAGTCTGTTGCTCGCTGTCAAAGTACTTGAGAAGTAGGAGAATCGTGTCATTCTTTGCAGGCTGTCCAGCCGCTGGGGTTTGGTAGGACGGCCACACTGCTTCACCTTCCTCAGTGAGCTCCTCCGCCACCTCTGCCCAAACACGGAGACTGACATCGCGGTGGGCTGCTGAGCGCGTGAAAGTCTCCTCGACCGTAGGACGCAGGTCCATAATGGGCTGGTCAGGGCGAATGGTCTTGTTCTGACGATTGACCATGAGCCACAGTCGCACTTTTCTGGGGTCCTGTCCCATGTCGTTGGCCACTTGCGCAACGAATTCCTCAACTGTCATCGCGCGGCGTATGCGGTACTGTCTCGGTGCAGCAGGGTCCGCCTCTGGGTTGGCGTCGAAAGTACACATGTCTGTCCCACCGTAATTGCGGAAAGTTTCGTCGGTCAACACCTTAGCTATCATGTACAGATGCGCTTCCTTCTGTTCTCGCCTCCTGGCTTCTCTCAGAGCGGTCTCCTCGTCAATCCGTTGTTCTAGTCTCACATTAGCCACGTCAAGTTGCAAGAATAGCATTTCAGCTTACGCAGATGAACAGGAATATCGTTCTTGGTGACTGGGCACAAAATCTTGTCCAGGCGAGATTGACGAAGGTAAACCAGCATGTATGCGCTGTTCTGGCGGATGATAGGTGCCTTCTTCTGCATTGTCGTGCGAGGATGGCCATTGGCCGTTCGGAACTCGCCGCCAAAGTTCTCCTCCAGCACTTCTCTCATCGTGGCCTTGGTAACCTTGTCATCGTCGTACTTGTAGAACCACCCGTCCTTGCCGGGCTTGAGGAAGGCGTAGTAATGGCCAGCATTTAGGTCTCCGCTGTGAACAAGGACGCTGTGCAACTGGTACGTCCACGGCTCCGACTTATCGGCATCGTCGATGAGGAATGGTGCTGCGTCGAAAACGTCTGGAAACTCGTAGCGGTCATTGATCTTCATCATCATGTCGCGCTGGATATCGTATTCGAATCGCTTGAGTTGAAGATGAAGAACATCGGGAAAACTCGTGAAGATAACGCCCTTGTTCGCGTCTTGGAGTTTGTGCTCATCGCCAGCAAAATACTGGTTCTCACCGTCCATCTTCTCAACCTGTACGTAGTCCTGGAAGCTCTCGAGAAGGTTCTTGTTGCCGCTCACGTTGAGCTGGATGTCCCAGAAGTCCTCGATGCGACTTGATTCGTAGTCCACGTTGATACACGAGATGTATGTCTTGATCTTGCCGCTGAACATTTCTGGGAGAACGTTTTCGGCCTTCGTACCCTTCAGCTTCTCTTCCATGCGCTCCATGAGCTTTCGAGACAACTCCTGTA
The DNA here is from genome assembly GCA_023628655.1 of Sarocladiaceae sp. R1802. NCBI lineage: Eukaryota > Fungi > Ascomycota > Sordariomycetes > Hypocreales > Sarocladiaceae > Sarocladiaceae sp. R1802. The sequence continues at coordinate 365,149 of JAMAKF010000009.1, forward strand.
CATCCTGTTGCTCAAAGATGTGACGAGTTTCCCAACCAAAGGATTTGGTCAACTCGCTCGTTGAAACGGCCTGCTCGGAGGTTTGCAGTTGGTAAAAAAGTCTCTGCAAGGCGTATGCGCTGTTCTGTAAACTTTCTTCGTCGTCGGTTGGGATCTCGTAGATAGCCTGCGAAGAGTGAGTATTTGACCAGTTGCGTACATGGCAGAACAGCGCACCTTTCGAAATGCATTCGTGAAATACAAGGACTGGAGCAGTGAATTGAGGTAGCATGTTGCACCCTGGTTCCGCAAGCCGACATAGCCTGTCTCCTTTTTCGAATCGTAATGTGCGAAGTTGTGCCACAGCACACCCGTCTCATCCTCCACAAGCCGCACGTACGCAGTGATGTTGGCTGTATCGTTCTCTACAAGAGGTCGGCTGCGACTGCCTCCTTCCCAAGGTACATTGAACATGCGCCTGTGCTCAACAAATCTGGTGAAGCCCCAGTCACCTTCTTCTTTGGTGAAACGGTGGTGAGCGGTATGGTGCACATATAAGCTTGGGTCATTGGGATTCCACAGGACGAGGGCGAACTGGACGCAACAGCTCCAGTTCTCGGGCACCTCGTTTGGCTCAAAACCGTGTTCGAGATAGATTGAAGACTGATCAATGTTGTTTCCGTGGGGAAAGAGAAGGATGCGCCTGTAGTCGTCAGCAAATAAGCGTGAACTCAGAGCAGAGTCTGGGCAGCTTGAATACATACCAGGGGTATCCACCGGCCTCGAAGACAGGACCATGCTCTCGTTTGGAGAGACTGCGCCAGTTTTCGACCGTCCATGTGTGCTCGTAGTCGCCGAGGATCTTAGGCTCGTCGACCAAGGGTGGTAGGGTCATCTCCTTCATAGCCTCGTCTGGTATGTTGGTCAGCTTCATGCTGCCCTTGTCTGCACGGCCGATAGTATAGCTGACTTACGGTCGGTGGCCAGTGGCTCGTCGAGTGGTGGTTCGGACTCGGGCTCGTCGGGTGTTATGATCGCAATGGGGTCTTTCTCGGGATCGTTGCCGACACCGACGTAATCGTCGGTGTCCATAACCATTTCGTTGGGCGACGGCATGTTGTGTGCCTGAACAAGAGTAAGTCTTTCTGTCTGGCGACGCAGAGGTAGTGTGGACAGTCTTGCCGGAGAGCCGGCGGTGCGAGCTGGGGACATGGTACAAGATAGGCGGAGGGAAGGGACGAAGGAATTCTGGTATCGACTAGGCTCGCATTGACTTGCGACGTCTCAGACGTAGCTGGGGTCGGGGAGAAAACAGGTGTTGATGAAGCGCGAGGTGATCAAGCCATGATAGGCAGGGCTGAGGCTTGATGACGAGAGATGGAGGGGCGCAAACTAACCATGATTCACAGCTACCGAGGAGGGACTCGGGACAGATTGACAGCTGCAGGAGAGAAGGTCGGAAAGCAAGCAAGACCCTCTGAGCCTCGGACCTTTGCAGGAACGAGTCTGTCGCGAGTGGTGGCAGCTTGCAGGTGGACGAAAGCCGAGTACCTGTAGGTGGTGAGGTGTGGAGGAAATCGTGATGTAGCGGGACGGGAGGTGGCAGGTCTAGAAATTGAAGCGGGGAGCCAAAGGCAAGGTGCCGGTGGTCCTGGACCACGAACAGGCGACGCGTGTGCGAGCGGTATGACGGTCAAGGGAAAAGAGGTAGCAAGGGAGAAACAAACAAGGTGGCGACGAAGCAGAAGAAAGCCTGGGTGAGGATAGGCACAGGCAAAGATCTTGTCGAGGAAAGGAAGACAAGATGAGCAGATGAAAGCAAGGCAGGAAAGCCAGTTAGCAGCAGTCGTGGGGCAGTGGAGGATTACCAGCACAAGCACTGGCACTCTCGTGGTGAGCAACGGCAGCAACGGGTAGCACTGGCAGTGACGATTCGCACTCGACTGTGGCAGTGACAGTGGCGGGATTCAAATGTTTGTGTTTGAGCCCTTCAAATTGGGAGCGAGTGATCTACGGTGGCTGTACGAGCATTCAACACGGACATGTGTGAACTGTCATAGCTGGTTACTCTCTACAGTGCATGGTATTTCGCATTGGTGTCAGTCAGGTAGGAGCTGAAGATCCGGGCCACCGTGACCGCGACCGTGACCGTGACGCCTCCCACATGCCGGTGCACACCCCCAGTTGGTAAGCTCAGTGCAGTTCGATACGGTAGGTACTTCATCAGCACAGCGGATTAGGCAGCAGCATTCAGGTACCTCACTGGCTAGAACCGCGCGCAACGTCATGTTTCGTAGGGTGGAAACGGGGCACTTGGAGCTCCGTCCAAGGATTACATAATGCTCAGTGTTACTAGAACTTCAGGTTACCTTACCTTACCTGCCAGGCCCAGCCTATGGAAGTCGGACTGTTCCCGTCCACGATGACGGTCTTCACCTAGGGTACCCTTCAGCTTGATTCGGGAGCTCGAGTCCCGCGTGTCTTCAGAGCCTCAGTGCTTGTATGCCGATTGAGTAAAATAATATTTGTCCAAATGATGATGCGAAAGGCGAGGAAAGTGCGCAGGGTAGACGATGAGTGTCTCAGAGGCAAAGGTAAACGTTTAGCAGGATATCAATGGCGTTAGACTGGTCCGACCAAGTTAGAGGGCAACGACCGAAAGTTCTATGACATGCACTAAGGTAGTCAGGTCTCTTGTATCTCCAGTTATCGAGTCCTTCCCATCACTTAGAACACAGACGTCTGCGGTTCATCGCATGCTGAATCAGGCGTACCGGGTAGGTACATACCTCAAGTGGTCTGCGAATGAATGCCAGGGCTGACTGGAGACAACCCTAACCCTCTCGAGCATCGACTCGGTGTTGGCTTCGTTCCATCAATTGAAGTAATGTGACGAGGATAACTGCACAGAGGAAGAGCATCTTCACCTTCCTGACAGAAGGATTACCGTCAGCAACACCACCTGTGTGCACATCCCGCCAATAAACAGCAATCCCCCACGTTCGAGGTAGCAGTTGTCAGTGGGATGTCGATGGCTGTCAGTGGTCAGTCCCCCCCCGCCGATACCGCTGCAGTGGGGCTTCGCATCCCCCCATCCGTCCCGCTCCGGGCAACAGCTGCCAGTGACACAACTGGACTGACACTACAACTGCTGTAAACTCCAAGTGCATCTTCGAGTCACTCAGCTCCTCTTCCTCTTCTTTCGCAACTCCCGCTCCAATACGCCCACATCTCGGTGCAAAACAAAACATACAGCTTTCGATGCGCATGGCGTCGCAGGCGGCATGTTCTCATCACCGCTGCGCACTGCCGCCCGACCATGCAGACTGACACGCGCAACCGCCCTCGGCTCACACCACACCCCTCTGTCACAAGCTTCTTCACGACCTCCTCTTCAACACCATGCCTCACAAACCGGCTCGAGGATCCCATCGGCTCAAGCATTAACGATTTCAAGAACACAAAGACGTGGATACGGCAGCGATAACAGTGCGCCATGGCGACCTGTCTCTGTTCTCGACGAGTATGACCTTCCCAGCCCTGCGTCAATGCCTATTGCCCCGGAGAACCCAGCTAACCACGCTTCCGCTGCACAGATGGGTTGCAAAGGAAGCACGGCCAATCAGTCTCCGTCAACTCATGGTATTTGGTCGCTCTCTGACGGAGCAGCGCCTCATCAGCTCCGCCAACTATGTTCGCACCGAGCTCCCGACACGGTTCGTCACTACTCCTGCCAACATTGCTGATCAGGAATATGTGTATTTGCTAACATGTGTACCTTACAGGCTCGCCCATAGAATTCGAGACATGCAGCAACTACCCTACGTCGTCGTCACCAATAGCCACATCAACGATGTATATAATCTTTACTACGACGCCTTCGACACCTTTCGGAAGCTCAAGGAAATCAAGAACCTCGAGGACAACGACCGACTGTGTGAGATCATACAAGACAACCTTCGGAAGCACCTGACGGTCATTCCAAAGCTCGCCATGGGGATCCACGAGTGTGAGGGTCTGATCGACCGAGCAGAGGTGGACAAGTTCATGAATGTCATCCTCAAATCTGTAAGGACCCCTTTGTCGCCATTGTGGTTTTCCTAGGCATTGGTGCGATTCCTCCTGACACACATGCTTCATATAGCGCATCTCCCGTCGAGCTATCGCAGAACAACATCTTTCCCTCACAGAAACCTACAATTCCCCCTCCTTCTCTCCCGGGGCCACCCTCTCCGATGCCGACTTCATCGGTGAGGTGTTCGTCAAGTGCATTGCCAAGGATGTTGTCCAGCACTGCGGCTCCTCCGCCCAATCCCTCGCTCGCACCATTCATGGCACCGACGTCGCCGTCCCCGAGATCAAGATCGAAGGCCACTTGGGCGCCAGTTTCCCCTACATCCTCTCCCATCTCGAATACATCGTCGGGGAGCTCCTGCGCAACTCGGTCCAGGCTGTCGTTGAGCGCCACCAAAAGGACGTTGAGGCTGGGACAGAGTCTGCGACTTCAAAGCCGCCCCCTATAGAGGTTACCATCTGCGAGGCTCCTCAGCATATCATTATCCGTATCTCCGACCGTGGAGGCGGCGTCCCACGCGACGAGCTCCCTCACCTCTGGTCCTTTAGCAAGGGTTCACAAAGACACAAGCGCATCCGCGATCTTTCCAAAGTCCCGAAGATGGCTGCCACAATGCAAGAGCTTCATACAGAGGCCGAGCTCGGGCGTGCGGACATGAAGGCGCCGCCACATCACAACCATCATCAAAGCTCGCTCTCCTCCATGTCCAGCAGTAGACCGCCACATCTGCGCCTCGGAATGGGCTTGCCCCTGAGCAGAGTATATGCTGAGTATTGGGCCGGCACACTCGAGCTGCACAGTCTCGAGGGGTACGGTGTCGATGCTTTCCTTCAGATTTCTAGGCTGGGGAATAAGAATGAGCAGCTGGTCACGAGAGCGGCCATGGACGCCGTCTAGAGGAGAAAATATTGCGAACAAGCAGATCTCCGTAAGTTGCAAGTTGTGTATCAGCGGCACGGGCATAGCCGCATGTCGAATTATGAGTGAGCGTTTCGTACAGTACATGCAATTGGGGGGTATCTTGGGGGTCATGGCAATACTCTGGAGTTGGTTCTCTTTCACATCTCAGAATCTCTCGCAATTTCAAGGTCATGAGCAACTGGTCGTGATGCCAGTCGATGCAGATGCTCTGCTTCGGAATCAAGTCATCTAAAGGCATCATGTGGTCATCCCATAAATGGCTGTATCGTGAAACGTGTGACTCTGAATTACATCGGTGCTAAGGTGTGCCTAGCCGACAACGGTCTCCGGCAATGAAGCAGAGGGAATAAAATATGGCAAGACTATCAAAACTTCCAGAACACGCTCTTCTCTTCCCCGACCAGGGACGTGATCCATTTTCTCCCTTCCTCTCCTTTGAGAACACTCACACCCCATAATTGGCTGTGATGTCGTAATGGCAGCCCCCGTTCGTTCACTCTCGCGGACCCAGGCGGGGTGGTACGTGGTTTCGAGCACGTCCGATATCCCTCATTATCCCATTCCCAACTCCAAGCTCCGAAGCTGGGGCGTTTGGCTGAATGGGCAGCATACGTCATGCTGCCAAAACCCTCGCAACAGCAAAGGGCATCCGGAAGGCGTCATGATTAGCGACCACGGCCGTGGCTGCGCACGGCACTGCCCTGCATCGACTCGAGCTCGGTCTCAAGCTGCTTGATCTGGGCATGGGTCTGCTCGAGATCCTTGTTGAGGCGGTCGCGCTCGGCGATGAGCTTCTGCTCCCATTGCCTGAAACGCTGCTCCTCGATCTTGACCTGCTCGGTGAAACGCTTGCGGAGAGCTTCCTCCTCCTCCTTGAACTTGGGGTTATCGAGCTTGCGGGGACGAGCCTCGCCGAACTTGCGGGTCTCCATCTGCTGCGCACGGTAAGCCTCGTAGTGAAGCTCCTCGGTGGTGTGGATGAGGTCGAGCATGTGGGTTCGGATGAGGATAGAGCGGAGCTTCTTGAAGTCACAGTGGTCCTCGTTCTCGACCTCAGCAACGCCCCAAGAGTACTGGCGACCCTTGACGATGCGGCCATCGCCAGTCTTGACGTCCTTCTCGGAACCGATGACGGCGAAAGGAACGGCGGCCATCAGGCTGCGCGCGTGCTGGGCGGCGGCCTCGTCGTCCTCCTCGATCGGGGGCTGGTAAATCTTTATGTTCTGGGCGTTGATGACGGAAACAATCTGGGAACATGGTCAGTTGAGAGTCCATATCCTTGGGCTAGAGTGACACCTACTCTTTGCTTGAACTTCTCAAGGTCAGAGGGGCTGAGAGTGTCGGCCTTGGCGATGACGGGAATAAGGTTGACACGCGAGCACAGCCTCTTCATGACCTCGATGTCCAGGGGCTTGAGGGTGTGTCCGGTAGGGCGGATGAAGTAAAGACAGGCGTGGACACGGAGGTCGATCTTGTCCTGGCGGCGGGGCTGCTGCTCCTGAAGCATGTAAGACTCGTGCTGGTCATCGAGGAACTCGATGATAGGCATCCAGGAATCGCGGTTGTTGACGTAGTCGCCGAAGCCGGGAGTGTCGATGACAGTGAGGCGGACTGGGAATAAAGTGTCAATATCAGCTGCGTCGGCGTGCTTCAGACGCTCAAGGGGACAGGGGTCAACGAACCCTTGAAGAACTTCTCCTCAAGCTCTGCCTTTGTGATCTCGATCTCGACGGTCTTGTCGACCTGCTTCTGGTGGCGGCGCTTGTGGTCGGCATAGTTCTTGATGGTGGTAGAGAAAAGGGTGTTGATGAACGTGGTCTTTCCAAGGCCAGACTCGCCAGCAACCTTTACCGCTAGTCAGCACGAGCAAGACCACACAACGAAGCCGCGCGGATGCGAAGTCGTTCTTGCGCGGGGATGAGATCAGAACCCACCATAATAGTGAAGCCAGCACCACGCTTAGCAACGATCTTGTGTCGCTGGTTGGGCAGGTTAGCAATGCCAATGGGCGAGGCGCTCTCGGAAGCTTGAGGAGCCATTGTGAAGGATGATTGCGAGTGAGGTCGTAGACGTGAGAGGTCGTGCCGCAGGTGAAATAGTAGATCTCGAGACAAGTTGTCAAGTCAATCGGAGGAGATCGTGAGACAGGCGAGGTCGAATGGCAACGCTCGGATGTCGAAAGGGAGGATGCGATGCAGCGAGGAAGCGTGGAGTCGGGAAGGTGGTTCTTGGGGGGGCGCGAGGAGGAGTTGCTGGCGTGTGGCTCTTGCTCAGGGGAAACGAAACGAAGTGTTCCCTCCAAATTTGCGGTGCTGGGGCGGGAGGGTGCCAGAGGTGGCAGCTTCCGGCATATGGTTGGTCAGTGCGCCCATGTGCCACTGACGATACACTAAGACCACTGTGCTGGATTCCCTGGAGCTATGCCTAGAGAGAGAAGAGCCAGGCACCAGCAGCCCCCCCGAGGTCCCCTTTTTCCTGTCCCTGTCACTAGATTTAGTGGCGGTCCAGTGCTCTTCGACTGGCCAATTGTCCACCGCTGTTCTTGATTTCTACATCCGGCTTAGTCTCAAGCAACCGGAAGAGACGATGTTCCGATTCAAGATGTTGTCGGATCACCAACAAGAGACGAGAGTTCCTAGTCGTCTGAAGACATTACATATGAAAGCAAGATATCGTTGCAAAGGCATTAAATACCTAATGTTCGAGAAGACCGTCGGCAGCTTCTAAGGGTCCCACGCTTGATGGCATACTCTGATCCCCATCGACTGTGATATGCCAATGAGACCCTGCTTGGGCGAACCAACGAACGTTGATGAGCTTCCTTATTCACCGAAATCCACCTCAAATTGAATCTCTAGGCGCCCGCCTCTTCCCGCTTGAGAAGTCCTATACATCGTACCGTGCTGGCGTCCGAGGATGAACTCTGCTCCTGGGTGGTAGACAGCCTTCACGCTAAACCTGAATTGAACTCGACAGATTGTTGCGCTATCGATAACACTTTTCTGCCGATTTTCTTTGCGCCCGCCAGCATCATCCAGTCTCCAAGACATGGCAATGTTGCGCAGATGATACAAACATGAAGACCGACTTCAAGGTGAGTATCTAAAGACACCTCTTATATGATTCAATCAGCTGACTCGCTTCGATAGTTCGCGAACTTGCTCGGCACCGTCTACTGCCAGGGTAACCTCCTGTTCAGTCCCGATGGCACCCACCTCTTCTCCCCCGTGGGCAATCGAGTGACCGTCTTCAACCTCGTTGAGTATGCTATTCTGATGAGCTATTCTTTTCGGGTGATAGAGAGTTAATGAATCGTACAGCAACAAGTCATATACCCTTCCTTTCGCCCACCGCAAAAATATCACCAGCCTCGGTCTCACACCCCGCGGCAACCTTCTCCTCTCCGTCGACGAGGAAGGTCACGCCATCCTCACAAATGTGCCCCGACGAATCGCCATATACCATTTCTCCTTCAAGTCAAGAGTGACAGCACTCTCGTTTGCGCCCTCTGGCAGACACTTCGCTGTCGCCCTCGATCGAACCGTCGAGGTCTGGCGTGTTCCGTCTACGCCCGACTCCAACGAGACAGGCGAGCTCGAATTCGCTCCTTTCGTACGACACAACTCGAAGCGCTCCCATTTCGACACTGTTAGGAGTATCGAGTGGTCGAGCGATTCCAGATTCTTCCTCACAGCGGCCAAGGATCTGACAGCGAGGATATGGAGCCTTGACAAGGAAGAGTCCTTCGTGCCGACGGTACTGTCCGGCCACAAGGAGGGCGTCGTCGGTGCCTGGTTCTCGGAAGATCAAGAAACTATCTATACTGTCAGTCAGGATGGTGCCGTGTTCGACTGGAAGTACGTCAAGCCCACGAATCGTATCTCGCAAGACGCAATGGACGAGGATGACGACGACGACTCAGACATGAACTGGCGCATTGTGGAGAGGAATTACTTCATGCAGGGAAGCTCAAGAGTCAGTTGTGCCGCCTTCCATGCCGAGACAAATTTGCTCGTTGCTGGCTTCGACAACGGGCTCTTCAGCCTCTACGAGCTGCCAGACTTCAACAACATTCACAAGCTGAGCATCTCACAAAATGATATCGACTTCGTCACGATCAATAAGACAGGCGAGTGGCTTGCCTTCGGCGCCTCAAAACTCGGCCAGCTCCTAGTCTGGGAGTGGCAATCAGAATCGTATATCCTAAAGCAGCAAGGCCACTTCGACTCCATGAACTCACTGGTCTACTCACCCGATGGTCGACGTATCGTCACGACGGCGGATGACGGCAAGATCAAGGTCTGGGATATTGAGTCGGGATTCTGCATCGTTACTTTCACAGAGCACACGAGCGGTGTGACTGGTTGTGAGTTCGCAAAGAAAGGCAATGTGCTCTTCACGTCCAGCCTTGACGGCTCCATACGTGCATGGGATCTCATCCGCTTCCGTAACTTCCGCACGTTCACAGCGCCTACGAGATTGTCATTTTCGTGTATGGCCGTCGATCCCAGCGGTGAGGTTGTGGCTGCTGGCTCACTGGACTCGTTCGACATCCACATCTGGTCCGTGCAAACTGGGCAGCTCTTGGATCAGTTATCCGGCCATGATGGTCCAGTATCCTCTCTCGCATTCACTCCCAATGGAGACTCACTCATCAGTGGTAGCTGGGATCGAACCGCAAGGATCTGGTCCGTTTTCAGCAGAACGCAGACAAGCGAGCCCCTGCAACTACAAGCCGATGTCCTTGACATTGCTGTCCGTCCCGACTCCTTGCAGCTAGCCGTGTCAACCCTTGACGGTCAGCTCAGTTTCTGGTCGATCTCAGAAGCAAACCAGACCGGCGGCATGGATGGTCGACGAGACGTCTCTGGAGGACGAAAGTTTTCTGACCGCAGAACAGCTGCTAGCATGACCGACACTAAAAGTTTCAACACCATCCAGTACAGCACCGACGGAAGCTGCCTTCTCGCTGGTGGCAACAGCAAGTATATCTGTCTGTACTCTGTGGACACTATGGTATTGCTCAAAAAGTGGACTGTCAGCGTCAACCTCTCCCTATCAGGAACCCAGGAGTTCCTCAACAGCAAGCAACTCACAGAAGCTGGCGCTCAAGAGGACCTCAACGATGCCGGCTCCGACTTTGAGGACGACAGGCTACCCGGCTCAAAGCGAGGTGGCGATCCATCGGCTCGGAAGAAGATTCCAGCTGTTCGTGTCACAGGGCTCTCCTTCTCACCGGCCGGCAACTCGTTCTGTGCTGCGTCAACAGAGGGTCTTTTGATCTACAGCCTCGATACTGCGCTGCAATTCGATCCCTTCGAGCTCAACATGGAGATCACACCTGCTTCCACCCTCATGGTGCTCGAGCAAGAGCGTGATTACCTCAAAGCACTCGTCATGGCTTTCCGTCTCAATGAACCTGGTCTCATCAAGCGCGTTTTCCAAGGCGTACCGTCGCCAGATATTGCTCTGGTGGTGGGCGGGCTTCCCACCGTTTACGTCCCGCGCCTCTTGCGCTTCGTCGCGGCACAGACAGAGGAGTCACCGCACATTGAGTTCTGCCTCCTGTGGATCCGAGCTTTGGTGGACAAGCACGGTGCATGGCTCTCTGCGAACAGGGGAGGCTTGGATGTTGAGCTGAGGGTGGTGGCCAGGGCGATCTCTAGGATGAGGGATGAGATCAGGAGGTTGGCAGATGAGAACGTGTACATGGTGGATTACCTGCTCACGCAGGCGGAGTCGAGCAAGGAGGAGGAGAATGGCATGATCATGAACGGAGAAGATGAGGAGAGGCAGAGGAAGTTGCTCGAGAAATTGGAGACGGTAGAGGCTGACGAGGATGGCAGCTCTGACGATGGCGAGGGCTGGGTCGGTTTGGATTAAGGGACTATTTACATCCATGGAAATCACTCTGGCGCATCTCTTTCGCAATATGGACCACGGTCAGTTCGCAAAGCCAACATCCTGGTTGTCCCGTAGATCTGAAAGCTGCGTTGCCTTAGAGTTTCGGCTTGTCTTCCCATGCCTCTGAGAACCCAGCCCCTCGCACCCATAAGCCGTCCTTCGCCATGCTATCCAATAGTACATAGTGCGCCTTCAACCAGCTCTCTCCATCCTTGATCCTCACCCAGCTCTTCCCCTCCCATTCGTTCGACACCTTCTCCGCGATCAACAGAGACCTAATCGTCTTGATCACATGCGCATCATCAGAGATGTTGTAGAAGCGTGGTAGCAGATCCCATGGTGATTTCACTGGGTTGGGTTCCTTGGGTGTGAAGTGTGGTAGTGAGGAGGGGTCGAGAGGCGGGCACCCTTGCGCGACGTATTCGAGGATGTCGAGACGCATCTTCCATTCGAGGAGGCGAACCTTTTGCGCGTGGGGAATCCAATCGTACTTGTTGATGATGAGGAATATAGGCGATGAGGTGAGTGAATGACTTCGTCCGCACCTCCGTTAGCATGCAGCTCCTGAAATGTACCCAGGGGTTGGACAGGAGAGGGTGCAACTCACATAAGGAAGAAGTCCATCCGCGGTACATACGGCTTGCGGAACGCGGCCGCTGCAGCAACATACGCTGCGGCATGCATCATTTCCACCGTCCGTTCCTCCAGATCCTCAGGCTCTACCTTGACCTGACTCACCAGCTCGAGCGCCTCGTCTTCAGCACGAGCCAAAACCCCATTCAGCGGGTGGTCATCGCTGTAGCGTGCACTGCGCGACAGCTTGCCCGTGTTCCGTGCCTTGTCGAACAGTTCTGGAAGGGTAGGCTTCGAGGAGCCGGATGATGAGGCGGCGGTCTCTTCGGCTTTCGTGAGGAAGGGTGTGAGTGTGTCCCGATGGATGGCGGCTTGGGCGAGACCTTGTGCGATGATGGCGGGCTGTTCCCATTCAAGTCCGTACATGAGCTGAATGAGAGGATGCACCAGACCTACGTGAGCGTACAATTAGCTTTGACAAGAGCCATGTGTTCCCACAAGCTCAACTTACCAGCAAACAGCCTTGCAAAAATATCATTGCTGAGCTTCGTACCGCTGAAGACATGTTCCTTCACCACATCCTTCCACCCCTTTGCCTCAATCTCCTCCTGGTAAAACTTGAGGAATTCAGTGTAATGCTTCCCCTTGCCGAAATACTTCCATGCATTCGTCGAGAAATCACTGCGTAGGGCCTCGAGGACTTCTGGCCGAGGCTTCTGAGCACGCAGCTGGTAGTCTTCATTGGTATAATATGCCTCCTGAATATCCTCGGCGGGAGCACCGACGCCGTAGAGAGTGAGGAGATGGTGTGGGATCTATCATAACAAGAGTGTGAGATGGAGAAGACCCGAAGTGTTCTAGGGAAGCTCACGTGGTCATGAAATCCCTTCGGATTGAAGAAGACGTGGTGTTTCTGTGCAGTGTCAGAACCCCAGTTGCTTTGCGTTCATCCAGCCGATGAGCGGTCCCTCATACCTCGAGATCCTCCTGAAGCAGCTTCGACAGAGTCGTTGCCGCCTTCTCGTCCTGGTCGAACTGCAGCAGCCCCGTCTCACCCGGCTTCACGTGAATTTTGTACGGCGTCGCCATCTTAGCCGCAGTAGTAACACGCCTTCGATTTAACACAGTAGCACCCCAAGCTGCCCTCGTTGTCAAGTTCTGCGCTGGAGCAACGTTCTGCTGAACTGGAGGTCGAAGCCGGAGTCGCGTTCTTATCGTGGAAGATGCCAGCCGGATGACCATGCTGGCCTGACGATGCGTGACGCCACACGCTCACACCCTCGTGAATTCTGCGCGTCTTATGTCGACGCTCTGTCTGCTGACCAAAGTCCGATTACCAATCAGGCTCGTGCGACGACATTTTGGTGACTTGGTTGTGATGTAGCCGTGCATGTCGTGGAGAATCCGGGGAAAGCTTACGCCGTTCTAGGCAGTTGTAACATGCAGGCCAGCAACGCGGTCCAGCAGGTCCGTGACATAGGCGCAGTAGTGCAACAAGATGCCTCTACTTTCGGACTGGGCACAAACACGTGGGACCGGTGGATATTATGTTTATTTCGAGATGGAGACAAGTAAAGGTCTATCAGGTAGTTGTAAGCTCCAGGCCGGAGATGTTCTTGAACTGGCAGGGTGCTTGGGATCCCCGTCGCCAGTGTTGAATCAAAGTTGGCAGTGTCGCTGTGGAGGTAGGACGCCCTTGGGCCTTCTCTGGCGCCAGCGTACAGCTGTCCTACTAAAACTTCCTACAGATGCCTCGAGCATTGGATGCTTTCTTTCGACTTTCCCACGATCGCAGCCAGCCCAAGGTACTGAGGGTTTTTTCAGCTCATGATCGCGTGCCTTCGGTAGCGACACTGTTCAAATGTCGAGGACACTCTCTTCCACTCACCACACCATTTCCGGTCACAATACTATTGGCTCGCGATCGCCGGAAGTTGTATTCCATCATGTCATCTCTCATTGTCGTGGTACTGGTCTATGTATCTAACCACATCTCTTTCTAATCTTGGTATCCTAGAACGCTGTTGCGAAGAACAGGCACGACAACGTATTCGTTATGGTCGGCCGAAAACGACAAAAGATAAAGGAGCATTACTCGTCAGCCTTGACCTTCTTCAGCGGCGGCGCCTCGTCACCGTCGGCCATGTCCTCGTCCGACTCGAAATCGACGTCGCTCATACCGTCCTCTTGTGCGGTAGCTTCGTCCACAATCCATGTTAGCAAAACGCTCTACGAATAAAACAGGCCCGAGGGAATTGGTGGCTTACTGAAGTATGTGATGGCGCCAGGCCAAAGGTCCTCAGCGATGGCGACAGCGAGGTCATCACCAGTGGGGAAGACCTCCCACTCGTACTCATCCTCGTCAAGGTCCTCATCATCCTCGTCGGGAATCTCCTCGCCAGCCTTGCGCTTCTTGCGGAGCTCCTCCTCGGCCTTGAGACCGATGGCGTCGTCCTCAGCAGTGAACTTGCGACCGCGGAATGAGAACCAGGTGAAGAAGCTGACAGAGCCGAGAGGGGTCTCCTCCATGACCTTGCGCAGGGCCTGCTTGGTCTTGGACTCGTTATCGGGCTTGCCTGCGGCAGCCTTGTCCTCCTCCCAGTTCTTGTAGACGAGTGAGGTCATGCCACCAGTCAGGTCCTTGTCGGCCGACTTCCACTTGATGTCAAGGGGCTCGCTGACGTAGCCGGCATCCATGCCATCACGGCCGCGGCGCCACCAGAACTTCTTCTCGAGAACCTTGTCCTCGAAGTGGTCATTCTCGGAGAACTCGAAACGGAAGGAAAGGCTGCGGGGGTCGCCGTTGGGGAGCTCGAAGCGCTCAACGGAGAAGGAAGTGAGGGAGGTCAGGAGGAGCTGAGAATCCGAGGGCTGGATGTACTCGTCGATATCCGGAGGAGCTTGCTCGAAGACGAGGGCCCAGAAGTTAGGGATCTGGGCAACAAGCTTCTGACGCTTCTCGTAGAGATCCTTGCTCAGCTTGTGCTGGTGGCGAACTGCGCGAAAGGGCAATTAGTTGACGATCACGCTGCGCGGCATGTCAAGCCGTGTGCTTGGGATCATCAGTACTCACTGATCTCGAGATCGATCTGCTCGAAGTCATCGTTGATGTCTTCGAGCTGGCTGTAGTTGACGGTGGTATCCATGAGGGCGGCAGAAAGAGCCATGCTGCAAAAATGTATAGTTGTGAAGCTTGGGGAGAGAGTGATGTGTGAGTGTACGACAGTGTCAAAGGAGAGAGTGTAGAAGATGAGGAAGAAAAGTTTGTGGAGGTGAGAGGAGGATCGGTCGGAATATGAATGACCGAGGCGAGCAGGTGCAGACCCAAACGAAAAAAAATATTCTACCGTTGTTTGGAGACGAGATGGGGAGGGGGAGGGGGAGGGGGAGGGGGAGGGGGAGGGTTGTTGTTGGTGAAAGTCTTTGTGAAGATTCTTTGGCGGCCGGTTTGATGTAGTATCGCGCAGTCCGTGAGTGGCCTAGATGTTGGGAACCGCGACTACTACTTCCAGGTACAGCTACGATCCAAGTGCAGCTACTTGTAGCGTCTTCCTAAGGGCTGCTCTTGCGGGATTCGTTCTTTCCATAGAGCCGGTTCCTTTCGTTGGTTGATCCAGCACTCACGTACGGCACAAAACAGAGACGTGGGCCCATGACGAAGCCCGGTGGCCAACATGAAAGGATGGGTAGGAAGTGTTGGTTGTCCAGTCAAATAGCGGAAATGGAGCTGTTTACGTCAAAATGAAGTAGCCATGTCTGCAAATCAGGTCCTCCGAATAATGGCACACCCCAGAACCTGATTCATTCGGTTGCCTCAGCAAAGAGCATCGCAAGATGAAGGGACGAGGGGAACTTTTTAGTGGAGAGAAAAAGACCCTGAGCGAAGCTAAGGTGGGGATGATCTGTGCAGAAAGCAGAGGCGGTGACGATGGAGGGGCTTCACTTAACCATAGGGTGGGTCGAGTCTTCTCCCAGCTGTAGGATGCTCCCTACAACGGGGGAGGGCACTGCAAAGTGAGGGGGCAAAGCACGGCTGGAGGCAACTCAGGCCAGCGTCATTGGTGTGGGGCTTTCTGGAGAGCTGCCACTGTAGAGATCAGTCGTGAAGCTTCTGGTCTCTCAGTTTCTGCAGATCGCCCGGCAAGATGAGGAAAGGGACGAGAATGACATATTGGCCTTACGTATCCTGATGGGCTATGGCAGAAGCTTTCTGCGTGGCGTGAACGGCAATCTTCGTGAGCGGATCAATCATTGCATTCGTTGTGCGATGTTCGCGAGAGCATTACGGCAGGCCCCAGCAGCGCCAATAGCCCTGCCCAGCTTCATGTGCTCGGGCAAACCCCGTGATCTCGACCACTCTCTTCGACTTCATCCTCACACTGGACACCAACACTGGGCATTGGTGAATCACAGCGAGCACAAGCATTGACATCAAGGGAGATTTGATGTCTTTCAACTCCATATATCTCTATTCTCGACGTTAGCCACCTTCCAGGATACCCGAGCCTACAGCTAGCTTCCTACCTAGCGTATCCAGGCATTCGTGTTTTCACATAGAGGTTTAACCTCTGCCAGCCTCACGATCCCAACCAGCTCACCAGAACTGCGATCGACACCGTAGTGGTCATTGTTGCAAACGCTGCTCGCACCTTGTCCTCAGTACTATGCCTTCAAATCTAGAAGTCGCCGTCTTCTCCCCGGCGGCTGCACTCCAGGCCCAGGCGGCTGGCGCTGGACGTGTCGAACTCAATGCCTCCGACTCCTACCCTGCCGGTGGTACAACGCCCTTACTCGATGTCCTCACTTCTCTGTCACCTCAAATGGCGATTCCCGTCCGTTTAATGATTCGTCCCCGTGGACCACCTCATGATGGCTCGTCTGACTTCATCTACACCGACGATGAGTTCCAGCTCATGAAACAAGAAGTAGCAGCTTTTATTGCATCTGGTCAGCTCCGACAGCAGAGAGGAGACGGGTTCGTATTCGGCATCTTGAAGAGCAGCGAGGACAATCATCTTCATGTCGATCGCGAACGGTGTTCCGAGCTCGTGCGCCTGGCTAGCCCCTTTCCGTGCGTTTTCCATCGTGCATTTGACCCAATTGCTGCGACACCAAGCTGGCGCAATGGTCTCTCCGACCTGCAATCTTCGGGGTTCCAGGGCCTCCTCACTGCAGGCGGACACGGTAACATGCCTGATAACCTGATTCGTCTTGGTGACATCTCTGAGGCAAGTCGATCAATGGGCATAGAGGTCGTTGCTGGTGGTGGCCTACGAGCCCGAGTCTTCAACGAGGAGGTGGAGGAGCTCATTCACAAGACCGAACGGAGCATTTGGCTTCACACAGCTGCCTTACGGAAGATCGCACATGGGCAGTCGAAGGAGGAACTCGACACAGATGAGCTAAAAGCTCTTCTGGCAAGAGTCTCGCAATAAGTGTCGCCAGTAGATCCAGGCCGTGTTCAAACCAACGATACCGAACCCTGGAGCTCTTGGACGAACGTGCGGAACAGGCTTCGACTGCAGATAACACATGCCGAGGCACACCGATCAGTTTCTCTATTGCCAATCTTATACACGAGGAATCTGGCTGCTGGTCCAACAGCGCCACATCAGATGCGTCCGGGTCATTGGTCTCGCGTCGATGGCTTCATCTGCAGCATTGCGACCACAGCACTAGTCAGGGCATCTTAATTCATGCATGCACTCCGGAATCTTACCAGAAGCTGAGGCCCATCAGACAAATGAGAAAATCCTATGATCTTGTGGTGGTGATGCATTACTTTCTATACTATCGCCAATCAGGATCCACGTCGCCTTGTCACCAACTTCACTCCGTCCCGGTATCGGCGCCGAGTCAAGCGACGGCGCAAGATCATCAAGGTTATCGCATATTTATGCAACGACGTCTTCGTCCTACAGCTCTCTGTCTTCATCTTTTTCTCATCTTCTGACTCGTTTCTGAATATTGGAATATTTTTCAATTGGCAAGTGTTTCATTTGGTTCGGTAGTCGGCAGTACGAAGCGGTGACGCAAAATGTCTGCAGAAAGGAGCATTGTCGTCGTTGGGTAAACCCTCCGCCCACAGCAATATCTCAGCACGCATCGACTGACGCATTACCAAAGTGCTGGTATAATCGGCCTCTACGTGACCTTCGCACTCGCTCAACGGGGTCACGGCCGCAGCATCAAGGTGCTCGCTGAGCATTTACCTGGAGACACATCTGTGTCGTATACATCCCCATGGTACTGATGCACCTCGAGCTCTGGAGGCAAACGGTTCTTTTCGTCGCTAACGACAGACTCAGGGCTGGTTGTAACTTCTCGGCCTTCTCTGGTAGTGATGACAACGCTCTACGATGGGACAAGGTCGGCTACAAGTTCCTCCGCGACATGGAAGCGACTGTCGGACCCAAGAAGTCGTACATCAACGAGACGCCTTCGATAGAGATGTGGGACGAAGCTGTGCCACACGAAAAGATCAAGGCCATGTCACAATATCTCCAGGATGTAGGTCAGGCGAGACTGGAATACGAACATCGCTGACTATCTTACAGTTTGAGATCATACCATCCGAAAAGCTCCCACACGGCGTCAAATTTGGCATCACCTTCACGACTGTCACCATCAATGCGCCCAAATTTCTCGAATATCTCTACGAGCGTCTGCGAAGCGAATACGGTGTCCATTTCCAGAAGACCAAACTTGACAGCATCTCCTCGGCCTTCGGGCCGTCAACAAAGGTCGTGTTCAACTGCACCGGCAATGCAGCCAGGACTCTGCCAGGTATCGAGGATTCGAAATGCTATCCGACTCGCGGTCAAGTCGTTCTTGTCCGCGCTCCGAGACAGAAGCGTAACATGATGCGTTATGGCCTAGACTACAAAACATACATCATCCCGCGACCTGGAACCCAGGGACACGTTATCTTGGGTGGCTTTACGCAGGACGGCGTCGAGTAAGGAACCAACCGTTTGGTACTTTAGAGAGAAAAGCTGACAGAAATAGTGACGGTTCAACATACAAATCTGAGACCGAGTCAATCATCAAACGAGCCAAAGGTCTCAGTGAAGATCTGCGTGGCGAGGAACCAGAGATCCTTGGTGTCGTGGCTGGTATGAGGCCGTCTAGAGAAGGCGGAGCGAGGGTCGAGAGGGAAACCAAAACCATCCAAGGCCAGAGCCGGGCGCTTGTGCACAACTACGGTGCAGGTGGCACCGGTTTCATGGCGGGATACGGCATGGCACTTGATGCGGTGCAGCTGGTCGAGGATGTCTTGGCGTCTGTGGACAATGGCCGGCTCTCACCGAAGCTCTGACGTAGGGAGAACAACCACCCCAAATCTACCGGCAACAGGGTTATCAATACAAGCGTGATTTCCGCATGGATTCCCGGACACCAGGTTTCAGCGATAGACCATCTCTTGCTACTGCGAACTTCACAGAGGTGCTTGACAGCACGAAGAAAATAACACTCGGAACCCTGACGCAGCTATCCAAGGAATGACGCCGTTCAGAGATTCCGGCAGCCACAAGGTAAAGAGCGCCTCATTGTATGTACTCGAGGTTGCAAAACTATGCTACAGCATCACGAAGTGCAGTCAGGGATCCACCGATTGCGAGATCCATGCGACGCGTTCATCCCAGAAAGAAACTGAATCCGGAATACGGGTTCTAAACCCAGTCTCTTCATGTGACTATCTTTGAGCGCGGTCGATCAAGCGGTGGAGAGTCCGAATAAGGGAGGCGAGTCGCTCAACACCAGCCCGATTCCTTCAGACTCTTGGTTGGGTTGGAAGACATCGTTATTATCTCCATTTTGAGACCCTTTCGCATATTGAATGCTCATCATAACATTCACGGAATCAGAACCACGGGGGTTTGTCGAAAAAGAGACCTAAGTTTGTCGTCGTCACTGTGCTTCAAGCCAGACGCGTCCTGACGCGTACGCCCTCTTCGAACATTTCGTCTGAACAACGCTGTCACGGATGGCGTCTAATGCCTCACGATACTACCTTGATCCGGGCGCGCAAGATCTTCGAAGCCTTGCATGCACAGCTTCCCTTTCCAGTAGATTGGACCCTTGCAGCTGAACGTCGCGACCTTGCTATTCAGCCTTTCTACTGTATTTCCAAGACGCGATGAGATCGATCGAGGGACCAGATCGCACAATTGCCAGCAGCAGAGTAATCGTATGCTTTAAAGAGACCCGTCGCAACAGAACCTTACATACAAACTATCGATGCGACGAATGGATCACCGTTGCTCCGAGAGACGCTGATGAGACAAGGGTGGACTGTCCGAGACAACTGTAGAAGTTCTGTATAAAGAACGTGTGCGCCAGGCACGACCGCCAGGCTTGGCTAATCGTACTGTGCCTGACTGCTTCTTGTCCTTTGGAAGTTCTCATTCAACATTTCGTGTGTTCAAGATGGTTCGCTCTACTCCTTTGCTCGGCTCCCTTGCGCTGCTGGCCTCCGCGGTCACGGCCAAGGAGATGCCCGTCAACGCGTCAAAGGCCGCCAAGATGTATGACTCTGGCAAAGTCCACGAGACTCTCATGGCGCGCAAAAAGGTGATTGACTCCCTTGGTGAGACGGGACGTGAATCAAGCTGACAGTGAATTAGGCCGAATGGAAAGCAGCCAAGGACGCAGGCATCTTTGACAGCGAGCAGTACCCCGAACTCAGCTACACGCCGTGCATAAACGGCTGGGCCGAGGCCATTCCTGGGGACGCGAAGAACACCTTCAGGTGCCAGAATGTGAGACAACCTATATTCAGTGCCGAAACATCATTTACTGAACCGTTGTAGATCGACCTTTACCACTTTCTTAGCCATGCCGCCCTTGGTGGTCCTGGAGGCGAGGGCTCCTCTTCATGGGGATGGACATCCGATGATGGTCGCGAGTTCGTCGCTGTCGGCCAGTTTGAAGGCACTGCCTTTGTCGAGATTGGATCTGATGGCAAGATGACCTACTTGGGTCGCCTGCCCCAGTACTCAAGTCCCTCGGAATGGAGAGAGATCCGCTCTTACAAGAATTACATGATCATCGGCTCCGAGGCCGAGGACCATGGCATCCAGATCTTCGACATGACCAAGCTGCTCGACGTCGATCCCAAAGAACCCGTCACCTTCCATGCCAAAGAAGATTTGACTGGCCACTTCAAAGCTCTTCTTCCACTTGGCCGTGCGCACAACGTTGTTATCAACGAGGAGCTCAAGTACGGCGTAGCTGTTGGTGCTATGCCTCGCAGCGACCCCCTCTGCGCTGCTGGCCTCAACTTCTTCGACCTCACAGACCCTAGTGACCCCAAGTCGCTCGGCTGTGCCAAGGGAGATGGATACGTTCACGATGCTCAGTGCCTCGTCTATCGCGGCCCCGATAAGCGCTACAACGGCAGGGACATCTGCTACGGCTACAACGAGGATTCACTCACCATCTACGATGTGACTGATAAGGCCAACGTCACAAACATCATCTCCCGCACATCCTACGAGGGTGTCGCCTACTCCCACCAAGGCTGGGTCCTCGATCCCAGCAATCAGGAGTACCTCGTCCTCGACGACGAGTTTGACGAGGTTCACCGCACCGGTCCTTCCTCCGACGGCTTCCCAACAACCTACATCTGGGACATCCGCGATCTTGAGAACCCCAAGCAGACCGGCACCTTCAAGTCAAAGACCCGTGCTATCGACCATAATCAGTACGTTGTTGACGGTATGATCTATCAGTCCAATTACGGCGCCGGCCTCCGCGTGTACGACGCCTCGAGCATCCCTGAGGACCCCTCAGGTTCCCAGGTCTGCGAAGCTGCCTTCTTCGATGTCTACCCCGAGGACGACAAGCTCCCCGGCGGCGGTGAGATCGAGTTCCTCGGCACGTGGAGCTCCTACGCCTTCTTCAAGTCCGGCTATGTCTTCATCAACACCATCGAGCGCGGTGCATGGACCGTCAAGTTGACCAGCAAAAAGTGCCCCAAGACACCGAAGTGCCGCACCGACAAGTGTCTTCGCTCGTTCCGTGGGGCAAGCGTTCCCGGACGCCTGGAGGAGTCGCAGACATTCTGCCAGGGCTTCCTGGGTGAGCTAGTCAAGGATGAGGAGGCCCTGCCATCGCATGCAGTTGAGAACTGTGCTGGCGATGCGGTGGCACGCGCCAGCAGTGCTTGTGCCTGCTTGGCTACGCCGACAGCAGTATAAATGAGAATCGGCCGCCGCTGCAAGGGTGTTTCTGACCTTCAACGCGTTGGGTAAACAGTTCATAGGAACATGTAGAGAATGTCAATACGATTAGTGTGAAACATGCTTTTATTACTTGCACATGAGGCCGTGCTACTACTCTATAATTATCATCATCATTACTCGTGGCGCTTGCTCTTGCAGCCACCGTTGCCCTTGCCAGAGAGGCCGAGACACTGAGCCATCTTATAGAAGATGTCGATGTTGCTGTAGGTTCCACCGAAGATCTCCTGGCAAGGACCCCAAGCGTAGACAGCGACGTCAGTCAGGGAGTGAACACCAGTGGCATCGCTAGTAGGAAGGGTTCCATTGATAAGGATGCCGCCAGGACAGTCGGCCTCATTGGCGTAGTACTCGCCGTTGAGCTGGCGAGTAGCCTGGCGAGGACCGTCCTTGTGGACCTTGTAGTTCTCGAAGCGGTCAGGGGCGGCACCTGAAAGATTGTCAGTAAAATGGGGTCTTGGAAGGTCATGTCAGGTCAACTTACCAACACCAGCGGCGATGGCGTAGCGTGGCTCCCAATTCATGGGGAAAGACTCGGGAGTGCCGTAGTTGACGCCCTCCTTGCGGACAGTGTACTGCGACAGACCAGACTTCTCGTAGGTGCCGATAGCGTTGCGCTTCTCGCGGTTGTCATCCTTCTCCTGGATATACTTGGTGTCCGCAGAGCCCCAGACACTGGTTGCAATCAGACAAGGATCAGACATCATATGCTCACTAGGGACTTACTCGAAAGCATGACCGTGATCGGCAGAGACAACGATGAGCGTCTCGTCCAGGATGCCAAGCTCTTCAAGCTTCGCAATGGTCGCGTTGATGGTGTTGTCAAGCTCGAGCAGCTCACCCAGAGCGCGGTCGTAGTCCATAGCTAAGACAAGTCAGTAACAATATTCACAAGCATTCCCCCAGGAGAAAGCCTACCGTGCATCTGCTTGTCAACGGATGCAGCCTCAGACATGAGGAAGAAACCTTCATCGCCACCACGCTTGTTGAGAATCTCAACAGCCTTGAGGGTCATCTCCTTGAGGCCGGGCAGGTCGAGAGCAGGCTTGCCGTTGCCGGAGGGGTGGTTCTTGAAGTCCTCCAGGTTCTCAGTGTAGACATTGCGGTCGAGCCAAGTGGGGAGGTCGCCGGTGCAGAATACACCAAGAGCCTTCTTGTCGGTGTCGACCTTCTCGAGGCTGGTCTTGTTCATGCTGACAGTGTAACCCTTCTTCGCGAATTCCTCGAAGTAGTCCTTGCCCTGGTACGAGGCGGAGCCAGCGACAGACTTGGGGAGGAAGTACTGGGCACCAGCGCCGAAGAAGACGTCAGGGCCGTCCTGCTTGGTCCAGCTGTAGTTGGTCATGCCGTTGAGAGCCTGGTCGATGAGAGGGCCGTATTGGCTGCGAAGACGAGAGTGGCCGGAGAGGGCAATAGGTGTGGCATCGGCCAGATAGGCAGTGGACACAGCGCCCCAAGCACCACCGCGAACCCGGCGGAAGATCTCGGCAATGGTCTCGACCTTGGGGTCATCGAAAGGATCCTTGGAAGAGTCGGCGTAGACACTGGTCATTGGGGTCAGCTCTGAATCCAGATTCGTTCACTGGAGGGGGTTATAGTCGTACCCAAGTGCGTTGACCGTGCTCTTGTGACCGGTGTAGAGAGCCGAGGCCGAGTTGGCAGAGTCGGTGATATAAGAATCGATACTTATGAATTATTAGCAACCGCACAATTGCTCGCCTCGCGGGTGTATAAACCCAGAGACTTCCTTAGCCTGATGATAATAGCTTACCTGTGTGTCATTTGATGGCCCAGCACGGGGAACTCATCCATCTTCATGACAGACTGGTACTTTCCGTTGATGCTGTTGTGTCCGAGAAGACGGGCGGCTGTGATCTACCAAGCTGTCAGTGCCCACCTCACTTTCGCTTTTCTCTCATATACACATACCATGCTGGTAGTCATGCCATCTCCGATGAAAAAGACGACGTTCTTGGCCTTGCGTTCAGGCTTGATGTCGCGGACGGTCCACTCAGCGGTGGTCTCCTCACCATCATAGTACTTCAACGTAACGGTGTAAGTGCCAGGCTCGTACAGAGCAAGCTTGCGGTACGCCTTGGAAGCGACGTTGACGACAGACGGGGTGCCAGCATCCTCAGCAAACAGGTCCTCAAACCAGCTGAACTGCCACGTCTCTAGCTTGGGCTCTTTGAGATCGAAAGCCTTAGCGAAGTCCTCGGGTTCGTCGTCGCCCTTGGCGATGGTGACGGTGAATGCCTTGTCGGGCTTGCCATCGTGGGCGGCCTCGGAGCCGTTGACGGGAGCATGGACCTCGACACGGAGATCGAACAGCTGACCAGGCAGGAATTCACTCTGATCCGGGGGCAGAACACAGCCAAGAGTCGGGCACGTTCCCAAGCGCCGGTAAGTCTGCGCCGAGACGGCAGAGAAAGACGCCGCTAGCACCGCAACGGCGGCATTGAGCTTGTTAGCAAGCATATTGACGGCTGACGGATCCTGTTACTCGAAAGGGTCGTCTGGTTGAATGAGCGGCCAATGGACGTCAGAGGTGAAGAGAGGGATGGGAAGGGCAGCCGAAGGGGTTCTCATGCAGACCGAGAGCATTTATACCGGCGCGAGACGCGCAGGGAAACAAGGAGGAAAACTGCGTCACCCAGCGCAGATGAACCCAGGTACAGGGCTCAGAAAGTGTCCAGGGACAGATGCGACCTCAATGTTGGCAGCTTGTGATCGAGGCACCACCAACTAGGCCCATGAACCCACACGAGCTGCGATTATGGGAGCTCAGCGAGGACCAATTGTCCTATCAGACCACCGAGGATGCCACATCGGTGTGGGGTTTCAACAAGGCACCGGCGCCATCCCGTTGGCAAGGTCAAGATGCGATGCAACATGGACGCCTCATTTCTGGGGACAAGGGCACGTGTGTGCGCCACCGCAGTCCCAATGCGAGGCATTTTGTAAAAGGAGATGGTGTAGTTCTGGGGAGCGGACCTAATCATTTGCTTGTATGACGATTGTATTGCGGTACGAAAGTAGTGTGATTTGGTCATGTTGCCTTTCCCGACGCACACGGCTCGGCAGTTGTCGATGAAGATAGAAGTCCTCCGTAACGTGTTTCACCGGTTCCTGTGTGCAGTGAATTATCTTGTTGCGTCTCCTCCTGCACCTTGAACATAAGGACCAGCTCGTCAAGGCCTGTGGCAGTACCTGCCCACCATGTGAAGACCTTGAATCACTTCAGCGACGATCTTTGGGGACTCTTCATCTCATCTCGGATCCTGTTGCGGCGACTTAGACACCCAAACCTGCCCCTCGTGGGCGGAGTCTGGCGTCTCATTGGCTGCGTCGACTAACGGTGCCGGGCGGGGCGCATCCGGGGACAGGGTCGACCGAGCCGAGCGCCATCGGGTCATGCATAAAGGCAGAAATCATGATGGCTGAAGACAAGTGGATACAGGGAACTTTGTCAAGTAGTCCCCAGTCGGTTCTTCAAGAGTTCTATGCAAAGATAGAAGCTGCGACGAGTCATTACGACGTGAGCAAGTCGCAGACACGCCCTGTCGAAGAGCGTAGAGGCCTACGGTCATGGTCAGAGTTTAACAGACGCTTATGAGAACATGGACTTGAAAGGACCCAGGGATCATTGTTATTCATCGGGTTCTCACCGAGCTGCGTATCTCATTCTGACTGTGCCATGCCTGAATGTCGACGCGTTGACATGCAAGGGTCCAAGCGCACGCTCGGCCACGTGGGTGTGATTGTTCAACTCATCCCAACTGTTTGTCATTGCCTTTTCGGCTCACCGGCTGTCTCGGACCCTGCCAAGGGCTCTGCTCATGTAATACCCGTACTTCGGCTCAGCAAGACATCATTTCACGTCCTTGGAGACCGAGTAGGCACAGGGTGTAGGCGCAGGTAGGCGCGCGATCTACGCGCCGTACGCGTTCTGACCTCTGATGCAAGGGATATCTTTTTACCCGAAGTTCGCTTTAGTGTCCCATATCATTATGGACCGCAACGCGAGGACTTCGTTGAGTTTAAGCCTTTTGCTCCGCAAAGCCCTTCTGAGCCAGAGCAGAAGCACTATCGTTTGGTACAAGCGGTGTCTCAGTACCTTGATCTTTCTGTTTCGCGTCGCTGTCTTCACCACTGAGATTTGACCATGCCGGTTCGTTAATGGGCTTCTGATCCGCTTCGCTCTTAAAGTGATGTCCTCTCGCTCGTGGCCGCTGACCTGTTCCCTCGGGAAGTTCCGACTCATAGACGCGCTCGAATTTGTTGCAGGCCGACTCGAATGCCTCGGGACCTTCACTCAAAGTCGCGCGAATTCCCTGGAAGAAACAACTAATCACATGATGATTGTGTGCCTGTAACAAATTCCAGCCTAGCATTTCCTTGGCGTTAAGAAGGTGCTGTAGGAAGGCCCGGTGATGTTGCGTGCAAGCATAGCACGTACAGCCCTCGACCAAAGGCTGCAAAGAAACCTGGTGATCCTTGGACCACATGTTGATACCCAGCGGTACAATGTCATTGGTGTCCGGTGCTGGGAAGGAGAACGAAAGTGCAATGCCAGCGTCAGAAATGCTGTTGATAAAGGGGACGGTACAGAGATCCATGCCGAGGGATACCTGCCTCAGCAACTCGCGAGGGGATTTTGCCACATCCAAGGACAGCTTTGGCAGAGGACCCAAAGATGGGTACATTTTCAGCTCGGGCAGCATGTTTGTGTCGTACACGGCGAGGCCCGATATCGAGTCCAAGATGTCTTCGGATAGGTGACGCAGGTAGTCCCATTGTATCGGTAACTCAACGGGCAGGACCGGTGCGAACACGGCTGTGCGTCCAGCGCCGGCTTCCTCTGGATGAACTTCCCTTAAGAACGCGTCGATCCACTCTTCGGTGCGCTCAACCATGCGAATGAGCTTTTTGGAGTGAGGCACCTTCTTCAAGAAAGGCAGATCGCCCGGTGCGATGGCAATGTCTGGCTGCAAGCATTGGATGGCCGAGGTATAGGCTGGTAGCGGTAATGAGAGGAAGCCGAAGGCAGTGTAGAGAGAGATGGCATCAGCAACATTGCCGGAGGGGGCGAGAACAGGCGGAGAGCGTCGGGGGCCAAGGATCGTGACACGATCCGTTGGAAAGCACGTGAAGTCATGTAGAGGGGGCCGATCTACTCCAGCCGCTTGATAGATGGGGGGATCTTTCCTCTCGATGACTGTTTACTAGTTAGATTCTGCGTCTTATGGCGCTGTGTTTGCCCTCACTTACAGTCTTCCAGAGCCATATGGGCAGCACCAAAGTCGGTACATTTTTGAACGACATCGGGAGTAAGATGTGGAATGACACCTCTTGAAGTCATTGCAACGAAATTTGGAGTGTCGATGGGTTTTCGACCAGGCAACGAGACCCTCCCCAATCTAGCCGTAGCAGGAGCATTGGCGGAGGCCTTGAGTATACTGAATCCCGCCCTGGAAGCGGCCATATCTGTGGATTCTCCGTTCATCGTATCATGGTCCTGGGGGGCTCGCGTGATCTGCTGCTTTAGCAAGTGCTATATTGATATTGAGCAGACAGAAAGCTTGTTCCTGAGCTTGAGTACAGTGACGGCGGGATTAAACGTGACAAAAAAAAACGGAGGCGTAATGAGTCGTGCCTGAGATTTTCGCGCAGAGCAATGGGTGCAGTGAGATGCGCTCTCGAGTTGAAGGTGTGAGTGATGATTTTCGACTTGAAGTGAGCCTGGCAAAGAAGGTATGAGGTACGGAGGTACCTGCCTCGTGGTGTGCACAAGCCGGAATTTACCCGCGGAAAGCAAGACTTGGCCTTCTCACCAGGAGATGCTGGTCTATGCTAAATCCTAACAAAGCTATATGATACCTGATCCCAGAAGACCAAATACCCTCCCCTTAACACTAATGCTGCTTTGAAGTCATTGCAATTCCCATCAACTCTGATCAGCCCGAGACCAAAGGCAGATCACGAATGCCCCACTTACGACAGCTTCAACCAATAACATCGACCAATCAGCTCCGTGTGCTAAGCAACGTTCCAAAGCCGAACGTTCACTGTGAAGTCCACTACAACGGCCGCTGACAGGAGCTGCAACGTCCAACGAAAGCCACTGCGAAGACAGCCTCTCCAGATCCAAAGCCCCGAGACATCCAGCACGACCCTCGGTCACCTCTCCTCGCCTCTTGTAACCGATTCCGTCATTCTTCTTCTCGATCATATTTGACATCGTCACTCATAATGCAACGAGCTTCATTCATACACAGACCATCTTCGCCATAGCTTAGAACTATAGATACCTCTGAACCGACCCACCCAATCCACGATCGACGCCCAGCCGGAGGCGAAACCCACCGACGCAGTGAGTGTCGCATAACCAACGCCTACCCCCCTTCGGCGTCTTACATCCGTCTCGATCTCTTCCCTCTTCTATCAAACCATCATGGTCGACCGTCATGACGAGTCTCAGCCTCTCATGACCGATTCCGACCACGACGACGACGCCCTGGGCGCCGCCGCCGCAAGCAAGTCCCCACGAACAACCACCCGCGCCGCTCGCGGACCCGAAGCTTCCGCCTCATCCTCCGACCTCGAACATCCGGATAACCCAGTACCAGACACCAATTCTCCAACGTCAGCGGATGCTCGCGGTGGCAGCGGCTCAAGAGGCGTGCTAGAAGTCGCCGACGATGATCGACAAAGTGGCATCTCGACACCACGGTTTATGCAAGATGAGGATGCTTGGAAGAGGTGGCGCTGGGTGCCTTACCCCGTCCGTCGCATCGTCAAGGCCGTGAACCGGTGGTCTTATGGACCACCCAATCCAGAGCCATATCGTATCAGGCCCTTCTTCCCTCAGATCCAGACTTATCCTCTCGCCCTGCTCGACCGCTTCCTCCCGCGACGCCGCCAGCGCTTCTGGCTCATATTCTTCTATTTCTCCGCCTGGCTCATCGGTTTCGTTCTTCTCAAGAGGCAGGAGACACTTGCTGTCGAGATTGAAGGCTGGGGCACGCCTCGTGATATTGGCTGCGGCGTGACATACTGGTCGCGTGGGAACGGGTGCAGTCTCGACGGAAACAACTGCCGACCCTTCAAAGACACCGGATTCCCGTTCCGATGTCACGCCAAGTGTGAGGATTACCATGTTCTCAATCCCAGGGCTGTCGGCGATCAGGAGGTTATCTACCGTCCGCTCGTTGTGGGTGGACCTTCAAAGGAGGGCGGTCGAGCGACGTACCGCGGAGACTCCTTCATATGCGGTGCCGCCATCCATGCCGGAGTCATTACCAATAACGAGGGTGGATGTGGTGTTGTCGAGCTCGTTGGCCAACAGCAAGACTTCGAGAGCAGCACTCATCATGGCATAGAGAGCGTTGGCTTCGACTCGTATTTCCCACTATCCTTCCGCTTCGTTGAGGACGTCAAATGCGGCAGTACCACAGACATGCGCTGGTCTATTCTTGGTCTTTCCGCGACTTTCACCGGCGTCCTCTCTATCTTCACCTCCAACTCCGCTCTCTTCTTCTTCCCCAACTTCATTGCCATCTTCTGGACCGTCGGAATGGCACTGGATTCTCCGAACATGCGCACCGTAACGGCCTTGTTCTCCAATATTCTCGGCAAGTTTTTGCCAGCCATGTTCGTGGCTTGGGTCATGTACGACAAAATGGGTATTCGCCGTACGCTCGGCGGCCTGAAGGCCCAAGTCGAGAAGACTATTCTATGGCTCGGCCCTTGCTGGGTTGGTGCTATGGACAACTACACCCTAAGCTTCATCCCCATTCAGCGCTTGACGGGCCATGATCTTGCGCAGCAACCAGGCGCTAAAGCCGCTCTCGCCATCATCGTCATTGTTCTCGTGGCCATTGTTGCAGCACAAGTCTGGTTCTTCCGACAAGAAGGTCGGTTCCGCAAGTATATCAAGCTGTACGGCCTCTTCATCCTCACTATCGTCATCTCCCTCACCCTGCCCGGCCTCAATCTTCGCATTCACCACTACATCATCGCCCTCCTCCTACTGCCGGGTACAAGTGTTCAAATGCGCCCCTCCCTCCTCTACCAAGGTCTCCTGGTCGGCCTCTTCATTAACGGTATCGCCCGCTGGGGCTTCGATCCCGTCCTCCAAACCCCAGATGCCCTCCAAGGCGACGCCCAGAAGGGCACCCTACTCCCCACTATCCCCACCCCCAACATTTCCCTCTACGACGCCAGCTCCAGCAGCAGCGGCACCTCCAACATCACCTTCAAATGGGAGAAGCCGCCCGTGCCAGAGTGGGACGGGATCAGCATTCTCGTTAACGACGTGGAGCGGTTCCGAACGTACTTCAACGATGATATGGGGTCTGAGGACGAGTTTGTATGGAAGCGCAACAGCAGTCTTGGGCTGCCTGAGTACTTCCGCTTTGCGTTTGTGGATGGAAGCGAGCCTGGTGACTATACAAAGGCGGGCAAGTGGACGAGTGATGGGGAGTGGGTGAAGATGAAACCTGGTCCGTCAAAGTTGCGGGTGAGGGATTTGGATCGAGGTGAAGAAGAGCTCTTGCGAAGATGATTGTATTGTAATCTTTTTGCCTTATGATATCCCGATCGACGTGCCAGCATGTAGAGAGTATCTTATCTTGGGCACTTATCGAACCATTTCTCACACATTTTCCCTAGCCACGACCCAAGATTACGATGCATAAATGTGGAACGTAACATTATATCATTATTCAACTATCTCTTACACCTTCCAAACATCCAATGCTGAAACTTTTTAAACCTCGTTGCTGGGGTACGTAACCTTGGTCGTCGGGCTGAACTCTTCCTTGATCGCACGCATGTTCACGAACCTCGTCAGCAGGTTCGGGCTTCCAGCCTTGTCGTCCGTACCGCTGGCCCTCGCGCCACCGAAAGGCTGCTGCCCGACAACGGCACCCGTGCTCTTGCAGTTGACGTAGAAGTTACCGGCGGCGTTGCGCAGCTTCTCCTCGGCGAAGCGAATGACCTCGCGGTCCTTTGCGAAGACGGCGCCGGTGAGGCCGTACTCAGAGGTGGAGTCGACGAGCTCGCAGGCCTTGGCGAAAGCGTCGGGGGCAGAGTCGTCGTAGACGTGGGCGACGAGGATGGGACCGAAGAACTCGGTCGACAGGTAGGGGTGGGCAGGGTCGGTGGTCTCGTAGATGGTAGGGTGGACGAAGTAGCCCTTGGAAGAGTCGTACTTTCCACCGGCGAGGAGGGTAAGGGTCGAGTCGGACTTGGCCTTGTCAATGGCGCCTGAGAGCTTCTTGAAGGAGCCAGCGTGAATGACGGGTCCGATGAAGCTGTCGTGCTCCCATGGGACGCCCATCTTGAGCTTCTCGGTCTTAGAGACGAGCTTCTCCTTGAACTCGGACCAGATGGACTTGGGGACGTAGATGCGCGAAGTGGCGCTGCACTTCTGACCCTGGAACTCGAAAGCACCACGGACGGTCTGAATAGCGGCGTTCTCGATATCGGCCGAGGGGTGAACCAGGTGGAAGTTCTTGCCACCTGTCTCACCGACAATACGAGGGTAAGAGCGGTAACGACCCTCAGCAACACCCTCGCCGATGGTGCCGTAGAGTTTGCGGAAGACAGCGGTGCTACCCGTGTAGTGAAGACCGGCGAACTCGCGGTGAGCAAGAGCAACCTTTGTGACCTCAACAGGGTCACCAGGGATGAACTGGATGACGTCCTTGGGCAGACCAGCCTCAAGCAGAATCTGGTAGACGAGCCAGTTGGAGGCAATGGCCGAGTCTGAGGGCTTCCAGACGCAGACATTGCCCATCAGAGCGGGTGCACCGGGAAGGTTACCAGCAATGGCAGTGAAGTTGAAAGGGCTGACAGCGTAGACGAAGCCCTCGAGGGGACGGTACTCGACACGGTTCCAGAGGCCTGGGTAGTTGTGTGTAGGCTGTTGAGCGTAAAGTTCCTCGGCGTAGGCGACGTTGAAGCGGAAGAAATCAGCGAGCTCGGCTGCGGCGTCGATCTCCGCTTGCCATGCGTTCTTGCCCTGGCCGAGCATGGTCGCGGCCATGATCTCGTAGCGGTACTTGCCGGAGATGAGGTCGGCAGCCTTGAGGAAGACGGCGGCGCGGTCGGCGAAGGGGAGGTTCTCCCATGCCGGCTTGGCTGCGAGGGCAGCTTCGATGGCGGCTGAGACGTCGGAGGAGGTGGCGGTGTGGTAGTTGGCGACGGTAGTGGCGTGGTCGGAGGGGTTGAACTGCTGGGAGAGTGCAGAAGTCTTGATCTGGGGAAGAAGTTAGAGATGATTCCGAGAGACAGAATGAGGAGCTCAAGGCTGAACGAACCTCCTTGCCACCAACGACGACGGGAACCTGCATGGGAAGCTGACCCTTGAGCTTCTCAACGGCAGCAGTCAAGCCTTCCCTCTGGGCGCTGCCCTTCACATAGTGTTGCTATATCCATCAAGTAAGCAGACTGTTCCCAATTGATTCGATCTTAATCAGGTGAAGCTCACGTTGGGCTCGTTGTTGACCTGAGGAGTCTTGAACCTGGCGAGCTGCGCAAGGGTCCTCTTCTGAGGGAACCTGGCAGCGTGGCCAACGCAGCGGAGGCCAGCTCTCCTCATGACGGCCGATTGCATTCTGATTGAAGATGAAATGTTGCGCTGTGTGAATGGGGTATCTCGTTGGGAATTGGCACGAAGAAGGAGGAAGCAGACGTCGAAAAGATGCAGAGATGGAATGAAGATGAAAGAAAAAAAGATGGAGAGCCTGGAGCGCTTGAAGGAAGCTCTGGAGGAGAGAGAGAGCTCCGATCGGGGAGGAGAAACGTGCCAGTGGTTGGCCAGGTACCGTTTCAGTGCAGCTCCGTACAAAAGATACCTCCAAGTCAACCGACGGGATTCTACTAGTACCAATGTCTCGGCTTATGACGGTTCAAGCGGAGCAGAGTCGAGGAGGAGGGGCAAGGCTGGCACGATTACACCATCGAAACGACTGACTCGACCCTGGATCTGTGGAGAAAATGGAACGAATGGAGCAAAGAGACAAGATGGGGAAGAGATAACTGAGCCTTGTCTGCTCTAAATCCCTGCTCCCATTGGGCAATGGAGGGCCACGTCCAACGAGGGCCGACGTCGGCGTCGGTAAGCTGCGTTTAGTGCATGGAGCTAGGTCGTGATCCGCCACGGCTTCCCACGGCCAACTTTGATTGATGCTCGTACCGTACAAGATCGATATCACGAATTCGTACGGGGAACAGCCTAGACCTTAGGATTTCGTCAAATTTTCATGATAGTCTCACACTCTTTGGCACCTCTTTGGTCTCCTTACAACCTTCCAGAATCCCCATCGTCTCTCTCTCCTCGTTTCCCCGCCACGAATCGTTATCGCCGGTCTCGGCCTGCATCGTGCAAATCCTCGCCCCCGGACACCAAAAGTGGCAGGGATCCTAGCCAACCCATAACACTGTTGCTGATCACGCGGTGTACCAGTGGTCCAAGCTTCGGTGAGCATTCTCTTGGCGATACAAGGGTGCTCTCCCCCAGCCTAGTGTGGCCTGAAGATGTCTCCCAGGAAGCTCTCCATCTATTAAACTGAGTCCTACTCTCAAAACAGAATGCAGAAGAACATAACAATGTGCTGAGCATCAGCACTTTCCAGCTCCCGACAAATGCCCCTTTCCAGGTCTGGCCAGGTGGATATCACAATGGGTATCTAGTTGAACCGCCGCCAGCATGCCGTATTCCATCTCTTCCATCCCTTTCCCAATGCAAATCTCATCTAGTGCTTTGGATGCGGCGCCGCTTGATGCGCTGCTGCGCTCTCCGCGGTCGCGGGCGTCACATGCTCCGCAGGCTGCTTGTACCACAGCAGCGGCACCTTGAGGCCGTACGCTTGCGTCTTGCCCTCCTTGTCGTGCTGGTTGATCTCCACGTTGATTCGCAGGTGCAAGCTGCCGTCGTTCTCACGGCCATGTCCCTCCAGCGTCGCAGAACGATGGGTTGTTCCGCACTCGAGCTCGCCAGCGTGGATTCGGCTGTGTCCATCCTTACCCAAGAACGAGGACGCCTTCGTCGACTCCCCACTCTCGCCGTTACCGTTCGTCGAACCCGCAGGAATGTCGGAGGGCGGCGCATCTCCATTGGTTGCAGCAGCTGCAGGTGTGGTCTGAGCCACGGTCGTGTTGGGTGAGTTCTCGGTGATCATAGCGTAGTTCCGGCTCGGCATAGTAACATGGTTGAACCCGGCCGTCTTGCTCGAATCTCCCGGGTCCTTGTCGAACAAGTCGAGCAAGGTCTCGTCAGTCTCCGGGTTCAGGTGATGAATCTTGTTCCGGCGGGCGAGCAGGTTCGCCACGGCTTGCGGGGGCGGCTTGTTGACAATGGCGGAGGAGACCACGTTCGCCATGTAGCGATGGTCCTCCTCCACAGGAATCTTGAGTTTCGGGTTGGAGTAGAACCGGCCCAGGGCAGCCAGGTGCACATCACCACCAAGGATAGTGACACGGGTGGAGAACTCAGCCGCGATGCGCTGCATCCGCTCAATGAGCATCGTGCGCTCCTTCTTATGAACGCGTGCCGTGTAGTGGTCGTCCAGATCATCCAGGAGATCTACACTGCCGTCGAACTGGTTGAAAAGGCCGCCACCAACGCCGAACCGCTTGCTCATAAACTTGACCGGTCCGATGAGCGGGCTGCGCAGGATGTTCTCAAGCCAAGTCAGACGCTGCACGCTTGTTAGTACAAGTCACTTGTCACGGCACCTTCTGGGGCACTCACAGGGTAAGCAATAGGAATACCGAGCAGCAGGATCAGATGCTTGATGGGTTGCTCCGATGACGCCGCCTTTTGCAGCTCGCTGCGCAGTCTCTCGAAGATGAGGTCGTATGTCTCTGTGTAGTTGATTTGGTGGCGAGTACGCTGTTGCACCGTAAGCTTATGCCGTGTCAACGAGAGACAGTACGACTTACCTCGACACGAGCGTCAATGCCCACAAGGGCCATACGGGCACCCAGACGCGTGTAGATGTTTAATGACTTCTCGGCGACATACGGGCCGGCTTTTTGTCCCCAGATGTAGGAGTCATCTGTCTTGGGAGGCGCAACATAGACATTCACCAGTTGATTCGGGTCCACGCCTTGTGTGTCTTGCTGGGAAGCAGTGCTGTCTGGAAGGTGTTAGCATTGTGTTTGCTACCGCGCCAGATTTCGTAGACATACCGGTTGTGAAGGTTGACGGTGGCGGTGGAAGGTGGTGCTGGAAAAGCATGTAGTACTTGTGCGCTGTGCCTCCAATGCCACGGAAAACGGCACACTTCATGAAGTGGTCGGTGTAAGAACCGAAACCATCAATGATCTGTGTCCAGTCAGTGTGTGTCTACAGGTAGGTTGCATTATCTTTTCTCTCACGTCGTGGTCATCCCAGATGTTCAGCTGCGCGATCTGGCCGTTGGCGTAGGCAAAGGGCGAGATGTTGTACCATCTGATGTAGTTCTTCAGGTAGTAATCGTCGCACTCGGCCCTCAACTTTTCGGGGAAGGGATACTCCTGCCTCTTCTTTGGGTTGCTAATGTTAGTCCACGGGCGGAGTGGGCCGTTAACACGAATGCCGTCGTTGTAGATCTGGTCTCCGCCACCAACCATGACGTGGAAGGGCACATCTTGGTGCTTCCTCATCACATCATTCCAAAGCGCTGCGCCACTCCAAGCTTCCTCGTCGGTGCCAACGCTGAATCCATTGCAAGAGTGGAACATGATGCGCATGGACTCGGTAGTAGCTGGGACGAAGAAGCGGTTCAGGCGCGGCTTGTAGTCGGTCGAGTAGCGCATGTCGGGAACTTCATACTCGAACTGGCGCTCTTCGGGGCCCATGGGCACGACAATATCCCACTGCCAGAATGTGTTGCGCGAGTCTGAGTAGAGGCAGGTAGATTCAATGAGACTGTCGTCGCTGGTGGTGCCATTCGCAGGGGTATCAGTGACACCGTTGATGCCGGTTGCGAGCTGCTTCACGGCGTTGGCTGGTCGAAGAGCGAGAGTAGGCTTGAAGAGCTGCGTCGCGCCACCACCCTTGACAACGACGAGGACAGAGCCAATCCAGTTACCCTGGTCCATGCGGCGGTAGTTGAGTAGAGGACCGCAAACGATCTCCTTGCCGTCGTTGTCCTCACCACGTCCATCCTCAGGAGCCTGATGGGGCTGGTCATCACCCTCAGCGTGGCCAGCAGCGACAGTGAGTGGCTTGTGGCTGGGGGCATTGGTTCCGTGGCCCTGGGGCTCGACACGGTCTTTGTTCAGAAAGTCTGCGAGGTCGCCGGTGGTGTTGCCGGTGGTAGGCTCGCGAGCCTTGCCCATGTGATCGCCTGCATAGCGCAGGTAGGCCGAAGACTCCTGATGACGCCAGCGACTGTCAGAGGTGTAGGGGTTAGGTCGCTGGAGGGAGTCGTCGTGAGGCTGGGCCGGCGGGACGGCACCGGCGTCGTTGGAAGCCATTCGCGACAGCTTTGATGGTCACAGACCTAGGTCTAGAGTGGGTAAACAGTCAGCGACTTGCGCGATCAGTGAGGAAGGTCTTGATAACGCAGAAGCTGACGCACCTGCGAGCTGTACCTAGAACAAGGCACGTAGAGGAGTAGGAAGCCAAGGGAGCTGACTGTGGACGCCTCAGAAAGGAGAACAAAGATGTCTGAACCGCAGCAAAGGTAGAAGATCAGAGGAAGCTCGTGATGATCTCACGGGCGACTAGAAGAGCACCGAGGGTGGCAGGATGGGAAAACAAGGCAGAGAAATGAAGCCAAGAAACAACAGCTCCCTCGGCTGGTGGTCGTATCGGGATCCCAGTGCCAGTCTCAGTGCCCGATTTGGGATTCGGGGGGGTGCGGGATGCTGCAGATCGAGTCCCGGGCGCTGAAGCTGCAGCCCGGGAGACTCGATTGCGACGCGCTATGACGCGCACTGGGGGGCCCTCCCGTCAGCTGTCAAAGTCGCCGGGCATGGGCTGCTGCATCAACACTGCATTGTTGCTCCTTCATTCATCGTATCCCAGTTCAGGGGATTATCTACTGGCCAGGTACTGTTCTCCTATATGATGCTGGGGTTTTATCAGCAGTATTCACCCGTCATCCAGTTCAACAATCTCCGATGCTCATCGAATCAAAGGATGACCATTCCCCCCATCCACACTGGCCCGGGTAGGTAAGGTACTTCAGAGATCGAGGTGGGCCGCCCAGGTCGATCAGCGGCGGCTCACTCATTGTGCTAGTCCAACGCAGTACCACTTTAATCAAGGTTTGTAGTGGACAAGAACTTGGAGTGAATGAGTTTCCTGTTGTCGGACAATCTTGGTGTATGCTTAAACCCGTAATTCCACCCACATGCGCAGCCAGCGACTCTTCTCGTTGGGCCAATCTGAAATCCCATTTCTATCGCCAAGGCAACCATGACCTCATCCACTTTCCTACCATCACGTAACCTACCCTGTACCTTACTCAACTCTCAATGGCAGAGTTCATGTCCTGGAAGCTGGTTGACACTCCCGTCCCTTTTCAATGAGAGACCCATCTGGATATTCTCAGAGGCTCCGCATGAGACGGAGTCGGAACCCAAGAATAGGTGGCAACTGAGTGAAGTTGACCGTGCCGAGAGGGCGATCAGGGTTTCCGTCTTTGGCAGTGAAACAAGGCTCCTCAGTCATATCCATCACTAGACCAGCTTTGAAGAAGGTCGAGAATAACTCATGAATGGGTCGGTGGAAATAGATCTGCAACGGCGCTTGGGTCAACGCCAGAGTTGCCAGGCACCAATATGCTCCCAGGCAAAACCTACCTGAGGGGTCTCCTGGCCGGGAATCGCAACTCCCTCGTACGGAGGCACATGCAGATATTTCGAGATCGACTTGGCGATCACTAGATCAAAATCCCTTTTTTCAAGTACAAACTTGGACTCGGCCGTCCGCGAATAGATGGAGGTCATGAATACGGGGTGAAGAATAGTTGCAGCGAAGCTGCGAGGAGGCACCATCCGAGATTAGTAGTGCTCGTCACCTTAGGTAGACGAGTCACGACTTACACGCCGTCATCTTTGAGAAGCTTGGGTAGCGCATTCGCGAGAGGCTCAAGTGTCGATACGTCCATCATGGCCATGTTCATCAGGATGATGTCGAATTTGGTGCCGTCCTAACCATTGCTTTGAGCATCGGCAGAACACGCTCACGCAGAAGACTCACCTCGATGAGCCCCTCTAGATCCTCACTTGAAGTCACGTCTACCTTCTTGAACTCAATCTCCTTACCAGGTGATCCGTAGGACTTTGCTTTCTCGACCATGTTCTGCGCGCCATCTGTGGCGAGAACGGTGGCACCACGCTCGGCAAGCCAGCGCGCGCAAAGCCCATTGCCGGTCGAGAAATCGAGAGCCTTGCAGTCTTGGCGCTCGAGATGCTTCCCGAAGAACTTCTGGAGGCAAGGTTCTTGCAGCTTTGACCAGTAGACGTTACCTCCGACGCCGACGCCTTGGTCCCAGAACTCGGCATTGGCTTCCCAGGACTGGAGAGCCTGGGCGCTCTGTTCTTGAGGAGTGATGCTGGCCATTTTCGGTATAACAGCCTTCTGGTAATTCAATTGCGAAGATGGAAGTTTAGAAAGGGGACCTGTGATATGATGGCGCTGGGCAGGATAGATATTCCTCGTCAGCTTTTCCCCGCTGCTGATGGTGCTAACTCGAAACTGGCCGGATGACTCAAACGGCGACGGGACGTGCTAGCTGATGACAGCAGAGCAACCTGCATAGACTAGTAGTAGTAGTAACATAGATGATGGCACTACATACCCCAACGAGGCAGATGATCAGTCCAAATGAACAAGGTAAACCAGAAAGGTCCCCAAGTACTGCGAGCATTCTGCCAGTTGACGTTGCCCGACTTAGACGATGGGCAGCTTCGGGCGCCTCAGGTGGGGCGGTTCCGGTCCCGGCGTCGGGTCTGGCGCCGTGGCTGGTCGCTTAGACGGACAAACACCAGGTTCTTCTTTAGATGAGGAATCGGCTGCTATGTGGTCCCATGTAAAGCTTCTCATATCATATCTCACTGACTGACAGTGGAGCTTGTCATTGTCAATAAAAGCTCCGAGTCAACAGAGCGCAGATCCGAGTAAAAGGCGGCCAGCAATGGGTAAAAAGTGATAATACTAGACTGAAGAACCCTGAGTTACATCGTTGGAAGACAAAGAGAACGCGAGAAGGTATCATTCCATATCAGCTATTCTTGGCCCAAATAAGAGGTCACCGCATTGCTGTGCGGAAGTATGAAGCCTCTCTCGGCTGCGACAAGCCACACTACCAGGTATTTTCAGAATCCCCAGCCTCCTCTGATATCGCCTCTGAACTCACGTTCGGCCAAACAACGATTGGTCATCAAGAGTAATCCCTGGCATAAAGAAGTCGTCCAAAATGCATTGCAACCCTCCAATATGGCCTGAGGGTCGCACGCTTTCTAAGCAACCGCATCCCGCTTTCTCACTTATAGCCGGTGGTTCCGCCTCGCATCATCACGAAGCCAGTCACCCCGCATGCTTCACTCGATCGCCACATCCTGGACACTGTTCAACATCTTGCCAAACAACCTGGCGCATAGCGATCCAAGATGGCTCTGACGACAACAGGATGGACATATAGCCACGGCGGGTTCCCCGCAGCCTTGAAGCAGTCACAGATTGCTCTCGGCAGCAGCCCTCTTGGCAAGAACGAGGTCCTCATTCGCGTCAAAGCAGCAGCACTCAATCCAATCGACGTCCAGTTGATGTCACTCCCGCTCATCGCATATTTGCCCAGTTTTGTACTTCGCCCCAACAAAGGCGTGGGCTGCGACTTCGCCGGCATCGTCGAACAGGCCGGCACTGCATCACCACACAAGGTCGGCGACGAGGTTCTCGGTGTCATTTGGCCATTCCCTGAAGGTACTCTTCAGGAGGTGATCAGAATTGACACCTCCAAGACCAAGACGATCATACCCAAGCCGCGCGACTGGTCGTGGGAACAGGCAGCGGCGCTTCCGCTCGTGTGGTTGACCGCCCGGACCACCATCGAAAAGGTCGAGCAAGTCGTCAAGGGCAACATCACAGTCGCTGTTCTGGGAGGCAGCTCAGGAGCCGGCATGTACGCAGTGTACCAGGCAAAGCAGCGCGGCTGGACCGTCATTGCATCGTGCTCTGCAGAAAAGGCCGACTTCGTCCGCAGCATGGGGGCTGATGATATTATCGACTATCGCTCAGCCAAGGTGCCTGAACGCCTGAGGCAGATCAAACCAGATGCCATCATCGACTGTGTCGGCGGGACCGAATCCCTCGGAATCGCAAAGCGCTATGTTACTATCGTGGGCGACAAGACAAACCGGGCGGCCATAGGTGGCTCGGGCATATACCTGTTCAATCCGCAGATGGTACTGCGTTCGCTGCGAGGACTCGTCGGCCTGGGCGAGTCGTACGTCTGCATCGATTTCGCCTACGAAAGGAAGTGGCTGGAGGAGCTGCCGAATTTGCCACAGGAGAAAATCGTCATAGATAGCACGTTCAGCTTCAGTGAGGTTGAGCAGGCCTTTACGAGACTCAACACTGGCCGTACCAAGGGCAAGGTGGTCGTCACCATATGAGGGAAGCGGTCATGCAGCAGGTGAAACAGGAGTACAAGACAGGCGCTGCAGGCAGGCGGACATTGACACAGGTTGGTCGGGACAGCAGTATACAGCGTATAGCAATTGGGGAGCACTTTAATATGGTACACAAAGCAAGGCACAGCTGATGTTGCCAATGAAACGTCCGGACCCGGAAGGTCGCTGCTTCTGGCCAGGTGGAAAGCTGGGAACAACCTCAAGAGTTTTGAAGAGGGCCAATGGGACTTCCATCATCATGGCTCTCATCTATGTACAATAAGGTACGGATAAATTCAAGATCGGAACCCCTAAGCTCTGCATACCCAGCTCAAAGAACTATTGGCGGCTCGTTGTTCTTGAACTGCCTCGATGACGGCCAACAATCAAAGTAGCTACACTCAGGAGAATGACTATTGTCGACTGGCCCCCAGTGAGGGTGAACCGTGACGCCCAGACAGGATATCATCTCCAAGGAGGCCTGACCATGAGTGGTAATCTCGGGATGCGACAGACCGGCTATTAAAAGCGCGATAACACTCAGATGCTACCGGCTTGGTGGCGCGCAACATAGTAGCAAGATCTCCGACTTACTAAACCGCTGCAATTGGCCGGCTCGTCGGTTCCCTTATGAGCCGACATGCCGACCAAGTCTAGGCCCTTCCTTCAGAGTCGAGGAAGCTTAATCTCGAACATAAGCACGGATGAACTTCACGATCCCCCTCACCTGTACAACAAGACCGCCACAATGAAACGCTATCCAGATCGTCCAAATTGCAGTTAAAGCTGATTTCAAAAAAAGCCGAAGAAGCGTATATAAAGCGTCTTCGCCTCCATGGAAAAAGCCCTCTAATCCTACCTGATCACTTTTCCTTCTTCTGAAGACCAACTCTCTTGTTGTTTGCGAAAGTGAAGTTGCTCAACATGCATCTGAGTCTAATCATTTTGTCCCTGGGGATTGCTCTTCTGACTGGGGCTACACCAACAGGCAATGAAGCCGCAGTGATGGAGAACATCAAGGAGCGAGGTTGTGGCACCGGCAACTGGTGCTGCACAGTCGCAAACCCGAGCTCTTACTGCATCAAGTACTGTGCTGGGGGAAGCAAGTACATCAACTGTGGCGCGAGCTACGTAAGTTTGTCCTGTAAAGACTTTCTCCTATGTGCTTCAATTGACTGTGACTCTAGTGTCCAACCTGGGGCCAGTGCCAATGCAGCTGCAAGTATGGTTAAGAGATGTCATGGAAGAACGCTAGTCATCCTAGGTGGTCTCTTTCGAGTAATGAAAGCCCCCAGGAGAGGCGAATTCATCAGCGCGCAACAAGCAGATGTTGCACTGAGCTTGTATACGTGGGAAGCGGAGGGGCTGATCGAGAGCATGTCGCAAGCCAAAGACATGGTGATACTACTCAAGGCACGTCTTTGGCCAGAAAGAGCAGCTGAACCAGACCAAGGCTTTGCCTGGGAGATGTACGTAAACATTCAATCTATTCCAGTTCCGAAATGACTGTACGTTTCCAAAAAGTTTGCGCCGCTTCACAGAATCTCTGCAAGTCATATAGTAGTGCTCGACAAATTATTCTTCAAATGAGACAGCAGTGGTCCTATTAATCACATGGTGCTGGTCCTCTCTCTGCTCTAATTATGCCCTTCTGCCGTGGGCTCTGTTCTCGCGATAACCAGGAGCGTTCCAAACCAAGCCAAGCTTTAGGACTTTGTCCGCCTCGCTTTCAACAGAAACGACAGATAGCGCCAGACGCACTTGAAAAACGTGAACCAAGACGCCAATCCCGCAGTCGAAGCCAGGCGCCCGAAGAGGTACAGCCGCTCTGACAAAGTACAGACTTTCTTCTCCCAGTCATCCATGGATATCTCCCCCCGCATAGCCTGACCCAGCCAGAGAGCATGATTACCTGCCTGCTCGATCGACTGCGCAATGTTTGATCGGGGCGTCGTAAGAGCATCACCGACGAGCAAAACGCGACCGTCGAGGTAGCGCGCCTTTGGGCAGCGTAGATCGTTGACCTTCGTCACGAAAGCCTCTTCCGTCTTGTTGAGCAGCTCTACAAGAGGGGGAGACATCTTCTTTGTTCCAGTCGCTCGGACTCGCTTCCAGACTGCTGGCGAGACGTCTCCTTGACCAACTGTGTTGGCGTGCAGCCTTCCGTGGCGATCTGTGAAGATCTCGTTCATCTCTTCTGAGCCCTCGGCGACGTTGGTGTACCAACACCAGTTGACCAACTTCTGACCATCGCCCAGGCCGCCATCATCGGTCGGGATTGAGTAGCTGCGGCGATTGACGAATGTGAGCTCTCGAGCCGTCATCGTTGTAGATGCTGTAGACGTAGATCGGCAAACTCACCAGAGAATGTATGTTCGGCTCATCAAATCGTATGTGTAGTTCTTGTTGAAGAACTCGACGGTACCTGGTTCAAGATCTCTTTCTGGCACCACACCCCTCCACGCGACAAAGCCGGAGTACTGGCTGACTGCAGGAGCGTTAACGATGTCCCGCACAGTAGATCGGAGTCCATCCGCGGCGATGACCAGGTCTGCTTCCAGCGACTTCGTGTCGCTGGCGCCGCCTTCAGTGTAATAAACTGTCACCTTGTCTTCCTTCAACTTGAGATCGGTGACGCTCTTTCCAGTCAGGTAGACTGCCGCCCCATCACCAGCTCTTGCTGGCGGTGGCTGTGGGTAAGGAATGGACGGGAAGCCATCAAAGTTGGCTCTGAGCAATCGATATAAGACGCCCCAACTGGTGTTTTCGAAACCTTCATGAGGCAACGGGCGCTTGACCGTCTTGTCGAAAACCTTCGGATGGGGATGGATTCTGGCGCTGAACGTCTTGCATTGTGTGGTCGACGCGAGTCCGGTGTCGTCGTACTTCTCCAGGTACTCGATCATGGACCCGCGGAATGCGCAGCCGGCATTATGGCTCGATCTCAGAGACCTCGGGTCTTTCTCCAAAATGGTCACGTTGTGTCCATCTCTTTTCAGAAGCAGTCCATGAAGCAGACCAGCAACTGATCCTCCGACCTAGACCTGGAGTTAGCCATTGGAAGGCGAACGATATGAAGATCACTCATGGTAAGAATACTGCTAGGCAGAAATGAAAGGGGCTTTGAAGGATAGAGCAAAACATACAATTACAATCGTTTGCGCCATGTGTGTCTCTGCCTGTGCGAGAGCTGGGGAATACTGCTAGGATAGTAGCCTCGTATAGCAGAAGAGACTCAACAAGGGGCATTCTGGGATGAACCTATGCTGTATACGTCAAGTACATATAGAGGCGGGATCTGGGAACCAGGAGAATAAATAGTAATACTGATCGGAGACAGATTGAATCACGCATCAAGTCCTGTGTCCCGACACGACCCGAACGAGCAGTGTGTCAGCACTAGGTCGCTGGCCAGGGTATTTCAGGATTGCTTTGGAATCTCACGCTCAATGTCTATCGCGTGCTTGCAATACGACACCAAGATTAATCTTTACCTGGACCTCCCACATGAGAGTCAGTTTATGCAAATTGAGAGTCATTACAGACCGCCAGGTGGCAGCTGGCACTGGTCCAGTCACACTCACACATCGACCAAAAGCTCAGAGATCTTGAGCAGACCCTGAGCCTTGCTCCAAACCAGGAGGTCAATCATGGTACCTGAATAGGAAAACGGTCGAAAGCTGATCAGGCACTGAAAAGCTTTGACAGTTCAGAAGCTATGTGATACCTACCCGTACTCATATGCTCTCAGCTTACCTTCGGATCCATTGGTCCTTTATGGAAACCTGGCTTGCATACCGACAAGGATTCGCGTAATCGGTGACTTTTGCACATCAGCTTACGGCGACCGGATCAACGGCGCGGTATGTAGCGCATACGCATACGTTCATTGTGTAGCCTGAACCAGGGTCGAGGTGCTGCAAGCTTTTACAGTAGATGCAATGTACACCTTGGGGACACCCACTTCAGCATTCTGGACGCATGGTGGGATAAGAAGGCTATCAAGCACTGGAGTTGCTGTTATCTTTTTGTAAGCAGATACTTGATTACGTCAAGATTTAAATGGACCGATTCAATGATCCAGAGGACTGTCTGTCCATTTCTGGGAGAGGTCAGGTGTTCCGCATGTTGTTGACCACATCTACGGTTGATAATGAAGATAGTAAGTAGCCTTGCTTAGTCGTCGTCTGTTTCAGGGGACTGAAGGGTTATCATTCTGCGATGCGCGTGCGTTCACCGGGAAGCTTAACCGGTCATGCAGGGGCAAGTCGTATCAATGCGTGGGAATGTCACCACATCATTGCAACGCTGCTAAAGCAAAGGCTCCTGGAGCTAAGTCGCTAGTGCTGAGAGCTTAATCGCACACACGCGACTCCAGTGCCCGAGCTAACGTGTTGATATGACTTGAATATCCTTGCCTGAGCACCAACAAGAGCTCATCCCTAATGTACTACTGAAAGGCCTCGCTTCACCATTAAGTAATAGTCAAATCTACAAATCAGCTACCACAGAAGGCTAACATTATCGTCA
Organism: Sarocladiaceae sp. R1802; assembly: GCA_023628655.1. Taxonomy (NCBI): domain Eukaryota; kingdom Fungi; phylum Ascomycota; class Sordariomycetes; order Hypocreales; family Sarocladiaceae; species Sarocladiaceae sp. R1802. The sequence goes on from JAMAKF010000009.1 coordinate 409,993, forward strand.
CACAGCCATCGACCGGGAATCGGTTTCCTCAACCCTTAACTTGGCATGGTCTTGTCCATCGTTCACATTCACTTACCCCAGGTTCACCCCGCTGGACGCCAGATCATAGTTTGCTTGGCGAGTCCAATAGCCTGGGATGGCGGGTATCTTCATCCTTGGTGATTGCGAGAATGAAAGTTCAAGGTTAGAATCTATGTCGTCTTGAGTATTTAGCTACTGGCTTGAAATATGGCTTTAGAACGTGTCCTCTACTGTTGTGACTCTTCGACACGACCCATCACCTGCACAACCGACTTTTGTGATCGGTCCTATCCAGGAGAATAGTCCACAAGCTCTTACGAACATGGAATCAGAAAAGCCCCAGACATATCATAGCGAGGCACTTCCCATGAAGGACAACAATCCAAAGGAATCCGATAATGCATCAGATGCGCCGTTCACCGCCGAGCAGGAGAGCAAGGTTCTCAGAAAGTCAGTTATGCTCAGCCAATTGCACACCACACGGAATTACTAATGACATGATGAGCGTGATATAGAGTCGACATGATTGTGATGCCGCTCCTGTGGTTTGGTCTGATCATGCTGCAGCTCGATCGGGGCAACATGTGAGAGACCAGCTCCTCATGCCAAATCCTTCATACTGACTGCTTTCAACTCAGCGGCAACGCACTCACGGACAACTTCCTTGACGACGTTGGCATTGATCAAAACACCCTGAACATTGGGCAGCAGCTTCTGCAAGCCGCTATCGTAATCTTCGAGGCATGTACTCCTTCCCATAGCACCAAGTACCCGCGATGATGGCCTGACGTTGACTCTCGTCTAGATCCCGAGTAATCTCGTTCTTTATCGTATTGGTCCGACTTTGTGGATTACTATGCAAATCATAGCATGGTGAGAATCTCTAACGAGGCGGAGAAGAAGTCGGCGATTGACCTTCTGCGTTTAGGGGCCTCGTGGCCACTTTTCAAGCCTTTCAGAGCAATCGAGCTGAGTTTCTGGCAACCAGATTCCTCCTTGGGTAGGGCATAACCAATTGATAACCCAGAGGAAGAGTACGCATCGTACTTACTTCTGACATATAGCGCTTTCGAGGCTGGATTCCAACCCGCTGCTTTCTATACACGTAAGGCTGGACGTGATGCAACTGCATGGTTGGGAGATAATGATCTTTGATACAGTCACATTGTGGTACAAACCTTCGGAACTGAGCAAGAGATTCGGCATCTTCTACTCAGGCAACCTGTTTGCACTGGCCCTGGGTGGCATAATTGCCTACGGAATGTACGCATTACTTCTCCACAACCTGCAAAGCCCAACACATTGACAGCCATACTAGCTTGCACATGCGTGGCGTCGCAGGAAAGTCAGGCTGGCAGTGGCTCTTCATTGTGAGTTCAAGATCGCGAAAGGAGCCGCACGGATCTGCAGTAACCTCGAGGCTATTGTTCCGTCAGCTGACCGAGCCTCAGATTGAAGGTATGGTGACCTTGATCGTGGGAGCGGTCTTTGGCACTCTCTTCCCGGCGTCACCAACGAACCCAAAATCTCTAGCCAGGATCAGTCTGTTCAGCGAAGAGGAACAAGCGGTTCTCAATTGGAGAACGCTAACCACGCAAGGCGCCCCTGATGTGCAAGGCGAGAAGAAGCATATTACCATCAAGGACATTTGGAAGACAGTACGAGTCTCTCGAACATGATTTCTCTGGCGTAAATCAACACTGACCGGCTTCTTACTTCAGCTTATGGATCCCAAGCTATGGCCTCACCTCTTCATCGCACTGTTCACGTTCAATGCGGGCATCGTCTACGCCTTATACGGACCGACTATCATCGCATCATTCGGATACGAGCCACTGCGCGCCAATGCCCTATCATCCGTCGGCCAATGGCTATCACTGATTCTTGTCATTGGCGGTGGCTATATCGCGTAAGCTCCCCGTCTTCTGGACGCCTCTTGCATCTCCTGCACAGCTGAATCCTGACAAGACAACAGGGACTGGTGGGGCCGACGGGGATTCCTCGTTGTAATTTATCTTTCGTGTACTTTCATCACGGTGGTAAGCTGAATGGCGTTTCCCTATTCCTTCCGAATAGGACTTATAGCACGCGTGCTGACGTGATTATGCTCAGCTTGCCATCAGGCTTACACCCGACGATGCGGCCATGGGCACAAAGTATGCCGTGCTAACATTGGGCATCGGAACAGCCTTATGGTCGCGTAAGTATCCCATGGATTGTTAATGTTTTGCTATGCCCATAGATCCTGACAAAATGGCAATGCAGATCCCCTCAACGGATCTTGGCTGGCTCTAAATGCCAGCTCGCCTCAGGACCGCGCAATTCGAATGGTAATTATTAAACGAATTCTCCCACATGGCTCAATAGTACAAGTCGAGCAAGTCGAGCTCACACCAATACAGGCTCTCATCGTCATGGGCGCCAATCTTGCCGGCGTCATGGCTCCTCAGCTACTCCGAGCGGAAGACGCGCCTCACTATCCACGAGGTTGGAGTATTCTCAGTGGACTAACAGCTGGCGGCCTGGCCTTGGCTATTGGACTTGTAGTTTCATATGCTGCCCTGAACGCGCGATCCCGAAAGGGAGATCCTGCGGCTGCCAACGATAACCGGGTGGGTAGGGGCGGCGCATCTGAGGAGGTCGGCTTTGCTAACAACGGCACACGGTATTATAACTACTAGAGTGCGGCCGATCATAAACAACCTGGTAGAGGTCTTCAAGAGACTCCTCTTTCTCTCCAGTCTATCTCTACATTACTTGCATGAAGTTACGTTGCCTGCTCTCTCAAGATACGATTGTGCGGATCCAGCATTAGAACGCCTAGACTTACACGGGCGATACATCCGACGGGAGTATGACGAAATAAGGCGGCAGCTAGACGACGGCACTTTCCATTGATCAGGCACTTTCAAAGATTAAGCACTGGTCCGTGATAATAAGTGGTGCCAGACTAGCTCCAGTGGCGACACTAGATTGTAATCATGACAACTCTTGGCTGCCGCTTCGCTCTCTCTCTCAACACTGTAGGCCTCGGCTTGCTGGGCAAGACAAGTCTGCACGAGAAAGATGGCAGTATAGCTATGGTACTTACGATAGACAGCGTGACTTCCTTAGCAAGCTCTCGTAGACATAATATCCGAGCAAAGTGTGCAATGAGAATAATTGGACACATTTAGTACGGCAACGTAGCATCTGACCCCGCGACCCAAGATAACATCCATTTGCCTCCATGGCGGACCTTGACCGACGCCTATAGCCAGAGTTACATCAACCCCACAACAGCTCCAACACCTCAACTTGCCAACTGCATCTAAGGGTCCAGTGAGCTCAACCTTCTGAACGATCCGGCAGTTGGTCGTGCAGATCCCGAGTCGATGATAGCAACGGCAACTCGGACACTTGTATGATTCAAGAGGAACGAACTAGCAGCGTTGCATCACTTCCAACAGCAACATATATAACCGCCCTGCTCCGGCGATGAGCCACCCTTTGCAGCCATGGGACAGCATCTATCAAGTCTTCTCGAGAAGACCATCGACACCATGCTTTGCATCCCAAGTCCCCGCGTCCTCTTGACGACATTAGCCGCGCCTCTGGGTGCATTGAGCTCTGCACTCGGAGCTCAGGACCGGTCGCTCAAAGCGCCTCAGATCTGGCCCCCTCCCCAGCAAGTCTCATTCGGTGGTCACGGTGTTCAACTCAAAGGGCAGGTTACAATAGTGACGGGGAACTTCTCAGACAAGCCCACACTCAAGGTCATTCAAGACGTTGTCTCTGAGGCTGGTGGGCATGTGACTGTATCGGAGACCGCGAAAGCTCATGGAACCCAGATCCTGGTCGGCACTGCTGAGGAGCACAAAGCTGCAGCTGCAGCAGCAAAGGATCTGACGGGCGAGAGCGCGGACGGTCTCGATGATGAAGGCTATGTGCTCGCCGTGGGCAAGCGAGGGCGCCAATCTACAATTGTCCTGAATGGCGTGGATACCAGAGGTACATTCTATGCGGCCCAGACTCTTCGTCAACTCTCCAAAGGCCGACGCGATGTTCCCGGTGTGAAGGTGCGCGACTGGCCGCTCATGGCTGTCCGAGGCTCTATTGAGGGTTTCTACGGTATCCCATGGTCTCATGAAGCGCGACTCGACCACTTTGTCTTCTACGGTGAACACAAGATGAACACTTATGTGTACACGCCCAAAGACGATGTGCTCCTTCGTCGCAACTGGCGCGACCTGTACGAGGGAAGCCAGCTTGAAGACATTCAAGAGCTCGTCAACACAGCCAATGCCAACCATGTCGACTTTACTTTCGCTCTTTCCCCAGGAAACGATCTCTGCTACTCATCTGATGACGACTTTGATGCCACGGTCAAAAAGTTCAACCAGATCCGAGACCTTGGAGTGCGCCGATTCTACCTTGCCTTAGATGATATCCCGACGGACAAGTTCCATTGCGACGCGGACGAGCAGAGATGGCCCTGGACAGACGATTGGCTATCCCTTGCTGACGCCCAGACGTACTACCTGAATCGCCTGCAAACGGAGTTCGTCGAGGCGAACGATCTGGATGACCTGGAGACGGTGCCGACTAGCTACATTGGAAGCAAGCCCGATCCATTCAAAGAGCGTTTTGGCACCCTCTTGAACAGCAAAGTCCGTATCCAATGGACTGGCGAGGATACCATGTCTCCCAACATCACCAGCGAGAGCGCCACTCAGGCCAGCAAGACGTATGTTACGGACAATCTCTTCATCTGGGACAACTTCCCAGTCAACGACATGGCTTTCTATCGCCTATTCCTCAACCCTCTCACTGAGCGTGCTCCGGATCTATACAAGCATGTCATCGGCTTCACCTCAAACCCTATGCAGCAGCCTTACGCCTCCATGCTCGCCCTGATCAACTACGGTGACTACACTTGGAATGGGCCGGAGTATGACGCCGCCAAGTCAACGACCGCAGCCGTCAACGAGCTTGCCGGCCCTAAGAAGTCTATTCGGGACGCGCTTGTCGCCTTCATCGACCTCAACCAGAACTGGCCATACCGCGACCCTGAAATCTTTGCGCCCGCGCTCAGCAAGGATGTCAAAGCCTTCTGGGAAGCACGAGAGTCCAAGTCCGTCATCAAGAAGACCCACGGGACTCGTGCTCTCCGCAAGCGTCTCGACCTCTTATCCAAGATCCCCAAGACTCTCTCTGGCATGGACGAGAAGAAGTTCGCGCTGGACGTCAAGCCGTGGACCGATGCTACTATGCAGTGGGCGAATGCATCCCAGGAGCTGATCGCCATGCTTGACCTGCTGGATCACGGCAAGACGAAGCAGGCGACGGAGAAGTACGAGAAAGCGTTGGAATGGATCGGGATGACCAAGGAGAAGACGATCGACACACTGGATAGAGAGGGCAACCCGGATACGTATGCGCCAAAGGTGGGCGATGGTGTGTTCGAGGAGTTCTTGAAGGATGCGACAGCCATCTACAAGTCCAAAGCCACATAGGTGGTTTGCTGCCTAAGAGTTCAACTGTCACAACTTAGACCTAGCAACCATTTGAGGCAATAACCTAACATGAGAAATTGATAACTCACATTTGCCAAATTTGCGCTGCTTCGCGTGCGGCATTCGTAGGCAGCTCGGGACAACACGTACGTGATACGAAAAGAGTTCACATAAACATGATCCACCCAGGTGAGTGATGCAGCATATAGAATGAGAATCCTCATTCCATTCCTTTATGATAAGCTTCCGATATAGATCTATATGGTCATTTCCATTCGAACATTACGACACCTGTCCATGGCTTCTTTTCACCGCGTCGTTCTCCACCTCTTTCGACATGCCTCTCGCCGAATCTCCATCTATTCCAGGCGATAGTCTCCTAGTGTCATTGATGGGAGTGGTCCCGCCGACCTCCTCGTGCAGAAGCTGAAGCTTGCCATTGTTGACACAGCCCTCGCTGAGATGGACTATGCCTCATGTCAATGACGTGCTTCAGTTGGGCAAAGAGCCCTTGCCAGCGGCCTTGGCAGCGGCGAGGGCGCCAGTGATACCGAACTGGCTGGAGTGTCCGTCCAGACGGTGGGTGGCGTTAAGGTTCTTAACGACCATCATCTGGAAGCAAGTAGCGCTGCCCTGGCGAGAGGCAATGACGGACCAGGCAAGGAAGAGCTCCCAAATCTGTACACAGTGATTAATGCTGGCCCTCAATTGTAATGAGCCCAGTATGTGCACTCACCCTGTACCAACGCTGACCGTATTTGGCAGTGATGGCATCCTTGTTACCGAGCCAGTTGCGGTACCATCTCCAGATAGTCGCGGAGTAGTGAACGCCGACAGTATCAACGCTGAAGATTGTTAGTGGGGCCAGGTAGGACACCTTTGCGATTAGACGTACCTCTTGACCTCGAATCCAGCGCGCTCCAGAGAACGAATGTAGTTCCAGAGAGGGGTGGACGCATCCGCACCGCGGAAGATCCACTTGTTCAAGTAGATACCCCAAATGAAATCCTCGTACTGCCAAGCCTGGCGGAGACCAGAGAGCTGAACATACATGGCGCCATCGTCCTCGAGCATGTCGTAGCACTGGCGGAAGAAGGTGGTGAGCTTCTTAACACCAACGTGCTCGCCCATCTCAAGCTGAGAGATCTTGTTGAACTTTTGCTTGGGGATGTCACGGTAGTCCATGCAGAGGATCTTGCTCTGCTCCTCGGGGATGCCGGCGGTGCGGAGAGCATCGTTGGCGTAGGCAGCTCCCTTCTCGGCGATGGTGACACCAGTAACCTTAGCACCGTAGTTGAGAGAAGCAAACTTCGCGAGGGTACCCCATCCGCAGCCAATGTCGAGCATGGTCTCACCCTCCTTGAGCTGGAGCTTCTCGCAAACGACCGCCATCTTGTTGTCCTGGAGTTCTTCCAGAGTCTCTTCGCGGGTAGGATCGGAGATGACACCACTGGTGTAAATCATGCGTGGACCAAGGAACCAGGCGTAGTGGTCGTTGCCGTTATCGTAGTTGGGGCGGATCTGGTCCATGTCCTGGTCACGGGTGTGCATGAGCACATCACGAGCGAAGGTGCCGAAGAGGAACTTCATGAACGACCAGGTCAGGGCAAAGTGAGACCAATCGTGGCGGTATTCGAGAACGTCGAGGACATCGCCATTGAAGTCGGCGTCACCGTTGATGTACATGTCGGAGAAGTCCTGGAGCGGAACCTTGTTGCGGCCAGAGTATTTGCGCTTGAGCTCCTCCTTCTTGAAGGTGATGTAGGACTCAATTGGTCGACCAGGAAGTCTAGCCTTGTCGTCAATGCGAGGGCTCATGTTAGAGGTGAAAGTCCAGAGGGCAACAATCAGCGGAACGGCGAGAACGATGCCAAGGAAGAGCTTCGTCTTGAAGCCTCCACCGAGGGTGCGGCCAATGAACCATGGCACGATGGTGAGAAGACCGAGGAGGACATAATTGTTGAAGCTAAGATAACCAGGACCCTCGGCAGGAAGAGGAGGGTTGCTAATGGTAGGATACTGCAATGGCCAGTCAGAATCCCGTGAGGCATCACAGAGAGATCAAGAAGGTCGACAAGGAGGGGTGGGCGGTGAAGGGAATTTTGGGAGCTCACGTTAGTGGTGGGAACACCGCAGTCCTGCTTGTCAAAAGAGGAAGGCTGGGCAGGTGGCGTCTTGATGAAGGTGATGTCCTTCGCCAGATCCGCGTGGGAAGCCATTGTAGCTGGCCGAGATGTGACGAAACCAGACGCAGAGCAAAGGTTTTGGGAGGTTGTGCGTTTGTCTGGCCACGGGTCTCGAACGACGACGTGGGGGTGGTTGCGTTGGAGGTTTAGCTAGCTGGAGCTAGAGCTAAGGTGCAGACAGTAGCAGCGGCGCCAGGGGTCCAGATTCTGCCAGGGGCCAGCTCCCGGGAGGGAAGTCGGTGAGGATGAAGAGGGTCCTCGTTGGGCAGTTGACGCGGCAATCAATTGGGGTGGAATGTGCTTCAATTGCAAGTTCGCTTGATGGGGATCTCATATTTTTGTGTGTATGGCTGCTAAATAGTACATATATCTTGTACATGCAGTGAAATAGGGTAGGCCCGCGTCGCATTCTAATTCGTGTATGCATGACGCAGGTCACAAAGGGGGGGGAGGTCAGCACAGTGGCGCCCCCAGGTTCGCTCCCTTAATTGGCACTTCAATAGACCTCCAGCCATGGTGTCACGTGAGGAGCACGGGCATCTTGAGCCCTCGCCTGCCTCTCCTCTTGGCCGCCGTGCCGCTTGGCATTGCGATGTACATGATGAGCCGCGGACTTACTCAACAATCCTGCGAAGCCTGGTTGATGTGCTAAGCTGTTGGGATGAATGGACAGGCCGTACTCTGACACGATGGAGCTATCCAAACCCTTCCAATGTTCAGGATGCCTGCACCGGAGCTCCTACGCGTTCCTGCGGGATGCGCAGTCAACGCGACACGGCTGCATACAGCGGCATGCCTTGCTAAGTGCCGGAGAAATCTCTCCAGCCTGATGAGAAGACGTTGCCTCTGATCAAGATGTCGGTCTTCACTCCTCTTCTCTCTTGTCATCAGCTCGGGCGTCTTCTTTCTTGTCGTCGTCTTTCTTGTCGTCGTCTTTCTTGTCGTCGTCTTTCTTGTCGTCGTCTTTCTTGTCGTCGTCTT